>VXBA01000063.1:39221-63825 GCA_013399895.1 Serilophus lunatus
ATGAAGTCATTTGGCTGTGGTTTGCTAGATACTGATACATTCAGTTTTTCTGTGATCCCTGAATTTCGATCCTTGATGCTAGGATTAGGTTCTCTTAATAGCCAAAAAGCTAGGCTAATGAAGAGAAGGAAGAAACTGGAAGAGGAAGAAGTAAGTTTGGAGGTGGCAGGATAATGGTGACTTAAAGCAGTTGAAGCTCATATGTTTCTTGAATATGTAAAGTAGGATAAAATCAATTAATAATGTAGACAAAACAATATCTGTTGTGAAAGTGACTTAAAATAATTCCTTTATATGTGATAGAAACAGCTTTGGAATGCTTTTGGTGACTCATTTATTTTTATTGCCAAATCCAACAGTCACTTTACATGTCTTTTGGAAATAGAGTTCTTAGAAGAAATTTTAGAGTTAATACCTGAATTAAATATTCCTGATGCTAGTGTGTGGTTCATCTGGCAATTCTGAGTATTTTGTAACTGTATTATACCAGCAGAGGCATTGAATCACAGCAAAGGGAGTGTTTGAGGCCTTAGCCCAAAACCAAAAAATACAAAGGTACCTCCAAGCACACAACTGAGGTAGCAATATATCTCTGAAGGAATGTTTTAACTGGAGTAAAATACCATTTTTTGACATAATTGGCCCTCCACACATGCCTTTACTCTTTTTCTTGCTGAGTACACACTAAAACACGTTGAAAAGTTCTAGAAGCATGCCCACGTATCTTCTGAGGTGCAATAGATATCTCCGTGCCTTTTGTGACTCTCAGTGTGATTGTCATCTCAGGCTGCTTTTATGAATTAGCCTGTCATCAAGTTTTCTCAGAGCATATTGCTGTTAATGTTTTTTTGATAACTAACAGTGTTAGTAGCCTTCATACTGTACTCAGAACCAATGAACTTTAAGTAGATGAAGCTTGATTTCATTACCCACAGTTTGCGCGTAAGAGCCAACCACCAGTTCGTGGAATCTTCATTGCTTGTGATTGTGCTCGGGTCAGGAATTTCATTTAAACTTAAGCCTCTTACTGTGGGAAGAACTAAAAATGTATGAATTAAAATGCACTAGTGATCTTACTTGAAATGTTTTTAATATGTGCTTCCAGTCTTATTATGTGTATGGCCTCAGCTTAGCAAAGTGTGTTCCTTGCTCTGCTGAGAACCATGCTAGATGTGGAAGGATAGGTTTTATTTTAGTTTCTTACGATGAGTCTTCAGGTTGTTGTCTTGGTCTTGCAATATTGTGGCTCAGGTAGCTCATCTTTTCCAAGACGGGTATGTTTTCTGCAGTTGCCCACAGCAATGAGAGCATGACCCAGATGGTCTTTCCAGCTCCGTGTCCCTGTACAGCAAAGCACAGTTATAGGGAATCACACAGCAAACTGGCATGGTTACAGAGGGTAAGTGTATTTATTCCATGCCAATGCACCAGCAGTATTGTTTAGATTTCTGCTTGTGCAGAATCTAGTGTGGGTGTTCAAGAGGCTCTACCTTCATGAAAAACTTGTGAGATCTTCATCAGAATTGTGGTTGGTTCCACCCATAATGGCGAGACTAAACCTGTTTTAGTAGGGCAGCATGCTACTATAGTTGGATATTGTGTAAGTAGCATTTCTAGCTAAAGCTTATATCTGCAGATAAAATGAACTTATACTGAAGTGTTTTCTGGAAATTTGTGCAATGGCTTCCAAATGAAATGGTGGTGTCCAGCCTCTGTTCAGACCTCAAAAGTCAGAGCTTTGCTAGTCTTCTTCTCTCTGCTTAATTTTAGAAATAGAATAAAATGCTCAACCCTTCAGAAACTAGTGCAGTAATTTTAGGCCTGTTTAAATAGCTGGTTTTTGGGCTGGTCAGGCATTCATGATCTTTTTTACATTTATCTTTACCTGATTGTCCTCTTACTATGGCTGAAGTCAATACAATGTAACTACTGCTATTAAGATTTATTTTTTATTTTTTCCCATGTGGTTTCCATTGTAGCAATTAGATTTCTGCACGTAGTGGTTCTGAAATACCTCATCATTCATGGCAGCTAAAAATAAGCAGCAATGTGGTCCTGTAGGTAACAATTTATGTGCTCAAAGTTGCAAAGTATTGCAACTTTTAAGTTACAAAGTATCAAAACCAAGTATAAATGTTGGCTCTTGTGTCTTTATTCAGGCACTTAAGACTGCTTTTTAATGAATAAATTTAATGGTGTTATTTTTCTCTATGTCATAGTAACTGGAAAGACTTTGGGGGGGCCATAGCAGCTTTTGGTACTCAGTCTTCCAAGCCTTGCTGTAATTGATTTGCAACCTTTCTACATATACTACTTTGCATTTTTCCTTCTGCCTCCTCATTCAGTTCCGTTCTTTTCTTTTGCGCTTTCTGTGTGTGCCCACACTGGTAAGTGATATAAATATGCTCATAACGCTGCTGTATGATTTTTACCTTTGTATTAGTAAGTTTAGAGTCTCATACTATCTGCTGAAATAGTCTTGCGCACTTGGCCACACTGCACCCATTTCTAAAATATACACCTACTTTAGTCAGACTTAGTCTGGCATTATGTGCAGAGCTTTTTAGCTCCATCATTGAGGTGTCCCATCCTCACTCACACTAGCTCTTGGTGCACCTTGCTTTTCTTCCCAGAGTGCTTCAGTAAGGCTGTGATACAAGAAGAAGAGATACGTAAGTTTCATGATCAGTGGATGAAGTGTTTGTACCAGGAAGCCACTTTAGTCTTTGCTGGTTAAGGGAGGAGAGACTTTTGACACCTTTGCCTTCATCACAGGGCGATGGCTCCGAGATGGGTCCTCTTTGTGATGTGATGCTTGTTGGAAATCAAGGTGCTAATGAAAAAAGAGCAACTCCTTCTGTATATTTTCCTGCCTCACACCCAGTAGATATGACTACAGTCTCTTGGAACTTGAGCTTTTTGTCCATGTATTTAAGTTTATTTTTTTTAATGAGGCTCATGCCAAAATGCCTTTTTGTTGGTGATACGAAGACCTGAAATGTAAATGGTGTTGTATTGCCTGTTGCTAAAGTGTATTATATTGGTATCTATTGCTAGTCACTACTGCTGACATCTTAATGTGGAAGGATCGATGTACTCACCCACAGATCTACTTCATTAAATAAACTCTCATTAAATTTACCAATTTTGCCAATTCTTTTAAAACTATCTTTTCTGGTAAGAAATAAAGTGAAGCCTAAAAAGTATGCTTATTGATTTATTTATTTAGGTGTCTGGAGCAGTGTATTGTATATAGAATATGCATTAGTTTGAAACTGTTTAGTTGCTTAATTGCAGTATATTGAAGGATATGTTGTAAGTATATTTGGGAAAGTTGTTAATTTTATTTTTTATCTATTACATAATGCAAAAGTAACAGATCTTACATTATACATAAGGTACAAAATAATTCTTAATTTCCTCCTTCCTTATCCATCAGCATTTTGAGCAAAATGTCAGTGAGGACTATGTAAACTGAAACAGTTAAAAATTAAATTACTTGTTAAAAAACTCATTCTTTAAGCTATAAATGCATTTTGAATGTTGTTTCCTCAAAAGCATTGTATTATTTGTAGTCACTATTGTCTTAAAAATTTCAATTTAAGCTCTTACTAGCTTGAAGGGATTTTTTTAAATCTAGGACTTAACAGAAACTTGAAAAAGCTGTAGAGCTAGTAAATGGTTGCTTTTCGTCTTCTAGGCATTAGTTTCAAAGAGCTGTGATTGATAGATTTATTTTTTTTCCTAAACACCACATGGAAAAGGTATTAATTCATAAAACGCTTGAAAATGTTTTTGCTAGAAGGAAGGGGTTTGTTTATACTCTTAATACCTTTTGCTCTTGACCTCTAAGTGACCAAACCTGAAGGCTTGCAATAATTCCCTGCAGATTCCAGATTTTAATAACTGACAAAAAGTGGTACTCTTCCGCTTCAGTGTCCAAGTTAGAGAGTCCAAAGTTCTTCAAAATTCTTAACTTAATGGTAAAACTTGTCATGGCAAACTTCTAGGTATTGAGGGGTTGGTTCTCCAAATACCTCCTCCTTATATTACTTTGGGTTATATCTGTTTTCTTAAGGGTCCTTAGTCTCCTTTGTCACTTTGAAAACTTGAAGGATTTTAGGATGCATCAAGACTCATAATACTTGTTTTTCTTGGTAGTTGGTGATGCTACTGCAAGCTGACATTTACCCTTACCCCCTGAAGCTCATGTTGAAGAGGTGAAGTGAAAGCTGTTTTGTACAGGTGCTGCTTCTTACCTCTGACTGACAACATTTGTTAAATAGTGTGACATTGTGAAAATAGTGTTTCTTTTGTTCCCAGTGGACAAGGCAGAGCATGTTGAAGGATGTGAAAGAAAAGTAAAAAGTTCAAGAAGGTAAAGTTCAGGAATCCTATCACGAAATTTTGTCAAAAAGAAGAGCTGCTATAGTGAAGAGTTGTTGCAGAATTCTCTAACTGAAAGCTATTGACAGCTGGACATAATTCTTACATTTACATGTTTACTTTTCCAGAAACAGGTCTATTTAAAATGGTTCATGTCTCGGGGATATCAGAGCTCAAAATGGAGTTGTGTGTGTTCTAACATTGCCTGAGCTTTGAAGAAAACTTACCATTAGCCATGAAAGCAGACATTCTTCTCTTGGAAATGTGTCTTTTTTTTTTTTTTTTCCTTATACGTGTGTCTAGTTGCTCTTCAATTTGATAGAGCTAGGCTAATCTGGATTACAAGGTTCTTGTTAAACTACTGTGGGTATCTAGCAGCTGATGTCTGGGGAATGTTTGTGTATCTGGTTGCCACTATGGATCTGCAACTAAATTCTGGAATGGTAACTGCTAGCATTAGTAGTTAAGGACAGGCTGAGGATCTTAAAATCAGCTCCTGCAAAATGGTAGGTTTTACTACAGCCTCTATTGTGAAATTATGTGGCAGTGTTATCAGTAGTTTCTGCTCCCCTCTTAATTCCAGTTTTGTTTCCCTTTATTTTATTCTTGAGTTCTGGCCCACTATTGAACGAGAACATCACTCTTGATTTGAAACCATGTCTTTGCTCTCCCATTACTGTATGCTTGTAGAAAAAAGTGTTAGATTTTTGGCCCTTTTTTTGCCCTCTGTTTCTGACATATAACAGTTTGTTTTCCTTGTGGATTTTTTAATAGAGAATATTCCTTCTGTGGGATTTGTTTGTTTTCTGGAATCATACCTGTTTACTTTTGGGAATGATTCTTTTAAGTGGCATTGAAAACTTGCAATACGAATAGCTATTCTTTTGTGTAATATTGACAGGTGATATTGGAAACTATTACTATGGACAAGGGCATCCAATGAAACCTCACAGGATCCGAATGACCCATAACTTGCTGCTAAACTATGGCTTATACAGAAAAATGGAAATTTATGTAAGTAAAAGGAACAGAATGTCCACTGAAGCGTTTTAAGTTATTTTCAAAGGGCTATTGTCACACAAATAAATGGAGAGGTGAAAGTGGAAGTAGAGAATACTTGGTGTATTCAAAGGTCTTTTGCTTGGAAATGAAGCAGTATTTAATAAGGTTTTATATTCATGACAAAATAGCCCTTGGTTTATGTAAAACAGCACTGCTATCACTTCAACTGTTTTCCTTTCAAAGTAGGAGAGATTTCTGTCAAGTTGCTTGTTTTAGCAAGTTGTTGGCTAATTTTGCAGAATGCTCTGATTATTTTTTTAACTTGTTCTTGTTATCAGCGACCCCACAAAGCAACTGCTGAGGAAATGACCAAGTACCATAGTGATGAATATATCAAATTTCTCCGATCGATAAGGCCTGACAATATGTCTGAGTACAGCAAGCAAATGCAGAGATGTAAGTGTCAACATTAGGCTAAATCTGTGTGTATGGGCTTTGATGGTTAGCATTGTTTGAAGCTTAATATTCACCAATACAGAAATTAGAGAAACACTGTAATGAGAATAACATGGGTCTGCCTTTAACTACACTATTTTGGACTTTTCCAGTAAAACCAGCCATCTTTGCAAAAATGTTCTTTAAGCTTATGTAAGGATTTTTGCATCCCCTTTCACAGGATGTATTCTAGATGTGAAATGCTACTGCTACTAATAAGGCTTAATGCACAGACTAAACTTTAGCTGTGAGCTGTTTGCTGAAGTGCCTTAAAATCTTCCTGAAAAAAAAATGGCTTTTGGAATAGTAGAGAATTAAAAATCATTGTGTGAAAACGTGTTTAAGTCAAGAAAAGAAGTTACTAATTTCTCTTGGAGGGAGATAGTAAAAATTGTACATTATTCACTGTTCACCCTTTCTGATAATTTATTTCTTTAACTATAGGAATAGGCTCAAAGTACTGTTAGGAATGCAGTTTGACAGGTATTGTATCAATTTTAAAGGCAGTGTTGTAACCTTAAAGGCAGTATTGTAGCCTTATCAGCAAAATATTCTTTCTAAATAATTGTGCATTTCTTAACGTGACCTGTGTTAAGCAACATCTCTTCAAAAATCTAAAAATGATCAAACTTCTTGTTAATGAGCAGACAAATTTTCCCATGAAAACTAAAAAAGAATAAAGAATAGAAAAAAAAAGATAGAAGTCATACTATAAAGTCTCTACGTTGTTTTCACTGTTTATAATTTGCCCTGACAAATGGGGGGGAGGGTAAGTAATTTAAGTGCTGAATGAGCTATGCATGTTTAAATGTTATCCTTGTGTACATCAATGCTGTTGAAAAGGTGTTTTCATAAAGTAATGCGTTTCTTGCACAGTTAATGTTGGAGAAGATTGTCCTGTATTTGATGGCCTGTTTGAGTTTTGTCAGCTGTCAACCGGAGGCTCTGTTGGTAAGTATAGGTTGTCTGCTTTAGTATGTTTGTCAGCAACTTAAAATTTTGGTATTTAAAACTGAAGCAAATGTTAGGAGATTTATATATATATATATATATATAAAAATATTATAACTATGCGTCAGTTACGGACAGTAAAATCTGAGATGTATCAAGTATCTCCATACTGGCAAGATCTAAGATCAATTCTGTGTTCTAATACTGATTTATTTAAAAAAAAATATGATTTCATGGAGCAGATTTTAAGGCCATCAGAAATTTCTGACTCCATTTCCTTTAATTCTTCTTTGTCTTTTTACAGCTGGGGCAGTAAAATTGAATAGACAACAAACAGACATGGCTGTCAATTGGGCTGGGGGACTTCACCATGCCAAGAAATCGGAGGCGTCTGGGTTCTGTTATGTCAATGACATTGTGCTTGCCATCCTTGAGTTACTGAAGTGAGTTTGTGATGGAAACAAGATAAAATTATAGAAAGTGTTGAATTTAAGCATTTGAATGTTTGACGATATGGATTGTAATTATTATTTCATTGAGTTTTCATACCTCATGTTGAACTTCTGCAGTTTCAATTAAGAAAGCTCCAAGTTCTGCCTGGTTTGGCTTCAGGAAGACGTTCAAGCTAAAACACTGGCAAGCTGAAATGATAACTAACAGGAGATAGGTTTAAAAGAGATTTAAAAGTACTCCTTCACCTAGGACAGTGAACTTCTGGAACTTGCTGCTACAGGAGGCTTAAGGAAGCAAACAGCAGCAAGTTCAAAAGGGATTAGACATAATCATGGACAAGAGGTCTATAAATGGATGTTAAAGATCCAAGCAACAGTGCACCCTCGAAAACACCATGAGCTGTAATTGTAGAGGAAGGAGGGAGTACTGGAGTAGCAAACTTCAGAAAATGGACAGGCTTACTTGCTTTCTGTAAAAATTAATCTATTCAGGGGGACAGAATAGTGGGCTAGATGGATCACTACCCTGACAACTTAGGGCAGTCATTGTGCTCATAATCTTAGACCCCTGTGGTTTTGCAATACGCCTGCTTGTTTCCTGTCACTTAAGTTGCTACTGAACCGAACAGGACTATTCATGGAAGATCATGCACTGAACTTGCTTGGTTTATTACATGAACTAAGGTAGCTGTTAGTAATAAATAATAACAGCTGTGCCGATGTGGCTGCAAAATAAAAAATGAGGAGTAATGAAAAAGTGGTCATATAATTAACTTCAAGCATTAATGCTTCACTAAATTCCAAATCCTGAATGTTGCCTTTACTGCTTCCGAAGACTATCCCTTTAAATAACATCAAAATGTCATTGATTAGAAAAAATATTCTAGGTATTTGACTTGTGAATGGAACAGCTGGGTTTGCTGGTGAGGAATTGGGGAAGCAGCTGTAATTTGGAAGTTTAGAGATGGAAAAGGTTTCTAAAGACACAAATAATTAATATTAACATATTAAGATGTTAATTTTAATGTGCAGCATGTATTCAGGAGCTCTCTCTGCAGTCTACAAAATGGGATATGTTTCTTTGTGGTCTAGTCTTGAATTTTTTAGCTTGATGTGCACGAAGGAAGAAATCTTGTAAATAGTTATGTGTTACGTAACCATAGAAAACTGTCTCTGAAATTATAGTTACTCACACTCACATCCTATAATACTGCACAAAACATGATGAAAATGCATCTTCTGATGTTGGCAGTCTTTGTTTCTTAGTGGACAACATAGAACTTAATTGAAAGCAGTAAGTATCCCTTCTCTAAGGCTTCAAACCACTGGTTCTTTACTCAAGCTGACCTGAAATTTGCAGTATTAAGGAAATACTAAACAGTAGTGTAATAAATTTATGCAAATCGCAAGTATGATACACTTGATAGTAAGAATGTGCCTATCTTTACAAGCTGGAGAAATGAAGAAGAAAAATGGAAAATAAGTATTTAAACTTATTTTTTGTGGGCTTGTGGAACACGGGCTGTGTTGGCAGTTACTGAGAAAGCAGAAAGAAATGCCCTGTGAAAGGGCTAAGTTCAAATGTGAACAACACAGTTGTGTGAGCAGAAGGACAATGTATAGCTTCTACAGAGTGAGAAGTTGGGGTAAATACGAAATAAACGACTTTGAAGATAAACTTATTGGTCGTACTGTTCAAACTGTACTGAGAATTCTAAGAACATATGGTCACATCAGAGTTATCGTGATCTTGGATTTAAGTGTATAGTTGGGTTTTTTCCGTTAATTCTTTTCTTGTTTCATGTCGGTATATTATGAATATAACAAATAGTGATGATTTCTCATATGTCATTTTCTTTCTAGGTATCACCAAAGAGTATTGTATATTGATATTGATATCCATCATGGTGATGGTGTTGAAGAAGCATTTTATACCACAGATCGTGTCATGACAGTATCATTCCATAAGTATGGTGAATATTTTCCAGGCACAGGGGACCTTAGGGTAAGATCGAACATTTCATTAGGTGATAAGTTCTCTTTTAATCTCTTCTTTGCAGATACTGTTTTAGACCACAATAACTATGTCCAATAATGATATGCAACAGTAAGTTTTCAGAAAATATATTAGTCTAGAGTGATAGATTGGTTGAGAAGCCTTAGAAAAAATCATGCAGGATAGCGGGGAAGTAAATTACTCACTTCTACGTGAACTCAACACCTTCACTTCTGGATAAATTGGATGAAATTATTCTTCAGGCATAATTAGTTTAATTCACTCAGATTTCAGAGATGTCTCTAAGAAAGCAATGTGTTATAATTATCTGTACGTTTCAGTTCTGTATCTATAATGTAACTGTTTGGAGGTCACATGGCTTCAAAACTTATTTCAGATTTTAGAATAACATGCCACACTTTCAATGGTTACAAAGCTTCAGTTGCAGTTTGAATTTACTGTTTTCTATTTGTCTTGTAATACAGTTGGATCATTTTTGGAACATTTCTTGTGAGAACGCAAAGTTCATGACATAATATTCACTACCTAGGAACTTTAGCATGCCTCACAGGCAGTATGTACTGAGCAGTATAGCAGCCTGAGGGAGGGAACATCTAAGCTGTTATAGAATCTCTGGCAAAGCTGAGAATGGAAACCAGTTTTCCTGGCCCTTCATGTTAATTTTAAGTTAGTCATTCCTCATGTTAGACTCTTGTCCATTAGAACAGGAAATTGTTCTACTTTGCAACTTGAAAGACTAATTCAAGTATTAGGATTAATGTATTCCTAGCTTCAAACTCATAAATTAAACCTCTTTTATCAGATGCACTCAGAGAATAAGTCACTCCATTGGTGCTAGCAACTTTGCACATTGTTTTTTACACAGAGTTAGAAACTTTTCAAGTGTTTACAATTTTTAAGAAAAGTTGGCCTACAGTTGGCCTGTGCTGGGAAAGAATTCACTGTTTTCCTACTATCTTTAAATTGATTCATGAGATGCAATTGTTTGTGTTTTGCCTAAAACATGCCTGAAACATGTGCTTACCAGTATGCTGATGGTACTCAGAGGACACAGGAGTAAGTGCAAGTTGAGCTTTAAAACAGTGGGATGCTAAGCATTCGTTTCAGTGTGGTTGTTGGAGCTGAATGTTATTACCGTTGTTAGTTTCTGTTAAACTGTGTTCTAAATTGATTTCAGTAGAAATCAGGTTTGAAGTTTTTGTCTGTGTAGTTTAACTTGACTGGCCACAAGGTGGTAGTAGTGGTGCTTCAAACAAAAAGCAGCTCAGACCAGAATGTTTATCATGACAAGCTGTTGTTGCTGAATTTAGCTAGGATTTTTTTTTTTTTTTGAAGGGTTAGCTATCTTGGCGTTTTAGAAGCAGCACTTCCCGTTGACAGAAAAGTTTATGGACTCTTCACCTCACCACACCCAGAACAAAGAATTTAAAGATAACACAGTTGAAATAAATAGAAGAATATTATATGTTATTGGAAATTTTTTTAACAGTGTCAGCAACAAACAGTACCTCAGACGTGGTAACTTGTATTCTGCACTGCTAGCTAGTATTTTGAAATGAGCATTTTCTGCATGCAGTCTTTAGCAGGATTTATTGCAATTATTACATCCCTATAGGAAAAAAAAAGCTTTCCCCTGTCTCCAGAGCTTGCAAAGCTAATTGAACTAAAGGAGAACTAATTCTCTGAAAACTCAGTGTTCCTTCTGGAGGCCAGTATTTTACTGCTTGCTTCCGCCTAACTTGGTTGTTATTGATGGTTATTTTTATCAACTTTAACAGCCAAATCTTATCTTTCTTTTTGTTGGTGGGCTGTATTCCAGCTTATTTCTGTAATTCTTTAGTTAGTTGATCTAATTTGCTATCAGGTTACGCTTAACTTGATGCAGGAACAAATCATGCATCAGATTTTGTGATTGCAGCTCCATTGGCATAGATGAACCTCACTGAGGTTTTCTAGTTCGGCAGCATTCATCTGTTTTCTGCTGAAAGTATTGTTCAATCTAAACTTGCAGTGTCCTTAATAAGTTATTTGACCTTCTACACATCTTAGATGATAACACTCATTTTGTCATAAAGAAATCAGTTGAGACCATAATTCTACATAGAGGCCCAGGTTCTGTGAGGCAGCTTGATCCATTGGTGAGTGGGAAGCTATCAGAATGCTATATTGTTTCTGTAGTCTTTATATCTAATGCAAGTATCAGTTACAAAAAACATGTGTTGAGTATCTCAAGCAATTACTCTGTTTAGTGGGAAACTGTGAGCACTTGACTTTGCTGTTTTATGGTAAGATCAATTTAATGATTTTTTAAAATCTGCTAAGCAAAGCAAGAGGTGGAATAACCCCATGAACCAGTACAGGTTGACCTGCTGGAAAGCAGCTCTGTGGAGGAGAACCGGAGAGTCCTGGGGGACAAGTTAACTGTGAGCCAGCAGTGTACCCTTGTGGCCAAAAAGACCAGTGGTATCCTGGAGTGCATTAGGAAGAGTGTGGCCCAGCAGGTTGAGCAAAGTGATCCTGCCCATCTACTCAGCCCTGATGAGGCCACATCTGGAGTACTGTGTCCAGTTCTGGGCTCTCCAGTATGTGGTGCTCCTGTGGTGTGTCCAGTGGAGGGCAACAAAGGTGATTATCAAGGAAGTGGAGCATCTCTGTTATGAGGAAAGGTTGACAGAGTTGGCCCTGTTTATCTTGGAGAAAAGATAACTGAGTAGGGACCTGTCCTGTCTTAAAGAACAACAAGAGGTCTTATCAAACAAACGAGACATATAGGAAAGGCAGCAATTTATTAAATATATGAGATGGGTATAACTATGGATGTGGATATGAGTGGACTGATATGACTTGTTATTGAAGTGGTGAACCAAAGACAAACCCACAAAAGCAATAATCAATGTCCTTGGAAATACAGTTGTCCCTTATGCCCTCTGGCAGTTGCAATGTGCTGGAGGTGCAGGAGCTGCAGTGTCTTTTGGGCAGTGGGGGGCGCTCAGGAGCTCAAGGGCTGCAGTGACTCCCAGTTGCTGAGAACGGAATCCAGAGGGGGGAGAAACACATGTGGAGAGAATGGCGGGTGCGGAGCCCGGGACCAGGAGAGACTGGGGACCCCCTGGGAACACAGGGAAGACTTAGAGATGGGAGCACACAAACCCAGATTTTTGGTGGGGGGGTCTGCAGGGGCCTCCAGGCATCTGTAGGGGTCCCTCAGGGTCTCAGCGGCTCAAAGACAGTGACCAATGAGCTCAGGAGTTCATAGAGGAAGGTGGGAGTGGTGGGAGTCATGCTGGGTCCCAGTGGGCAATGCTGCAGGGTAGCTCTCTGTCTCTCTCCACACACCCAAAGAACAAGTAGCCTGGTCTGTAGGTCCTTTTTCCCAAGTGCCTCTCCAGCGGAGCAGTTCATTAAGTCCAGGGAAAGGGGTTATGCAAGCGCACCCCCACCTTTTCCCATCTTACGACCCGATGTGCTCCCAAGCCGGGGAGGGGACATGACTTTCTTTGCAATCTTCTGGTGTTGAAATGGGGCTCTTTGCTCTTCTGCCCTATCAGATGCCAGGCAGGGCATGTCTGCCCCAAAAACTCCCCTTTGCCCCTGGAACAAACCTGTCAAGGTACTGACCTGGAGTGTCCCACCTCCAGCCCACAGCTTGAGGGCTCAGCCCCACCCCCTCCCTTGTCTGAGGAGAGGAAAAGAGTTACTTTTCTATCTTCCTCTCCAACCCATCACAGGACGTCATCAATGTTTATAAATATTTCAAGGGCAAGTTAAAAGGATGGAGCCTGACTCTTGTCAGTGGTGCCTAGTAAATGAATAAGGGGCTATGGGTATAAACAGAAACACAGGAAGTTCCATCCGAATATAAGGAAAAATGTCTTTACCTTGGGTGTGAGAAGAGCACTCTAGTAGTCCAGCAGGGTTGTCAAGTCTCCTCTGGATAGACTGAAAGCTGACCTGGATGTGATCCTGTGCAACCTGCTTTGTCATGGGATTGGGCTAGTAGATCCCCAGGAATTCCTCTTTCCAACCCTGACCATACTGTGGTTCTGTGATCACCTCAGAAAATTCAGCATCTGAAAGCCTAGATGATTCAGTTTGGGAGATTCTGGATAGCTTATGCTTCAAATCATCCAGAGTTGAGTTCAGCAGGAGTCTTTAGTGTCACTAGTCTAACAATACTATGAAGTATTAATAATGTGCTGGGGGCAAAGTCAACTGTTAACATTATGTCTATGCTTCATTGGGCTGTTTGTCCCCATCACCATGTCTGTTTTCCTCACCACTCCACTTAAAAGTGACAAGTTACTGATACATTTACTGCTAAGGAGGCTTTTTCCCGGAAGAGGGGAAAGTCCACGACTCTCTCAGTAGTGTTGAGAAGTTTAGTATCTGTATTGCTGGGTTATCCTACATGTGTATTTTTTCAAGGATATTGGACCTGAAGTGCAGATCTTTCCACAGAGCTGCTCTTTGATAATAGTTTACAGCCACGATGAACAGGTTAATTTTCACTGTCTGCTCCACTACATTTTATTAGTGGCAGAAAACTGCTCTGTAAATGGGATTGATCAGTTTCTATCTGTCTTGGTGATGAAATGAAGGGAAGAAATGTGAATGTGTGTCAAGCAGAAATCTTTGTGTTTTAAGGTGATCATCAGAACAGGAGTGGATGGATTAAGGGTGTATTCACTTGCGACCTTTTAGCAAAGAACTTGTTCTCTTAATACACAGGTTATCTAAGAAAACTGGTAGGATGGACTACTACAGTTCCTCTCTTGACACTTGGTGGCACTGAGAGTAGTGTATGAGGTTTTTTGTTTGTTTGATTAAAAAGCCTCAGTTTCTTTAAGAGCACTTAAAAGTGTCCTCAGTTTGATTTTTCTTCTCTCCCTTTGGCTGCAGCTGCTTCCTCATCCTATGTTTGAGCCAAATAATATAGTTTTAAAAGCCTCTTTAAGTCCAAATCTTCTGTACAACACTGAAAACATGATTATCACCTTGCTCTTGGTTTTCATACTTGTTTTTGCTTAACTGTTTTTTAGTAAACAGTTATGATTTGTCTTTTTGTCTTAAATATTTGAATTAAAAAATTGAGTGTACTTTTTGCTATTTTAGTCTTGGTGTACAACTCCTACACTCCAAAATTACTTTGAGAGAACAGGAATTGAGTCAACTCTGCCTCTTATCCCTCACAGACATATATAATGATACAGAATAGCTCAGCAGACTTGCGTAGACATTTTCCATGATAGCATTCCATGTAGTTCTTTGTTTGTATTAAAGCATTTGTCATCTTTGCTTACAGGACATTGGTGCTGGAAAAGGCAAATACTATGCTGTTAATTTTCCAATGAGGGATGGTATAGACGATGAATCATATGGACAGATATTCAAACCAGTGAGTACTTCCTTTTTTTTTTTTTTTTTTAAGCTCTTTGGAACTCTACTGGTATTTTTTTTCATGATATCAATTATGACTTGCTGTTTTATATTGATTATAGATTATATCCAAAGTAATGGAGATGTACCAGCCCAGTGCTGTGGTTTTACAGTGTGGAGCAGATTCACTGTCTGGTGACAGGCTGGGATGCTTTAATCTTACTGTTAAAGGTAAACAGAAAAGCGTCTATCTGTTGTCTGTACCTGTTTACTTATTAGAAACTTCTACCCCTCATACTGTTTTTCAAGACACTTGCATGATGAGGGCTGGAGTCACAAAGATTTTGTTCATTAGTATGATTAATCACCTTTTCTTTGCTATACAGGGATGGCCAAAAGAAACCCAGAAGTTGCCTCTTTCTTTCTGTCCATCTAAAAAAGCTAAGAATCTTGGTTTTCCATGTGCTTCCTAGCCACTCAAGTGATTCCCTTTCTTCTGTGTGCAGGCTTTCTCTAACTTTAAAGAAACGTCCTGGAATAACAGGACAACAGTCCTCTGCAACACTTACAATGATGGACAAATAAGAAAGCTAGTTAGTAGTCCAGTTAGTGGGACTACAAATGCTAAACATCAAACACCTTTTTGGGTCTAAAATAGGTATTATTGAAATGAGAATACTCTCTGCATTGTTCAATTTATAGAGGAGCCAAATGTTTAAGTTTTTATTAATTTTCATAGAATTAATTTAAATATTGCTTAAATTTCTATGCAAAATTACGATTCTCAAAATTGGTATAAGATGCTAATTTAGCAAATAGCATAAATGTTACTGTTATTATTCTTTCATTATTATTTAAGTGATAAAACATTAAATGTGTGTTGAACTTTTGCTAAGCCTTGAATCCAGCCTGTTTGAATCATTAATTTTCTGAGTTTCCTTGTTTTTGTGGGGATCTTTAAATAGACAATTAGAGTTTTTGTAGGCAACAAAATGCAGTATAGTATCTGTTGGGTCTGCAGTGTTTCAGGGTTCTTTTCTTGATTTGCACCAGGTGGCAAAGCACTTCAGTTGCCCATACAGCTCAGATTTTTTTCCATCTTACATATCTTGGAAACCAAGAGAGCTGCTGCCTCCTACAGATGCCTTTCAGTATGCTGTATCTCCCTGGAGTGTGTACTGTCTTGGCACCAGTTCACTCTGTAAGCAAGACTTAGCAACCTCTAATACAGGTTCAAATTTAGAAGTAGAAAGGACCGAGTACTGAATTTTGCTTTCCCTTCTTCCCCCATTGCATTTGATTGAGAAATTGTCCCTAAATTTGTTGCTGTGTATGACCTCAGTTTTGAAAAGACAGAACACTAAACGTTCTAAGATCATTTACGAGCAACAGCAATAGACCATCATGCAAAGCCCTCTGAATACTGGGGTGGATGATGTTTGTTGTGTTTTGTACATTTCTAATCTGTAGGTCTTTACTTTTTGTGAGGTTGTGCTTAGCTCTAGGGGGAGACAGTTCTTTTTGAATCAATTCAGTCCTTACTTGTTGAGTGTGACTGCATATGTCTGACTAAATAGTTCATTGTGTATTTTTCTGTGCAATAGATGTTTTTTTTTATATATTCAACTCTCTTTTTGTTTGACAGGTCATGCTAAATGTGTGGAAGTTGTAAAGACCTTTAATTTGCCACTGCTGATGTTAGGAGGAGGAGGCTATACAATTCGTAATGTTGCTCGATGCTGGACATATGAAACTGCTGTTGCCTTAGACTGTGAAATTCCTAATGGTAAATACTAATGTTCAAATTAATATTTTATTAAGAAATAATCATGAGAGGTTCTAAGTGAACAGATAGCAGATATTTCTATAGATAACTGTAATGCATCTATTTAGAATAGACTATGTAGAAAGTTATTGTTAGGATTTAGCCAATACATTTTCAGTGTCCTATGCATTAAATAAGTGTGAGTATTCCAGACTTTTTTATGCCTTACCTAAAAGCTTTAAGTGATTAGATCATTTTTTGAAAATACAAAAGGTAAAACTTGCACAACCTTACTTGTAAATATTTCAAATATGAATGTCATCAATATGGTAGAATATGTACTGCATTTTGATTGCAGCAGTGTAGACCTGTGTAAGTTGGGAAACACATAGTGTTCATGAGAAATTAATGAGTATGCAAGTCTCCACTTAAAATAGTAAAACTACTGTTTCTTTATTGTATCTGACTTAAAGCTAGCTGTGAAAGTAGATTAACTTCTCTTTCATTTCACTCAACTTTGGCTATACAAGCTATCTTAAAAAAACTTCAAACCAGAAAAACAATATTGAGTTCTTTTAAATAGTTGAATATTGAAGTAATTTCTCTGAGGAAGATCCCCAAAGATCCTCCACTCCCTTCACTGCTGGCCATGTATGTTCCTGGACATGTTTTTGGAATGCCTTTTTTATAAAATTGCTATTTGGACTGGTTTGAGTATCAGTCACTGGCAGTTTTTATGTCGGACTGCAACTTTTCCTGATTACCTTTTGCTATTCACGTATCTCTGGGTAGATTCAGTGTTTCTGAACAGTGGAATGCTGTTGTATGTGTTGTATGTTATTCAGACCATGCCTTTCAAGGTGTGTATTTTCCATCTTGCTTGTCCATATATATTCCTTGTCAGCTAAAGCTTTTGAAGAGACAGTAGTATTTCCTTATCATGGGATTTCTTTTTCCACTAGCATGCCCCTTTCACTGAATTATTTATACATATATGTAAAGTTTTATGGATTTTTTTTTAGCATTCCTCTCAAGTTTGTAGGTCCCTGTCATTTTTAATCTCTTCTGAGAAAAAACAGTTAATTTCTAAATGTTACAATTGCAACTTAATCTTCCTGTCTGCAATCACTTACCCTGTAACAATCATAAATGAAGAAAGACAAAGTGTTCAATTAAAATGGCTTTCAGCATCTTATTTCTTAAGGATTCTGTGAGAAATCTGTAGATTTCTCTTAATTTATTTGGAAAGATACAGTCATATTCAATATAAAATAGTACCATTGTCTTGGCTATGAAGTCTTCATTAACTTCATTTTGGTGATTCAGTGTTCCAGTCGAGGGACCGTTATCTATGAAAATACAAAAAACAGGGGAATGGGGGAAACAGACAGACATGAGTATCACTCAACCACTGCATACCAAGGATATTGAACTAGCAGTGATCTTCAGCCTGGTAACATATATTAAAAGTTTTACTGAAGGAATGTTTTGAATTGCTCATTTAAACCTTTGAAACTGGACTAACTTTGAAAGCAGCTACAAGAAGTCATCAGTTGATCTTTCCTGCAGAAGTAGCATTTTTAATTATTTTATCAAATTTTTACTTAAGTTGTTCCTTTGGGTGATTACAGTGGGTCCTTCTTTTTGTATTTTGCCAACAAATTTAAGTTCATTTATTGAATAATTTAGAGGAAAAACACTGAACAATTCAGGCAATGCTCAAATATTGCTTACTTCAATGCTTCAGGTTTGATGGTTCTCTAAGTAAACCCCTGTCAAATCTACTGTAGTATTTAAAATATTTTTGGGGTCACAAAGTTGTCTTGTTTTTTTTGGTTTATAGAGTTGCCATACAATGACTACTTTGAGTATTTCGGGCCAGACTTCAAGCTTCATATTAGTCCTTCAAATATGACTAATCAGAATACACCAGAATATATGGAGAAGATCAAGTAAGTTGCAATTACCTTATCTGTGAAGTAGGTCATGTGGATCATGTTTCTTTACAGGTTTAATTGTTAGGCAGTTTTAAACTGTGTGCGTTTCTCTGTTACACGCTAAAAATAAGTGCTGAATAGCTTTGACACGTTTGTACCTGAAAAAAAACCCTCACTGTCAGAACGGGGGTTTTTTGGAAGTCTCTTCCTACAACAGTATGTATGCTTATGGAAGTCTTATGACTATAAATATGAAAATTTATGACCCAGCTTGGATTTTAACTTTTTCCAGCAACTAAAAAGATGACTGTTTTACTTGGATCCCCATTCTGATTTTGTAGGAAGTTTTATCCTTTCAGGAATGAAGTTGGTGTGCCATGATGATTGGGATTTCTAATTCTCAGCTGTGTATCTAAACCTGCACTGAGATTGTCTTTTTTTTTTGTAGTTGTCAGCTTTATAAATTAAAAGCTATATGTAAGCTCAAATGCCCAAAACTATGGGAAGACGGTGATACGTGTGCAGGCAATTAAACTACTGTGGTTTGACAAAGCCACGAGGTTTGAGCAGTGCTCATTGCCAAGCTATAACAAATATGTGATTTTAACCTGTGCAGCTTTTGATATGTAGTTTGTTCTTCCACACATCTTGCAGTTTTGATTGGAAACTTCAGGGATGGAGTAATGCATACATACAATTGATTCCATACTGAACTGATAGAGGATAACTGGTTAGCCCAAAGTACTATTTTTTTACTGTGATTTGTCCTTGCTCTGGTTTTAAAAAAATAAATTGCCACCTCTGCCCCAAGTTTAACAGGCTGTTAATGGTACATAAGAATTCTTTTGGTTACTAAAAATAGCTGAGCAAAGATGTGAAACTACCTGTGTAAGTTTACCAGTACCTCTATAACCTTTAAAACTCTCAAAATGCAAAATTCACCAGAGCAGTTAAAATACTAATTTTTGAAGTGATTGGTGTATAGACTGGGTAGTCATAGCACAAATATATAAGTGTTAATTAAATGAGAAGAATTTTGTTTTTAATAATGTGCATGAAGGAAATTAGTATTTTCATTAGTGTGATTCTACAGATCTACAGAATTTCTCTGTAGTTATGTAGGGCCAGCTGGTGATCTGCCAGGCTGCTTGCTGTGTGTTATATATTATTGAGGTTTTGTGGTACAAGTAGGCTGCAAAACTTGTTGCTGCCTCCCTGGGCACAGATTGTATCTATTAATAGAAAACACACAATCTCACATTTTCATACTAGCACCCACATGATCAGTGACCCATTATTTCAGAGAATCCTCCTTCAGT
The DNA here is from genome assembly GCA_013399895.1 of Serilophus lunatus. Taxonomy (NCBI): domain Eukaryota; kingdom Metazoa; phylum Chordata; class Aves; order Passeriformes; family Eurylaimidae; genus Serilophus; species Serilophus lunatus. The sequence continues at coordinate 58,922 of VXBA01000063.1, forward strand.
TCATTTTTTGCTTTCATAGAGACTTGGTTATAGGGAGCTCCCTGAATTGGCAAAACTACTTTATCAGGTCATATGTTTTAAACAGAGGCAAAGACTGTAAGGATTCCAAAAAAGCACCAGTTGCCCTTTAGCTCTTCAATTTGTGCAGAAGGATACTAAGATAATTGTTGCAAATGCTGATATTTGATGCTTGCCAAACACTTCTTTCTACTTGTGCATTGAAATAATAGTTTTGAGTCCCAGGTGAAGCCCAGTGTCCTTCCTGTTCCTGCATATGGCGCTTTGGAGTGCGGTGTCCATCACATCGTGTTGCTTAGACAGGAGAGAACTTCTCTCTGTTCCTGAAACTCCCAGTAAGGAATCTTAGAGAGATGGGTTACTTTTGACCCTGATGTCATTGCTGCACACAGCTGGGAAGTCTTCATGCTTTAAGTGTCTGACTTTCTAAGAAACTAGAGGATAGTTTATTATCCAACTTGATACTCTAGATTATTATGAACATATTAATGCTGTTGCCAGTTCTGCTCAAGTGGGCAGTACTTGTGCTAACCCTGTGGGGAATTGAAGATTGAAGTTGATTGTACTTTTTAAATACTTACTTCAAAGACAATTATGTTCAAGTACACTGAGGACACTAATGATCCCATAGGGATGGAAAACTCTGAATTAGGAATGCCATTTTATGAAAATTGAAAAATGAAACTGGCTGTAAAGCAAAGCAGATTAATTTTGAATGCAGTTTTCAGAGCTTAATACAAAATTCAAGGAAATGCTACTTCTTTGTAGTAATAATTTTTCTTGTCTGTTGCAGGCAACGCTTATTTGAAAACTTGCGCATGTTACCTCATGCACCTGGTGTACAGATGCAGGCCATTCCTGAAGATGCTGTTCATGAAGACAGTGGAGATGAGGATGGAGAAGACCCAGACAAACGCATTTCTAGTAAGAAATAGCTTTTCATGCTAAGCATGTCCAAATATAGTGGTTATAGATTTAATTGTTCAGGACCTTAGTCGTATTTTTGTGCAAAATTGGAATACAGGCGGTTTTGTTTCCCAAGTCAAAAATGTTGCCACTGGTCTGCAAGGTCTGCTGTTTTTAAGGTTGCACCTGTGAGTAAATCTGAACCTGCTAAAGGGTCTAATGAAGTACTAGAAGAGCATGTGTTTTTGCATCTTATGAAACAGTTGCTGATTCAGATCTATAGTAGATACATTAGAAGTCCCAAGGAATTTAAACTAAAGGAGTATGGTACTTTTTGGGGGAATAACAAAAGACAGAAGCTATGTTCCCCTTTGATGTAAAGTGAGATAAAGTGTTTAAGGAAAAAAAGGTTTTTGTTTGCATTTTTGTTATGAGACAGATTTTCCATACTTGCAAAACTACCCTTCACTTTTTACCATTACCCATCTGTGGACTTTTAGTTGTTCTTCATCTACAGCCAAAGGTTTCCTGCAACATTTAAGCTTTTTTGATGGTGATTGGAATAATTCTATAACCTCTTATTTGTGCCCTGTCCATTTTCTGAACTGTTGAAACCAGAATGTTTTCTCCTGTGATGTAGTCTTCAGTATCTGAAGTTTGTTTGATACATGTTAAATTATTCCCACTCTCACCATGTCTCTCTAAAGCTATTAGGAAAGCTACTTTTGTAAGTTACTATGGGAGTCCCAGAGTATCTTGAAAGATAGTATTTTAATCCATAACTTAGTTCATCAGCATTAAAGGTTTATAGTATATTATTTGGTAGTTCTTTTTTGTTAGGCCTATTGTAGTTGGACTTTGATTGATTAATGTCATAAATCTGAATCCTAGTTCGAGCATCTGATAAGCGCATAGCTTGTGATGAAGAATTTTCAGATTCTGAAGATGAAGGAGAAGGTGGACGACGAAATGTTGCAGATCATAAGAAAGGAGCAAAGAAAGCCAGGATAGAGGAAGACAAAAAAGAGCCTGAGGACAAAAAAACAGGTAGGACTGGTGTGATTTCATCCTGTATTTTAGAAGTGTAATGTCAGTCCTGCCAGGAGACAGATGTCTTATCTGTTAGCCATTATTAGCTATTGAGATTATATATTTTTTCCATTGTATTTAAAGCATCTATTTTAAATTAATCAGTTTCAAGATACAGCTATTCACACTAGAATAGTATTTTCAGACAAGGGATATTGTTTCTTCCCCACAAGCTTGAAAGCTTAGAGCCAGGGATTTGTATGGTTTAATGAAAGTAGAGATTTAAAAAAGTTCTTGCTTTGCATTTGTTTCTGTTTGCTTTTGTAGGGTGAGCCAACTAGTTTTCTCTGAAGCAGAAGCTAGATATGATTCTGGGGACAGTGTAATTCCAAGGACTCTCGATTTTTCTAAGAACAGGGTACATCTTAGAGGTTGAAAGACTACCACAGATTGCTCAGGGGAACTCCACGGTTCTTTGCTGTGTGCTGTCATTGCGGCCAGTAAAGAAAGACCTTGCCTGGAGGCATTTTGAATCACTTGGCATTGCGCCCAGATCGCTCCTTTCGAAGGATGCATTTAACACCGGATGTTAATATGTAACTAGTGACTTCTTTTAAAAGCTAGTTCCCACTGGTTAGAATTATAACCAAGAAGGATTTTTTATATGTGCTCTTTACTTCTGAAATATTTTTAGGCTCTCTTGCATCTTTTGGTATATTTAAAATCTCGTGATTTTTCAGATGTTAAGGAGGAGGATAAAGCCAAGGACAGCAGTGGTGAAAAGACAGACGCCAAAGGGTAAACACTAATTAATTTATAATGTCATCTTTTTGAAGAATATTTATTAAATCAATACTTTATAATACTCTAAGTTCTGTAGAGATCACTTCAAAGTCCTCCTAATACTAAATATTTTAGAATCATGACTAGTAATTCAAAATTGCATTTCTAAAGCAGTTAAAAAAAAATGAAATAACAGTTTATTTTTGCCTTTGTACAGAGCAAAATCAGAACAGCTCAGCAACCCTTGAACAAAGATAGCCTCTCATCAGTTGCAGAACATAATACTAGAATTGGAGAATACCTAAAAGGAGAAACATTTTTGTATGAAGAGAGACTGCTGATTTCATTTTGTACTATTTGGCATGGACTGTATTTATTTTCAAACAGCTTTGTTCTGTTTTTTGGCAAGTTGTATTGTGAGTTTTCTAATAATGAGGCAGAAATTCCTTTCTTCACCATGCTTTATGTAATAGTATTTAAAAATGGATGTGAGTTATTATGTTAAATGTCTAAACTGATCTATTAAAGTAATTTGCCTTTCCTGAGCTGATTTTACCTTTTTTGTAATTTTATCTTTATTAAAAAAAAAAAAAATTGTACTTGGTTGTCTTTTGTCCATCATTGAACTACAAAGAGGAAAAATGCTATATAAGTTAAGCAGACTTGTACTTATCTATTGGTACCTAGAGAATTCAAATGGACAGCTGGTGAACACAGAAGTTGAACTATGTTGCTTTCATTGACTTCACACATTTTTGTGGCTTCTGCATGAGATGCAAACACATCTACAGGAATATGAGTACATAACATTTAAACAAGCTGAGTAAGTGGGTGAGGGGAACTCGTTTTTAACGTGAACATTTAAAAGTGCAGTCACATGTCTTATACTTCCCAAGAAACTTTCCCACCATCAGATTCTACCTAAAAGACCAATTCATTTGCTGTTTGTGAAATCGGTATATACTCATCTTGCAAAGCTTGCAAGATAGGAAGTGAAAGTTTGGATTTAACTTGAAACCCATTCCAATTTTTTTACAACTATAAGCAGTGTAAAACTTTGTCCCCATTAAGGGGAAAGGACTTTATTGCCTGCCCCCTTCATTGGTTTATTAGTTAGTTCTGGAGCCTGAATTGAAACAGAGACATGAGTGCATCCATTCCTTTTTCTTTCTCAATCTACAACAATTGTCTTACAATTAATATGATTGTTATTTAATGAAATGCATAGTCTTTGGGTGTCAAGATTTCAGAGCAGTGAGCACAGAAGTGAGCAGAACTGCAGTGCTACTCCCATCTTATTTTTTTTTTAAATAAAAATTATTCTTACTATTTTTAACCTATTCTGTCTCTGTGGTAGTATATGCCCTAACTGATTCATTCATGTTAAAATTCCAATGCGCAACTTTTAATTATTTCCGCATTTTTTCTGTTCAAAAGAAATATTTGTGGAACACTTTTCTGAAAGCATGTTGTGTTGACAAATTTGACTTTGTTTTTCTAATAAGAACAACTTTCACTTAAAGTAGGGGTACTTTAATATTGTAGGAGAACTTGAATATTGTAGGAGAGGAAAAGTTTTGGGTTTTAAGGCCTTTTTACTATATGCTTTGTGGGTTTGTTTTTTTTTTTTAGTCTTTTTCTGAACATTTCATTTGGACTCTTGGATAAACTTAGTAAAGGTTAGATTCTTAAACACGTAGAGAGAGATATACTGTGGTTTTTCAACACCCATGCACTTGTGCTGAGTTCTTTCTTCCTGGAAAGTACCTGTAGACTCCCATTAGAATTTGTCTGATTCCACTGAAAAATCAAAATTTTTTTGCTGCAGTTCAGCTTACCTTCCCATCAGGGCTTCCCTGATGTTTGCATAATAATCTTTTAATAGCAAATTTGCGCAGTGAAGTAAGTGTTATGCTAACTTGGTCCTATATATGACTACAGCAAAGCCTTACAATTCAGTTTTACAAAGAGTAGTATGAACTCTTAATTGCCTGCTTCAACTGCTTTGACTGAAGTTTAGAAAGAGGATGGCAATTCTTTGCTGTTCAAGATGCTGTTAGTTTTAAGTAGTTTGGGAAAGGAAGAGTAAATATAGGAGTAGAATTAGTGGACTGAAATACAGTATTTAGGGGGACAAAATGTGGGGGGGGGGGGGTGTAATTGGATTA
>VXBA01000063.1:63850-110930 GCA_013399895.1 Serilophus lunatus
CATGAATTAGACTTGCAGTGGACTCTTCAACATGTTTCTGCTTAGACTGAGAACCTCTTTAGTAGTTCCCATGTGGTGAAGTGTTTCTTTTTTGTTTTATTTGAGTAGGGGTAGTTAAGGTACAAATGTTGAAGGACCGTGCTCTGGTCAAGTGGTCTCTTTGCTTTCGTCTCATGTTACCTCTCCCTGAATTAGATCAGCTCACTTTTTCCTTTTTTTTTTTTTAAAAAAAAAAGTAAACAAAACATGCAACAACCCCTCCAAAAAAACCATCTGCATCCCTGGAAAAAAAAAACCAGCCAACAAAAAAACCCCGAAAACCCGAAAGCTATTTCACTTAATGTTTTGAACATTCCCTCTGCAACGTTTGTGTGCTGTAAAAGTGTCATCATCTGCCCCTGACCTCTATGAGGATTGGGGAAAAGTGTTTGGGGGGGGAAAGAGCAAGTCACTGTGAAAATTATTTAATCTTTCAGTGAATCATATATGCCCTCTTAGAGCACCTGTAACTTCAGAGATGCTTTCTATGACCTTAACAGTCTTGAGGAGGAACTGCTGCATTTTTCTTTTTTGTGACTGAACCATGAATTTGGAGACAGCATCTGGGAGCAGGCATACAATCTCCTATGTGAATCTCAATACCTGTCTGCTGTCTAGGGCAAAGAGGATGAAAGCTGGATGTGGGGAAGTGTTAGAAAAGCTTGGATTGTGCCAAGGGAGTGGTGAGAGACCAGCAACACCATAAGTACAGTTATTTTTTAGGAGTTTGCACTCTAAATTCTGTTACAGAAGTTTTCACTTTACAGAACTCAATACATACTTCTATATTTGCAGTACATATGTAAATTAGTATTTTTTTAAAGTTATATACCTTTATGTCAATTACAGGGTTCTTGTTCAAGGTACCTGCAATCTCTGCCACCATTACAAGCAGATCAAGAGCTGTTCTTCATTAGCTGGGTTTTCCAAATAAGGGTTTTGAAACTATTCAAGCTTGTGACTTTGGCCCACTTCAGCACAAAGCAGCAAAATGTAGAGACCTTAATAAACAAATGAAATCCAAGAATGTGTGCAAGTGATACTATCAACTCTCTCAAGCATAAAATTAACCTTTCTGCCTCATCCTTGATTTTTCATTGAAAATGGCAATGCTGCTCATATCCTCCTGAGGATTAGTGAATATCTCTTCTATTATTCACGGGAGGTGTAATATTTATAATTGTGTCAGTACGTAGCCTTGCTACTCAGACACCTTTCCTTGAGTTAATTATGCAGGTTCTCAGGACACATTTTACTTTCTACCCCTAAGAAAGAGCTGTTGCTCATATACAGCTTGTGCAGACTTATTCCATAAGATCTGTCAGTCTCCTGTGCCTTGTGTAAATTTACTTTATACTTAATGCCTGGAGGAGGGAAGTTTCTTTTGTTCTTAAAGAACTGATCTGTGTAACTTCTTTTTGGTTTTACTTATCCAAGAAAAGATTTTTTGCTTATTCCAAACACTGACGGTCACTATCCAATTTTCAAAAACTGAGAAGTTAAAAATAACAATATTTTTTTAGAAAGTTTATGCTGGCTATCAATGCTGGACTGCTGTTTAATAATTGTTTCTTGTATTTCATTTATTACTACCATCTCCATTCTTTTATGAAGGATCTAGTAAAACATCTGATGATGTCACTTTACAAGGAGTTTATGAATTATTTGTCTTGGGAAGAGCTTGGGATACTCAACAGTGTTTCCAAAATGCAATGTTTGGATATTTTGCAGGATGTTTTTTGGTGTAAACAACTCCTTTTTGCTCAAGGAGAAACATGAGGTGTTCCTGTTTCATGAGTTGCAGTATCTGTACCAAGATATTCTTTGAAGTACTGTGAGTGCGTACAGGTAGAAACAGATTTTCATATCATTAATTTTGTTTTGTTCAGCAGGAATATCAACAGTTATGCCTTGGAGAGGAGAGAGTAATGGGTCAGGATTTTTTTCTTTTAATTTGATTTCCTTCTTCCATTTTTTCCCAAATGACTGTGCAATGTTTGGCTGTTTTTTCAGGGAGTACAGAAATAACCAGAGAGGACAAGCCCTTTCCTTTTAGCAAATCTTCAAAATTAACTTGGAATTGTGGCCAAAAAAATTTGTAACATGGTTTGCATTTACGTATTTGCAAGCCCCACTGAAAATACATTTCATGTACTTGCAGCTTCCCATTCTTTCCATGAGTTGCGTTTTTGGGAACATGAGTTTCTGTGTGGTGATGAAAAAAAATCTGGAAGGGAATTCAGAGTCCAGAATGTCTTTTTTTTTTTTTTTTTTTCCCAGAGCATAGTATTGCCTACTTTTGTACATATACATGCCAGGGGTTGAAGATGGATGATGTGGCTCTCTCAGCCAAGTTTTCAGTGTGATTAAGAATCTATAAATTGAGCCATAGTAGAAAAGGTTGCTATTTATGGTTAGTAGGTGTTGCAAATATACAGCCTGGAAGATAATATTCAGAACACAGCAGCAGAAATAGTACCGATTATCAATACAGTTACCAACCATGGGGTGTTAAAAAAAAAAAAAAAAAGTAGTAATTTGTAATAATTATCTATTTGTGAGGTGAAAACATAAGACATAGAGACTTACATGTGACCATATTTGGTCATATAATTCACTCCAAATGTCTGAAAGTTGATTTAAATAAATATAATTGTAACTGCAAGTGTAAACATCTGTTCTTGAGTATGGTTGAAGCACTGGCATGAATTATGTATTTACAGAGGGAGGGGAATTGGTAAACTACAGCCATCAGCCCTATTTTCTCAGCACGGCCAAATATGCTCAAATATGCACTCTTCCTCCTCTTTTGCTGTGTCTTGATTTAACCAGCTCTCTGATAATATTTTTTTTTTAAGTGAGATAATTTTGCACTTTTGAAAATGTTTCTTTAGCTCACTAACACCAGGAATAGATGCAGACAAGTGAAGACATTGTTTTCTAAGTGATAGATTTGCTACTTTTTGCTAGAAAAAAAAGAATCCTTCACAATCTATTTTTCCGGCTCATTTTTGTCATTGTGTTTAGTTATAATCACCTCTGTATAAAATACACTCAACTAGAACACGGAATTATATGAGCTTATTTTAAAAAAAGGCTATATACCACACTCAGCAGTAAATTTAGTGTTCAGTTCTTTTCAACTTACCCTAGAAAATACTGTATCTTTGAAACAGCATTAGTTGTAAACAGATGACCTGGCAAAACCAGCTGTTGAAGCTAGACCAGTAGGCAGAAATAAAGAATCATTTCCTAGGTTAGAAACTTGTACTAGTAACAGTCTAGGCCTGTTTTCCATGGTCATGCTTCCAAAAGTAGGGGAAAAAAAAAAAAAAAGGAGGGGAGGGGAGGGAAGGGGAAGGGGAATGGGAACGGAAAAGGAAAAAAAAAGCTCTAGGCAAGCTTTAAGTAATTCCATGTTGCATTTGCCAAACCAGCTCAACATGGGTAGTGCATATGCTGAATTACTTTTTTTGGTTTAAAATCTATTTTTAAAACTTTCTTTATGCAATATTCTTTTAAAAATATTTGATTCCATAAAATGCTCCAGAGACTTAGCTGGTGGAGTTAAAAAATCTATATCATTGCAGATTGTACTGTGCTGCTGTATTAAGCCTAGAACAAAATTGATTTGATATTTTAAAAGCAGTCTCTTTTTTTCAGGCTAGTGAGCAATTGAAGACAGATAAATCGACATTTGGGATTGAAGTGGAGGGAAGATCAGAGTGATTGAAAAGGGTTATGAGTCAGAAAACTGTGCTGTTTTATGGCTGACTGAAACCTCATTTGGTGAGGAAGGTTTTCAAACACAATAGTAACATACTTTCAAAGTGTCTACTTAGTACCTTTCTATGGGGAGTGAAACTGTGAGAGAGATTTCTGACAGCTCAGGTTGGAAGAAAAACACTTAAACACCAAGGATTTTTAAATAGAATCTTTTTCTATGCTGAGGGTCTTCACACTAATTATGTGAATGAAAGGGCCATGCCTCCCTACTTACATCACTGTGCAGGGTTTTTTGTTTGTTTCCCTTCCCCTTTTTTTTCTTTTTCCTTCCCTATTTTTGTCAGTTTTTTTCATTTCATGGTCAGTGGGTGGCAACATTAAAGGAACCCACGAATAGACAGAGCTTCTGTAACTGCAGATACATTTATAACCAGTCTAAAAAATTGTGTTATGCTCATGAATATCAAGAACCTAAACACTTCCTTTTTTTTTTTTCCTTCCCTAAAGAAAGCAGAATATTTCTAGAACTGTCCTGCAGAATCTTATATGCTTCTTCCACATAGAGGGAGACACTAAAACCTGTTGAGGTGGTACATTCGCATCAGATCAGATGTTGGTCTAAACCATGGGCAACATGAGAATAATACATCAATACCTGATCTCTCTCTCCACAGACAGTAAGTAGGACATCATATGCACACAAAGCACAAGAAAAACAGTCCTGGCTTTGTGTTTTGCAGAAGTAAGGAATTGTGCTTTATGTGTTTGACTTCTGGAATGAGAAAAAAACACCACTCCAAGGCTGTTCTGCTCTTAAAACTCTAGAGAATACCTTCTATATGTGGTACCTTTAAAATCACTTACTCAGCTTTCAGCAGCTGTCCAAGGGGGATGATATGAGTCTTTGTCCAGCCTAATTAAAATTTCTCGTTTACTCTTCACAGGCAGGTGTTGCTTGGCCTGGACTGCATTTGCAGGACAATTCTAAGGCTCATATAAGCTCTGGAACTAATTTACTTTGGAAACCAGCTTCAGTCTCCATGCCTCTGCTTAAAGCTATGTTTGTTGTATCAGATGGAATTTAGCTTGGAGGAAGAAAAAAATCAACCCCTGATATCTGCAAAGTCTGACAAAAGTGTTTTCTGTTCAGTTTACCTTACTAGATATTTCCTGTTCTCAGATGGATGGTGCCTTAAGTCTGAAAACAATGAGTTAAATTTAAGATATGAGCTATTTTGAATGCTTAATCTGAAAAAGCCATCTTTGATTTGATGATGACAGGCAGATAAACAGCACTTCTACAAATTGGCACCTCTAAATGAAAGCTATGGACAACATGACATTCTGTAGTTTCTAAATTGATAACTGAAATTTTGGGACATGAGTTAAGCCTTTATGTGACAGCAACAATGATTGCTTACTGCATACATGTGTCCTTTTTGTTCCTCTACATAATGACATGAAAAATTTCTTTCCAAATTTCAATTTTTAATATCAAAAATATTTCCAGTGCTGTTACAAACCCACTTCAGTGTGCGTTCATTGTTTGTTTTCTTTTCTCAGATTGCTAAATTGTCTTCTGAAAGCAGTAAAGGAGGATTGTAATGCAGGTCTTGGCATGTCCCTATTGGGTTCATTGTTAGTGTGTGGTAAACATGTCTAGGCGTGGTACAAAGGAGCAGCAGTATATGATATGATTGGTTTGGCTCTTTGAAACCCAGTGATACAAACCTTAATGAATGGCTGGGGTAGCTCCTGCAGGGACAAGTGTTGAGCCAGACTGCAAATAAAGGTGCGTCTCTTCTAACAAGGTGGACTGAAATGACTTTGCTCAAATTTCAGCAAGTCTTGCCAGGAGATAGTTCAGTTCAGGCTGATTTAAAATTAGGTCTCAGGTAGGCTGAATTTGTGTATAAATGAAACAATTGTTTTGAGTTGCTGGCTGAATGCATTCCAGCAGCAGGGCATTGAACTCTAATGTTAAGACTAAAACTATGATATGTGATAGAAAGGAAATAGAAGGGAAATTTGTTGTTATTGCTGGTCAAATCAGAAGGTACAACAATGGGAGTTTCAGTTTTAGTCCTGGAGATCTTGCTTCAACAGAGCTTACTCCATCTCCCCCACAGTAGTCTCATTTGTGCTTGTTTAAAAACAAGCAGGTCCTGCCTGTGCAGGCCCAACCATGGTATTTCCTAGTTGCCAGGAGTACTGAACCCTGCAAGAGGGGCCTTTGGGAAAAAGTATTTAGGGAGTTTCAAACCTTGCAGGTTAGCGAGAGCGCAATCCTCTGTTCCCTTTCTTTTGGTGAATCACTTCTGTTTATGGGACAGCATGCAACTTAGTTCTGCAGGCACCCCATGTGCTGTTCCAACTTGTGGATGCAATCGGTTTTCTGTGCTGAACCAGAACCTAGAGTCATTTCTAGGAGCATGAATCCATGCCTCTGAGGGGATGGGCACCAGTAAAAGAAGAATCGAGGGCTCCACCTCTTCCCTCATCACTGTGCAGGAAGTTATATACGGGAGTTTACTAGGCTGTTACCCTGGTGGGAACACTGCCCTCCACGACAAACAGAGGAGGTATGACCTCAGTCAACTCTGTTCTTCGCTATGAAATGCTGTAAACAAGGGCTGCCTGTATGTGATAGTTCTTTGTTAACTAATCACAGCTAGTATAAAAGATGTGCAAGGCCCTTGAGAAACTGCTCAGGAAAAAAAACAGAGCCAAAAGCGTCATTACCAAGCACTTAACTAACATGTTTCTGATTTCATTGAAAAGAAGCTCAGAAAACACTCAGTAAAATCCTGCAGCCTTTTTCCTGAACTCCTGAATAGTCATTAAAATCACTGTTGCCCCGTTTAAGGAATCTGAAGTGGCTTTCTTAAGGCTAAAATGTGTTGAGTATCCCCATCTCACCCCGCTGCAATAAGACTCCAGTCTTAGAGATTGAGAGCACTGGATGAGCTTTCATCTCCATAGTGTCAGCTCAAGCATGGTTTTCTTTATTTCTCCTTTTTCTCTTGTCCTCACACTTCTTGTGGCAGTGACTTAGTCAAAGGTCACATAACAAGCTGCTTTGGAGAACCGTTCTGAGGCTTGGAATAACCCAGCAAAAAGTTTCCGTGCACTCGTTCTCTTACAGGCTGTCACCACTGTAGTGTTCAAGGTAGGTGGGAAGAGGCAGAGGTTACTTAATGTGGTACCAGTACTAAAAAAAAAGGCTTACCAGTTTTAATTTAGTGCTCCTTTACTTTGTTATATATATGGTTTACTTTTCAGGGTACAAATTGTTTAAAAGCAGTATTATTGAAGTATATAATACTGAAGGTAATCACTCTTTTCAGTATTGATATTCAAGTAGTGAGTAAATTGAGACCTTGCTCAATATGAAAAATGGAAAATATTACCTGATTTTTATAAGGTTTTTCTCCTTTCCGATTTTTTATTTCCAATCTAAGGTGGCCTTGAGCATTTGATGCTTAATTCCCATTGAGTTCCTAGGCTTCTGCTCTAGAAAGGACATCCTGTTAAGATAATCAGGGTAACTTGACAATCAGGGTAAAACCTTATATACTTCATAAAAAATGAGAAGTGAACTATCCACAAAATAATTTGCTTTGTTCCATCTTTTCTCTATTTCAGCTCTTTTTCCTTCTGTCTGTGTTCTCCAGCCTCAGGTGGCAAGGCAGGCAAACGCTGGTGCATGTTACCTGTGAAGCACTGAAGAGCTGTTACAAACCTCTGTTGTGGTGCTACAACTATGCATAGTCCTATTTATTATTACATGTCTGCTTGAAGTTTTGTTATGGATGGAAGGTTTATAAATTCCTTTGATGTTTCTCAGCTTGGTGAGTCTGTAGGGGTGGGGGTTCAGTCTGTGATTGACAAAAATACTTGGATGCTTCATACAAATGTTTATTGTCTTAGGTCTTCTTGCAGCTGCTTTTATGTTTAGTTTTTTTGTTCTATCCCTACTTTTACTGCTGAGTTTTTTCTGATTCTTCATAAAATCCCAATTTAACAGTCATGGAGACTATGCGGAATTATTTACTTACCCATATAAAGTCCTTTCTTACATCATTGTTTTATAAAACTTGTTGGGATGATCCGGCACTTTGTGTACTTCTGAGTGAGCCCTTATAAGTTGACTCCTATTGCTTCCTCTTATTGATAGGACCAAGGAGGCAATAGTTAGCAAGTTGAAGACACTCTTACTGATTTTCTTCCCTTCCATCTCATCTCTTAAATTTTCATACCACCACAAGTCTCTTTTTCATGATCTGAAGCAGACAATAGATATACAGTGAAAATAGCTGCAGACACGACAAATGTCAGCTATTGAAAGAGCATATGTAGTACAGAGTAAAATATTAGCAACTCATACATTCATGTTGACTTTTTTCTTTTAATGGCAAAATGCTTGTGCTACTTGAAAGCAGCATATTGAGAAATAAATCAGTTCTTATTAACCCCATCCTCAGAAAACAATAAAGGCAGTTGTAGCCCACTGTCACTGTCCCAAAATGGAAACATATTACACACCTGGGTAGGAATGCATTTTGGAGATTTTAAAAGGCTTGGTTTAGGCAAGCTGAACCCCCTTCTCCAAGCCTCCAAGTCTTCTGGGAAATTCATACCAACATAGCAGATCAAACAACCTAAAGCAAAATGATGATCCATTTGTGTGGTTCGAATCCATCCTTTGGAATGCTCTAGTGAAATAATTCCCTATAAAATTCTTTAAAAATCATTAGAAGGATTTTCCTTTTTGAAGTATGTAGATTTCTGTCTGGCAAACTTTCCCTTTCTGCTCAGTACCCAAGAAACTGTGCTCTGCATGCAGTAGCTGAAAGCTATATGGGTAAACTGGATCTAAGAGTGAATTTTAGCATGACTGTACCTAAATTCTGATTGCTTGGAAAAATCCACATCCTGAAATGTGGTACCAAAATTTTCTATGATGCAAGTGAGGCAATTCCACGGGAAATTTTTTAAAAAGCAAAAAATTTACTTGAGCTCCAGCATTGTGTATAAAGCAAACATGCTGGCTACGATGTACTGCAGACGATAAATCTGCCTAGATGTAGAACCCTTGAAGGGTTTCTAGTTCAAGAAAAAAGTTTAGGGTATGTCAGCATCTCATCCCAGAGTGAGGAGGGGGATGTTCCTGATTTGTCTTGAGAGCTAGATACAGCATAATCACACTGGATAATGTTCCCTAGAATTAAGTTCTGCTAAAGGACATAACTTGCTTGATGCAGAAACTTATGGGCATGGCTGACCTGTATTTAGCTGGCAAAACAGTCTCTGAGAATCCCTGTAGCTGTGATCTCTGTTGGCACTCTACTGCACAGCTGATACGATCTCTCAGTTTATGTCTTCAAACAGAAAGATAGGTCTTTACACGCTTAAACAGATACTCTTAAAAAACAGTTTCTGAAAATCATTGTAGTAGTTCTGTCAGTAAAGTCAATCACTCCCTTTTCTTATCCCAGGAATGGCCATGCTGTAGAAAAATACCTTTAAAAAAAGAAAATCTAAACTTCATGTAGGATCAAGATAGAGAAACCAGTTAATTAAATTATCTACACCAATTTGAGGCTTAGTTTGAATTCACCCAAAGGCCACATGTATTATTTTAGCATACAGGATGTCCTGCAATAACAGATCAGAGTTTCCAAGTAACTATCCATAAAAAAGAGACAAATCATTCAAAACTAAGTATCTGTGTAATACAGAAACTACAGAAAAACATCTTTTAAAAGGTCAAACAGAGATGATGAGGAAGTGGTGGTAAAATTGCATTGAACAAAAGAAATTTTGGAAAATTCCCAGCTGATAAGCCCAGCCATACTGACAGGCCTATTAAATCCTTAGTATTGCTATACAGTGTTCAAAACCAAAAAAAATATATTGAAACATTTGCTCTTTAAATAGTAATTTACTAATTTACTACCTTCAAATACACAGGTGTTTGCTACTTTGAGAGTAGAGTGTGGGTGCATTGTTTTCTACAGAAAACAGTGAAGGTGCATTGTTCAGAACTGTCAATACGCAGAAAATATTCTGCCACATACGTGTTTCAAAGTTGTGTTGAATGTTTTTGGTTTTTTGCCCCCCCGTGCTTTATGCACAAATTCTGCTCCATCAGACAGCAGATGCATTTCATTCTAGTTATCAGTTCTGGTCTCTGTGTATTAGCTTGGGATTATTTTATTAAGACTTTTTCTTCCATGTAAAAATTGTGTCTGAGACGGCTTGATCTTGAATTCAGTGTGAATGTTTGTGCTCACTGTTTCTTTGAAAGGCTACTGTATGTCAGGAGTTTAAAGGCCTAGGTAAAATCTTTGTTTTAGTAACCTGTCAACAATGGTCTGGTTTAGTAGAATGTAAAATAACCTGCCTATTTTTTGGCATGATTGGGATTGATTTTTTTTTTCCCCTTTGTAAGACCATAGGGGCCATTATTATTTTGAGGAAATAAAATATTTTCCTTAACACAAGACTGCATTTGGATGCAAATGTCTTTTGAGATGCTCTCATGTGACTGATGTTTTCTCCAAGAAACAATAAGTACCCACAACAGCTTGTATGTACAGATTGCACTTTTGTGTTGTACTGAAACAAGGCTGTAAGGATGCAAACGTGTATTGGTTGTGTAGAGTCCCTCGCACTTATATTTGGTCTGTTTTATACACAAGATTGAGCTGAAGGTACTGAAGAAATACTCCTTAATCTAGAGAACAAGCTGTTTTAAGGAAGAATGATCCATATATGATTTTATGCTAGTGCTTTATATGGAAATCACCATATCTGTGGACAGCATAATTTTTTCCATCACTGGTGCTGCTGGTGGGTTCCCTTCTCATTCCAGGAGTTTGGCAGATAAGGCTTTTAAAATGCCAGGGTCCTACTTCTAGCCTTCCTATCCATTTGGAAAATGTTTTTCCCTCTTCAAAACCAATTTATGCCAGTAAATCCTAACATCTTGGCATAATCCTGAAAACATCGCTTTCTCTGTTCTCCCCCCCCCACCTCCTTTGTGTGGAGGTTGTAATTTTTTAAACCTTTGGCATCTAGTGCTTTACCAATCTATCTGAGGGTCTCTGTTGTTCTCCGCCAATACTCTGCAATATCCTTATTTATAGCCTGGTGACTCAGCAATGATGTACATTACCTTCTCCAGCCTTGAATGGGAAATGAAGACTTGTACATTTTTGGAAGACATAATATACACACACGTATGTATATGTTCTGATAGTTGTGCTGTGACATTACTGAAACAGCACATCCTTGATCATTTATTGAGATTGGAATAAGAGAATTAGTGGAGAATACATAGTTCTCTACCAGTTAATCTCTATTAGCTGAAGGAGGTTGGGTTCTATGAAATTAAAATGATAGCTTTACTTTTTGAGCAATCTGAATACCTTCACAATTTTGTTTCTTTTTGTTGTTTCAAAGAGAAGGAAAAAGAAGGAAAAAGCATTGGTGCTGGGAAAACCATTGGTCATATGAAAACTATAACCTCCACGTGCTCTTTATGCGATACTTTCTGCTTGATATTTGATGAATTTGCAGAGCACACCACATGCTGCAAATGCAGCTTTCCAATATCTGTGTTGATAATCTTCACTTAAGGAATTGAGCCCAGAATTCTGTGTTATAAAAAGTTTTCTGTTCTTTCATTTGTCTTTGTAAAATCAAAAGTGTTTTACAGTCCCTTCCCGCTTTGAGCCAATTCTTTTCAGGCTTTCCTGCAGTCTCAGCAAGCCTTCTACTTGCTATTTCAAGTGGATTGGTTAGACATGCAACAAGTTATAGATTTCAGTCCTCTGTACACAGCAAAACTGCTCCTCCTTTCTCATTGCAGATACATGCTGGACATACCCACTCTCACAGTCCTCACTTAAGGTCTTAGACTTGTCAACTGTTTCCAGATTTTTAATTTATTTTTCTTCCTAGTCCTGGTTCCAGCTGTAAAGTAGGTCATTCAGAGATAGAGTAAGTTTTTCAGATCTTACTCCCAAAACATGCCACTTAGTATTGACTGAAACCATTTTGAACACTTAGAAAAGCTAAAACGACGCAGAAGAGTGAAATATTTAATTTGATTTGTTTTTTATTTAAATCTTTTTAACACATTTAACAGCATTTACTTTTCAGTAAATGTTAAATCTAGAAGTAAATTTGATTAAGTGATGAGTAATATCTTTATAACTTTCTATTGTCAAGAAAAAGAAAACTCACCCCAGAAAATATTCTCTTTAATGAGCAAGTGAAAAAGCAAACTCAGCAATCTTCAGCATAGTTCTGCTGCCACTTCTGGTGCTAGAGACTGCACAATTGTCTTCCCCTTCCCTTCAGTGCTGGAATCACTTATTCTGTTCCCTTACTCAAGAATTAGACAATAGGTACATGAGGGTCTATACAAGGGTAAAGATAAAGCAATATTATAGGCAAGATGTGAGTATATGTGTAGTGACTATATGGCAATATCTGTGCAGCTGCACCTCATTTCCAGGTTGCTGTCTTTATTAACTGCATAAATACACTAGCCCTCCAGCTGTTGTTGAACTGGCCTGCCTCTTGAGTGGAAGACTGACATATGAATAAATATGACAGGATTTATAGATGTTATGTAATCTGTTGATTTGAGACCTGAAAAAGTATGCCAGTATCTGTAATAGGATCTTTCCTTGAAGAGGGAAAGGAATGTTTTTATGGACAGGTACATACTTTTACAGTGACATTTGAAATTAGCCACTTCGAAAAAATAGATGTGAATCTCAGAGGAAGGGCAAAGCTCATTTGAAACTAGCTCTCTGGGAGAATCCTGGAAGTCTTCCAATATCTGCTTAAAGTAAGTTCATTTATCCTAATGATATCTTATTGGATGGATATAATATTTTGAAGTGCAACAGGACTTCGGGTTTTCTAAGGTTGAAATAGATCATATCATTTTTCTACCCAAAGAAGAGGCTGAATGTAACTCTCATCCTTACCTTAAACATTAAAATATGATTGGAACACAGCAAGTAGTAAAAAGGTATTTTGTTCATTAACATGCTTTTCATAGGAGTTTAATAGGAGAGTGATACCTCTAGAAAGATCCTAACCGTAAGGGATATTTCAGTTATACATGTACCCAAAATAGAACAGGCAGCAATCTGAACATCCATTCCTACTGAAAGTACCAACAGAGCACCACTCTATCAAGAAATGAAAATACTTTAACAGCTTCCAGGAAGTAGCAAAAAAAGATGGTTTTGAGCAAATGCCAGGAGATGTGTAAATAATAACTATGATTACAGTGGCCTTCCTGAATAATTAATGCTTTACCAATCTTAGGATTTAACCCCTGAATGTGTAGGGTTCCAGCCCTGTCAATTCAGACACCTGTGATGCATGAATAACTTAAAAATAAACATATTAAAAAGGATTAAGTTTTTGACAACATGGTCTTTTCTGGCTCTGTCCCACTATGTTTGGTCTCCTTTCCCATGACAGAGTCTGGCATAGTGACTCTGAATGCCTGACAGTACGTTCTGCAGGAATACAGCTAATTATTCAAATATGAGTAACCTCATCTTTGAGGCTGAACAGGGAACGTTTCCGAGTCCAAATGCATTTATACTGCTGCACGTATTTCTGCAAGACAGGATGCTGAGGAGAGCATTTGCATTTACCATTCTGCTTCTTTGTGTATAAACGGTTGGAGTCTCCTAATTCCTAAATTTATTCCATAAAAAAATCCTAGCTGACCCATCTGTGCTGAGTCAAAGTTGCCCAGTATTCAGCACTGCTAAGTAGTTTAAAGATAACAACAAGCCTATTCCTTAGAAAAGCCACTACCCTATCTGGCTTCCAGTTTCTAGAGGCGCTCAGATTAAAGCTATTCCCTCACAAAAGAGTGAGAAATGAGTGTCATTTTGCATACATCCTGCCAATATTTAGATGTTTCAAACCTTTAAATTGGGCATGGTGGAAGTAAATGTCAACTCCCTTATTAGAACTGGAATACATTTCTTTTCACCTTTTGCAGCTAGTCTACTAAACAGAGAAGTAAGTAAGGTTGTTTCGGGGTTTTTTTTTGCATAAGGCTGAGATCTAGGTTGTCCTGGTGAGTTCAGAAACCACTAGGCTCTCACTGACCTCCTGAACTTCGCCTATAGCACATGGCCATATGGACAGGGACTGTAATGGTTAAACACATACAATTACTAGATCGGTCATTTAGTGTTTATATGTGTTGAATTTAAATATACTGCCTCAAAAGCAGTGATCAAATTATCTATAGAGCTCTTTAAGCATAAACCAAGTGTATAGTATGACAGTGAATGAGGAGCTACAGATAAATCAGTATTAAAATGAATAACCCCCTTCCCTTTTTTATACAGTTTTAAATCTAGGAAAAGTTTTGAAGTCCAGTGTTTATTATTCAACACTGTAGTGAGCTAGGGAACATAACTGCAAAGAAACAACAATTACCATTGACTGGCTTTCAAACTGACCAAAAGGTGTGACAGGATTGTTTCATTATTTTCTTTTCGAAAGCATAAAATATAATAAATTGTCACAGGGTCCCCTTTCAGGGACCAGAATGCCAACCTCAGTCTTTATGGAATAACACTGATCTTGGAGAAAAGCTTACAACTTCAATAGGTCTGTACATCATCCCAAGAGTGTACAATATTCACACTCAAAAGAGCTTGTCACAGTTCTTTTACTCATGTAAACAGAAAATAATGCTTAAACTGTAAGCAAAACTTGTATGCAGGTCCCAACAGGGGATTTATTTTTATTGCTTCTTTAATGTTTTTTCTCCCCTACATAAGAGTTGTCTACATATAGGTAACATAAAATATTCCCTATCTCTACAAGGACATAAGAGGAGAATTTCGAAGATGGCAGTAACTATGAAGTTTTACTTAGTTTGGCATTTCAAACTGTGTGTGCCCCTGATTTAGCTGAAAATGAAGAAGTCTGAGGCAGACTAAAGTTTCCTCCATTAAAGAGTCCTCATTCTGTTTTTCATGAGGGGATAGAGGAAGGTCACGTTACCCTAAAACATATGCTTCTGGATCAAAGCCCAGTTGCTCTTGAGCCCTGGGAACTGTGTATTGCAGCTGACTAGCCTCTGAAGTGCCAAGGCTTTTTCCTTAATTCAAACCATACCCACGTAGCCAAAGCCTGCCCCATAACTTGAAGATACTCACTTGTTCAAGAATCACCATTAGCACAAGAGGCTTGGAAGATGCCTGTTTGCTGTGAAAAACTGCAGTTACACACATTGCAGTCCATTTTCACATCTTCTTGCTTTTATTTTCATGAGGAAGTGAACATTACCTGTGGCAGTAACATCTGCAGAAGGTCCTTGTGCCACCTTTTTCCTTCAGGTGTCCTCCAGTCTGCCTCGATGGCAAGCAACCCCTTCTAAAAGGATGCATTTGTTGAGCTGGATTTCTCCCCAGCAGAGTGCCAGGAGCTCAAAGAAAGAATTCAAGGTGACTAAATCAGTTTTCTAAAGTGCTCTCTTTACCAAAACAAACAAACAGACAAACAAAAGTGCGTTTTTCATTCACCCCAAGAGTTCTCCCATGAGTAAGCCTGGTGTCCTGCAGAACTGAAGCCATCCCCTGGCACAGGTGAAACTGCAGGTGTCAGGACCCCATTGCACCCTGCCAGGTGCCAGGTGCCTCCAGACAGTCCAAGGCCATCAGCATGGATAGTCAGGGTGCCCCAAAGCACACTGGGCTCAGTCCTGACATAACCTGAATGTGGGGACAGAAATATTACTTTTTAAAGCATGCAACAGAGTTTTTGACTTTTATGGGAGTGTTTTGGGGTGGTTTGACCATACTGGTAGCTTCTGGTACAGTTTAGGAGAGCAGTGTGGAGAAGCAAACCATGAATGAGTTGAAAGCAAACAATCTGCCCCTTTATAACTTTTGTATTCTCCTTATTTCCTCTGATGCTTTACCGAAAGGAAGAAAAAAAAAAAAAAATCACAAACACTGCAACTAGCCTTGTGAGCTCGCACCATTCTCATCAGGGAATCCAAGTGTTCCCTAGGCAATTAAGAGCCTTTGTTTAGAGCATGGTGCACTGTCACTATGTCCTGCATCAGAACTCTCTCTACAGCTGCTGCTTGTGCATCACCACACATACGCCCAGTAGCCCCGGGAACTGCTCTGTGCTGTTTGCAACTGCAGGCCAATTTTGATTAGAGATAATCAAATTCATCAATTGGACAGCACCAGGACATGGATACCCCAGTGAAGAAAATCTTCTATGGAAACACAGTCAGTATAGTAAATCCTGTGAATGCATCATTTTCCAAAGTGGTTCAGTTAATGAAATTATCTCATGTGTCCACAGCTATTAGAATAAGTGATGTCTCCTATACTGTGTATGACCAGGCCTTGAGTTAACAAACATTATGTATGAAATACAATTTCACTTAACTCAGTTTTGCTAAGGGAGTATTTAGTGGCCTGGTGGACTTGTAAATCCTAAAGACATTCTTTTAGTCTGAAGTAATACAGTTTCCTTGCAGTGTATAAGTTGAAAGCCCCATAGTGACAGAGACCTAAATTACGAGCATGAAGAAATGCTCGAGAGAACCACAAATTAATGTACATACAAACAAAAAAGTTATGACCATTCAACTGCAAGAGCTTGGGTTTCAGAGTAAAAAATGTCCATGTCAGTGCTCAGAAAGGATGAAAACTCAAGCAGCTGAGGTAGACAGAAGAAGATGAAATTAATTTAGCCAAACTTAGTTATGTGGGAAGGTAAGGTACTTCCTCACGTGTTCATTGTCCTGAACAGGAAAAGTTCAGATTTCCAAAGCTTTAAATTTCTTCTACCCTGAGAGAAAGTGGTGTTTCACTGCTGAGGACAAATCACATTTGCAGGCAAGGGTGGAGAGACTGAAGGAAAACACCACACAGTTGCATTTACTTTATTTACTGGTCTAGAGGGAAGTTGAAGGGTTTTTTATTCCCATCAAAACAACAGTAAAAACAGTGTTATGAATGAGATTTTAGTCATACATATACGTGTGTGTGTGTGCAAATACGCTGCTCTCCCAACACAAATTGAAAATGGTTATTTCAGCCAGAACTGCATTGTTATAACAAGCCTTTTAGATGGACAAGTTTACAGTTTAATTTCCTAAAAGCCCAGTAAAAGAACTGGGAGAGAAAGTATAAAACAGACAAAAGAAAACTGTAGTGGAATAAAATTGTTGATCTGGCTCTTTTCAGTAGCACCTGGACTGACAAGAAAATCACTTACTGACTGGCAGCTTAACAGATCTGAACCCCTTCATGTTGTCAGCACTGAAATTTTATCCAGGTATATAGTAGTAATTATAACAAAGAAACTGGAACTTAGGGAATGCAATATTACTTGCAAATGGTCAGAAACCGTACTTTTCCATACTGTGAGGCTAATAAGTCTGTACTACTAAGATTGATATTTGTGCCTGCATCTACCTATTTGAATGTTGCTGTTTTAATGTTTAGGAAACTACAGTTTCTGTTCTTCATCTAGGAGGTAGTTGAAAGAAAACAATAGATATAAAACCATATTGTGCATCAGTATACCTGTGCTCTTCTTTCAATAGCCTGTGCTCAACACCAGCTACTTTGAGCTGCTTCAGCTTATTTCAGAAAGCCGCTTCTCCTCTCTATCAGTTTGCACATGAGCAACCAGCCTCCAGGCGGCCCAAGAACAGGATCACTCACTCATCAAATTCCCATACAGAAATCACAGCTGGAAGTAAAAACTTGCAGCCCCCTTTCCTAGAGAGTTGTTCATCTGTGTTAAGTGAGGGAGTGAAAAGGAGCATGTATTTCTCAGAGAGACTTATTTCCCCTGAGAGTTAGGCTGAGCACATCCCACACATTCCACATAAGGTACTGAAGAACCCTCAAATAGATAGGAGCCCTGAGTGGTTTGTTGGAGGGGTAGGATCTTACTAGCCTGAGTGTAAGAAGATCTTATCTCCCATTCCCACCTCCCTGATTTCCCCAGTCATCCAGAAATTCACTTTTTAATGTGTCTGAAACAGCATTCTAAACTGGATATAGGGGGTATATCGGAGGGTAGTATCAAGACCAAAAGCCAAAAAAAGAGGCTGGGAAATCTTCTAAACCTCCTTTGCAACCCAAAGGACCTCTTCTAGGCCCACCAACAGCCTTCACAAAAACACAAACCCAGAACTAAACAACGATCACAATTATGTTTTGTGCTTGAAAAAACAATTAGATAAGTGATACTTCTAAGAAAGTAAACTTTTTATATAAATGCTTGTTACAGACCTAAACACTTTCTGAAATACAGCGTCTTGCAGCTGGAGAAAGAGAATACCACAACGTTTATGTGTAATCATTAAGAATTATGTTAAACAGATTGATGGGGAGAAAGTGCAGTTTTCCTTAAGAACTCAAGATTTTGGAAAGTAGACTCAGTGTACCAGATGTCTTTGATAAGAGTCAGTAATTTCAAAAGTTTCTTATTATTGTTACAACTTGTTTGGCTTCACAGGTTTCAGCAAAAGTCAGCATTTTTGCTCAGACAACTTCACATAGCCCTTTGTATTTCCACTACAAGCCTGATCACAAATCCACTGAAATTAAGAAACCCAAACCACTCCTCATTTTCCAGTGGGACAGAGTTGGATGGAACATTTTATGCAACTGGAATAAATGGCCAGGAAAGAACCAAAGGATTATCAAGGATTTCTCAGGAACAATATGAAAGACACCATACAGGATTGATTCTTCACCACTAAGGAGTCAGCGTCTTTTAGAAAACCAAGATGCTTTTTTTTCCTCTTTGCAACCTGCTATAACATTAACTACTCCAAGTTCTTGTATCCCTCTGATATTATTACCCAGCCCAGTCCTTGAAGTGATGCTATCAGGTTCTCTTTTATCTTCATTTCCCTTGTAAAGGACAGAGGAAAGAGGACAGAGATAGCAACAGAGAGTAAATAACAAGATGATATTAGTAAATATATTTGTTTCCTGTCCATCTCAATACAAACTGGTGATAAGAACTACCACTCCCAATTTTTGCCAGGGCACTTGCTTTCAGTTGTGGCAGACAGAGGGAAAGAGCTATTGCCTCCTTGGGAACAGCAGAGACAGGACAGCTGGCAGTTGCTTCTTTTGATGCACTTAATTGAAAACAAAGGTTATTTTCTTTTGTTAAGCACGTTACTCCACATTTCTCTTCTGACATAGGAGCTTCCTGCTCAGCCTTGAGGTTTGTCACACTTCACTTTTCCCAGCTTAGTAGCTACAGCCAAAGATCCTAGTCAATAGAGGTTTAAGTGGGACTGATTTCAGATCCCACAGATCTTGTTAGTGAATCATATAAGGAACCAGAGAAATTTTCCTTTGACCGAGCCTGCATGATGTTCGAGCACACCATGTTTGTTTTCTCTCTATAGGAATTGACACACTGTTGTCTGGGAAAAACATGTGACAGGCAGATATTTTGGCACATGTACTTGTCCCTGTACCTTTAAGATGACTAAGTTCAGTCCTTGAACTGCTCAGCCTAAACTGTCCTTTGGGGGAACAGAACTAAAAAACAAAACAAAGCAAAAACCAAAAAAACAACCAACCAACCAAATCTTGGGGAAAAAAGTTCCTTGAAAAAAGAAAAGTTATTTGAGAAAGGATTTTATTTCTCATTTAGTACAGAGCAGAATCTGACACATAGGACATCTATTAAAACAGTCAAAATATAGTGTCAAGGCAAAAATAAAGATGGATTATGTACATAGTCATATCATATGGAATATCTTTTCAAAGGAAAGACTGTCAGGCTATTACAGATAGATCGGCTGCATGAGACTCTCTGTAACCAAAATGTAGCAATGAAAGAGTTAACAGGGCTGACTTTTACATTGTCATAAAGAAACTTCATTGCTAGCATCCCACTGAGATGAATTAAGGCAGCTTATGTCTAGTGTTATTGTTTCCATGTGTTTGGCTCCAGTCTCAAGCCAGCATTCCCCTCAGTTTATACTTGAAAGGTTATCTTCACAACCAGAAGAGACAGAAACTTTCTGTAACTATATGTATGTGTAAAGAGCAGGGCAAATACAGGTTAACTCTACTTATTCAGTTCCAGCTTTCCTGAATTAATGTTTTAATAGTTATAGCAAAAAAGAATTTTGTTTACAGAAGCTTCTGATTATCTGAGTGGCAGAAATCTCCCTTACAACACATTTGCTTTGTTTTAAATATACAGGGTGATCTGATCATTACTAACATAATTTCATCTTGGGCTTGATAATTTTTAGCCTTTTAAGCTTGGCAATGAAGTACCAGCTAACAAAGAGCATAGCAAAGTATGCAACAAGGAATTGCAAATGGACTAAAAAAAAAAAAAGTGTCATTTTGAAAAAGAAAGGCAAATAATCTGCATTGCAGTAAGTGAAAATATACTGCTTGTAACAATAGTGGTCCAGAAGGAAAATGTCTATAAAGACTGGAAGTATTTCAGTTGGCTTGAGTTTCGCCATGTGACTGTCTAAAGCCTAAGGGGTTTTTTTTCCACTTTCTCCATCAGTAATTTAACACTGAAGTTTCTGCACAGAAGAGTACCCATAATTGTGCATTACCTGTGCTTCCCTGGAGACAAGAAGGAATCAGAAACAGCTCATACAGATCGGTATTTTTACCCTACCTTGGAAATTATCCTTCTTTGCTGAATGACAGGATTCAAATAAAGCATAATTAAAGTATTTCCTCTTTGGGAACATTAAAAGTTTTTCCAGCAATATCTATTTTTGGGTTTTTTTTTGCCGAATACAGAATTCTTCTGATATAGAGCCTCATAGATATATCCTAGCTAAACCATTTTTTATCTTATTTTCTGCAGTACTAGTTAATAGCTTAGAATTTTTCCTCTTCAGAATATGAGATTTTTATTTTAAAACTGATCTATGAGTATATCCTTCCACAGACTCCTTTATTAGAAATCTGTCAAGAAAGGAGGTAATACATTGACAAGGGTGATGTGGTGCCTAACTCCTAGTCACACCCACTTCTCTTAAGTTAATAAGAGACTCGTACGGAGAGCCATCAGAGTCATATACAGGTGGCATTAATTCCTGAGCCCACAGTTTCTTGCCAACAAGAGGCCTCTGAGAGCTTAATACTGGCATAAGAAAACATGGGTTTACTGGAATTAGGGAGGTCTGAATTTGGTCCTTGGGACCTCAGAGAATCAGACCCACTAAAGCAAGTAAGTCTGCAGACAGGTATGCAGACCTGTAAACCAAATGGAACTGTGAAAGAGGGTAATACCTTAAGTTTGATCATTTTCACAAACAGATCCAGAACAGGATTTTAATACTTCTGTTCTGTAGGAGATCTTTCTTTAGGCACCTTAACCCAAATTTGAAGACAAGATTTATCACTGTTTCCATGCCCAACAGCAAAGGCATAAGCTCCCCAAGTAGTTCTATAGTCCCCCAAAAATTAATTACTCAGATAAGTAAGGGCTGGATAGTTAATTTGAGAATTTTAGTTGTTGCTGCAGGCACCAAGTGTTCCCAGAAGAAGGAATAAGTCCCTCAAATACATAAAATACAAAGTTATGATTATTAATTATGACTGGTTTTCCCTGTAAATTTCTCTTTTGCATGGACTTCCAGTTTCCACAATGGAATTTGCTGAACAACCACAGACAAGGTAAATTTTCAGGTGTACAAATGTTCTAATAAAGGAAGCCTTTGGCCACCTCAGTATTGAAAGCCAGCAAGACCATTTCTCATTCAGTCTGCCACACTGACCTACACCACAATCCAAGAACCTGTCAAACAAACAAAGAGCTGTTCCTCTATTCATCTTAATCTTGTGGGATTTTACTAGCACTAACCAGCTACTCTTGTCCGTTAGCAATGTCAGTCCTCTACTGCTAATATGACAGGCTTCAGCAATAGCTCTTCAGGGAAACTCAAAGCTGTTCACAACTCATATTCAAAACTCCAGCAGTTTTTCATTAAAAACAATTTAAAAAATTGCATTTGCCATGGTTTGCAAGGTCTTGCAGAAAGCCCACAAGGTCTGAATGGATGGCACAGAGAAGACGAGCCAAAACCTATGAGTGACCTGGAAAGGTCCACCCTTCCAGTTGTTATGGTGGCATATTGCTTAAGCAACC
The DNA here is from genome assembly GCA_013399895.1 of Serilophus lunatus. NCBI lineage: Eukaryota > Metazoa > Chordata > Aves > Passeriformes > Eurylaimidae > Serilophus > Serilophus lunatus. The sequence continues at coordinate 85,814 of VXBA01000063.1, forward strand.
TTAATTGAATCATAAAGAAAGTTTATTTTATTGGAGGGATGAGGGAAGGGGAAGCAAGAATGAACATGATTGCGGATTTTTTTAAGAGATACTGAAAAAAACAGCTACAATCAAATTCTTACTATTTGTTGATGACAACAGAAGTAATGAGGTTAAAGCAGCAGCAGAAAAAAAAAGTTAGCTAATATGAAGGACTCCTCATTTGCAGGGTTACACGGGGATGGATTTTGTCATAGCAAGTTGTGTAAAAATTACATTGCCAACGAAGATGAGTTCCAGAATAAAAAGTATGACATGCATGCTGGACTAAATTCACTCCTCCTTTCAGCTGGGTCTCTATCCATTCTTCTTTATGCACATCACCCTCCTGCCCTTGAATAACTCAACAGAAAATAGCCCAAAGAATTTTTGTAGTTTATGACCCAGCTTTTACTCTTTTGTTTCCACGATCAACTCTTCTCAATCCTTTGGGACCACAAACTGTCTCTCTTGACTGCAGAAATTTAATAAGAACTAGTTGCATCTATCCAGGTCCAGTCTAATAAACATCATTATGTGTGTGAAATAATAATTAGATAACACAGCTAAAGGTAAGCATGAAGGGAATTTTTCAGCCCCTCTCCTGTTCTTAGGGCTCAGGTTCTCCTTTTTGGATACATACCAAAAATTGTTATACTTCCAACAGAACAGAGAAGACAGTAATCTTCTCTGGGAGGCAGCATTGGATCTCTTTTGGCTGCTGGGTGGGGAATGCAGTGGCTTGGCAGCATGAAGCCATTGTCACAACAGTTTCAGCCTCACGACTTCTGCAAATATCAGCAAATTTATCCCTTCAATTCCCAAATTTGAGAGGATCTGTTTCAGCAGAAACAAACTCACAAGAGAAGTGCATGCAAGAATGAAAATAATATTTGGAAGGAAGAGAAGAAATTACAAGCAGGTAACATTGTCTGAAAAAGTGAGTTTTAACTACATTTTTGCATGTATTCACATTGCATATTCCTATTGAATGGCATAGTCATTTTGACCCCGTGCAAGGCTCACCTGAGAGGCCAGGCACAGTCACTGAAATCAAGGGAATAAAGATGCTCCTTAGCACTGCCTCCTGAGAGGCATCACAGCAATTAAGTAAACAGCAACAAAACTCAGAAAATCAGGTTTCTCTGCCTCAGTGGACAGAGGAAGGGTGGACTGCCCATAGTGTTTTACAGAGACACTGGCTTTCCTTATGCACAGGACAACTGGGAAGACATCTTGAACCGTTAGGCAGGAGAAACCAGCGAGAACATTGTTTACGTCATACTAGCATTGCATAGCAAAAACTGTGGAGGGCTCTCCTCTCCTTTCTTTCTTAGGCATTGTGTTAAAGCCATCAGTTTAACAACTGCAGGGGGCACACACGAAGGGCAACCTCAAGCCATTGCTGCAGGCAGACACTTACTCCAGCCAATATGCTGCATTCATAAAGCTGCCAGCAGGAAACCAGGTCAGCAAACCCTCCACCACGGGGAAGGAAGACAACTTCCAGGGAGAGAGCAGGCAAGAGAGAGGTTAAGTCATACCTGCATGCAACAGTAGCCTCTGCAAAAGCGTCCCCCAGAGAGTCCCAGATCCCATGTGCTTGAAGCTGGAAAATTTCTACGGGGCAGTTACAGCTCTGTTTTCTTCTTTAGCCCTACAAATTTCATGGTATTACACTTCATCTTTAACATTTCAGATTTTCTCCATGGGAGAAGGCTTTCTCAGAGACCACACACACTTAGTCTCAACAGTATTACATATTTACCAGCTCTTGTATTAAATGAACACCCATATGGAACCTTACTTTTAAGGTCTTCTTATTTCTTATGAAGACTTTGAGCAGTTGTCGTAAAAGTCTAGCCTTCTTCCGCCTGAAAAAGCAGACTGAATTTGTGGCTGCTACCCTTCAGTTTGAAGCACAAAGACAAGATCCTGTTGACAGCTGGGAATAAATACTTAAAGACTTAATTACCTTCCCCTTCTCTGACCAAATGACTACTTAAAAACAGCTGCAATGGAGGCAGTCCTGTGATACCATGCTGCTTGGAGAAAACTACAGGTCAAGCAAAATTGATTAAACTAATAAAAACAGCTGATAAACTGGAAAATCAGAAAATAGAAATATATGGTGCTTTTTCTTCTTTTCAACAAGCTCCTGATTTGGAATCTGTTGTGGAATTACAGTATTTCCAGAAAGAAAAGAAAAAGGAATGTTATTTTAGATACAATTTAAGATGTCTTGTTTGCTATTTAGGATTTATGTATATTTGTATCCCGCTTTCCTAGACAAATCATACTTGTGAACAACAGTGCTTCTGGCATGCAATGTGTATGGAATGCCTCTGTGGGCTCAAAGCTCTGTGTATGAGCTGCATGGGGAAAATACATGTGGTTTTGTGTGCAAAATTCTGGCTAAAAAACCAGCGGTGCCTACCTGACTGGGATCACATGACTGGCTTACTCTAATTCTCCTTTCTGGCTGTAGGCAGTCAGGGCAGATGGCGATGCTATTGGCACCTTTTGTATTTTATGTGCTTTGAGGAAGCAATCGGGAGGACCTATCCCCTCACACTGTCCATTCTTTCCATGCAAGTCCTTGATAATTCTGAGGAGAAGGGAGAGACAAATCTTCAGGGACCAAAGAAGAGCTTGATCCCATGGGACTGTGGAGCAGGGTAAAGAGCAATGGTGACTTTGTACACTATGCATATGATAAGGCAGGAAGAACTTCCCTACAGGCATTTTTTTTGTTAGGAAAATCAAGACTGTAGATCTCTTGCAGGGTCATTAAGAAAAGGTCAGGTTTAAAGTCTGTTATTAATTTAACACGTAGGCTAAACACTAAAAGAAAAGAGCTTTGGGAGGGAGGAAGGAAAGGACTGTGCATGTGCTTCGAACTGTGCATCTACGCTACTTGCAAGATGGTAGTTGGAACCAGAATATTTCCAGTTGCTATGTTTCAGCTCCCATTTTTCAAAAGCCTTTTGTCCTTATAAGGAAAACAGCCCGAGAGAGGACTTTAGGAGTGCCTGATGAATTTTCTACACTGTTTTGGAAGAAAAAAACAAACCTGCAATTCCTTTATTTGCATGGAGAAAAACTGCATGGGGCATTGACAACTGCCAGAGTCTTCTGTTAAAATCATTGGAGATTTTTTTCTTCCTGTAGGCTGAACTCAAAGAGACCCATTAATGTGACTTGTACAAATTGGAGCAGTTAAGGGAAAAAGGTAAAACAGATGTATTTGAATTCTTCCTTGTTTTGAGTCACTGAAGGCAATTTCTGAGTGAGGCTGGCTGCTTTGAAATGGCTGGCTGCAGGTTCCGCCTGCCTTTGCCACACTGGCCATTTTAGGGTGTGGTGTGGAAGGAGAAAGAGAAATCCTTCCTGATCTGAGGATGGGTCTGCTGAAGACCAAGACAACTTGATGCTTTGCAGTGACCGAAATCTTCTATAATGCACAGTAACAGCTGGCCCATGTCATCTTTTCCTGGTTCAGCTGATGCCTTTTATCATGTGAAAACACCAAAAACAGATCCAAAGCCTCTATAATTGAGGCTGTAGAAGTTGTTTCTTATTTTTTATTACTATTTGAGAAAACTGTTATAGCTCCCTTTAGATTTTGCGGTTCATGGAATATAAATCTGCTCTTCAAAGCAGAGGAATGCAGCTTTCTGGAGCTCAGAGCTGTCACATATCCTGTAGGAAGGTAGACAGCCTGACTGCTCCAAGCTGTACAATTGCAACAGCCAGAGAAATAATTTGCTTCTTTTTCCTTTCTAGGTCACACAATATGGAAAGACAGAAAAGCTGTCTTTATACCATCTCTCAAAAACATATTTCCATGCTAGCATTTCTAGCTAATTTCATTTCTGTTGAATGAACAGAGCAAAGGTAGGAGCAGCTCAGACCTTGACTTGTTCACTTTCTTTCCCAGGGAGAACTTCTCATATGAAGCTCTTCACCAGAGCTCTTGTAGATACTACATGTGACTACAACCACATTCTCCAGGCACCTTGGAAGGCCAGGTTAAGTGTGACCTTGGTATCCAGTAATCATAGTGAATAAGGACAGAGGTGGCAACAGGGATATTTTGAGTGTAAAGTGCCATAGCTTTGCTAAAAGGAGGGATCATCCTGCTGGAGACTCCCAGCATGTCCCCTTTGCAGCTGGCAAGGGTCTGTAGTTGTTTGGAATGCTTGTAGTGCTGCAGGCACTTGTGGTAGAGGCTGCAGCCTCCTGAATCCTGTCAGTCTGTGCCCTTCTCCTGAGGCAGACGAACTGTAGCTCTAGGAAGCAAAGGAGCTCATGGGTATGGAGGTCAAAAGAAGGCTGCTACAGGACCACTGTGGGATATAAAGTTCTCTTCCTGGTCATCTTGGTTTTGCTCTCTTTCATCTACAGGGGTAGAGTGCCCTGTCTGTGTTTTTACAGCCTGTAATAACAGATGTTTTTTAATCAGTTCATGGACAGACAGCCTATTGCCTCAGAACTGCATGGTGGGAAGGGCTATTGGCAGTTGTCTTTGTTTACTCTGTTTCCAAGGATGTGTGGTCATGAGAAGGATGGAGGCCTTTCAGTCTTTCAGGTGTTTTCATGGGCTAGGCAAAAACATATTCTGTTTGTGTTGTGTTTGCTTTTTTCAGAGTAACTCAATTCATGCCATAGCCTGAGAAGGACTTTTACATGCTTTTCATCTGAACAGATTCCGAGGCTATCCAAATGACCACAATGAACAAGTGTGGCCTAACTGAAAATATTTTCTGGTTGTGAACACTGCAATGTAGGCTGAGTCTAGTTAGAAAGCCTGGCTTGTGTACACATATTTTCTCTTCTTTTAGTGTTCCAGTGGGGCAGAGTCCCTGAAAGGCTATGAAACATGGACTAGCTTTCAGTGCTTACTCCTTGCCAGCAACCTCTCTGTGTGAGGCCAATAAAATTTGTTTGCAATTGACAACAATAGAGTATTTTTGCAATTCGCAGTGTGTCTCCTCGGGATTAACTGCTGTTGGGGAAGGCCCTTAGGTCTATCCCTCCCCTTCATCCCATACAAAATGAAGACAACACCCTTTCATGCCCTGTCTCTAGAACATGGTTACTGCTATAAATATTAGGCGTGCTTACAAGCTGGGTGGAGAGCAGTTGCTTCCAAGCACTGACATAGAAATGGTCAAAGGAGGGATAAAAGCTGGGGAGGTAGATACTGTCTCTGAAGTCAAATAATTCACGGGTGAAGGGTGTTCTTTGAGGAGACATTGAGATGTAGTAGGAGTGGGAGACAGCTATCTGTCCTTCCTCTATAGCTAGATCATCCAATATAACCCCCATGTGTTCACCCCTTTTCCCACCTAGCCTCTGTGAACCACACTGAGGGGCTAAAGTAAAAAGTTCATCACATTCTGGGGAGGAAGGACATAGGGGAACTTCCAAGGGAATGTGAAGGCCAACTCAGTGTACAGCTACATCTATATTCCATCTCTCCTGATAAATGATGCTCAGGAAATTGGTTTTTTTGGGTGGTGGAGTGGGAATACAAGATGTTCCCCTGGAGTATGAGAATTTCTTTTCTACTCCCCTCTCTGCTATAGGCTTTTAAAAAAATGAGCAAGCAGAGAGCGAGTGTTTTCACTTTAGCCAGTGTGTCTCTTTGAAACACATTAGTTTCAAAGACATGTGGGGCATAAGCATATGACTAGCATGCCCAGCAGCATATAGTTGGACTGTGGTGATCAAAGAGGCAATTGAGCACACCATGCAGCCCTGCTGGATCAGAAAGCAGTGCTCCCTTCGCAAGGACTGGAACACACATTGGCACTGGCCCATGCAGAAATCTTTTAATTCTTGAAATGGTCTGCCCCAGGTTCATCACCTCACATCTGGAGGGCACTGTGGTACCAGGAGCAGTGCTAACCCTGAGTGCCCAGGAGGCTGGATTAGTACAGGAAAAGGGTTTTCCACTGATCCGGTGCAACACTGAGAGGGCTCAGGCACTAAGTATTGCAAAAGTTTTTCCTCTTCCTTTTTCTGGCCATCAGGGAAACTTTTGGATCTTTCTTTACAGCCTTTCTTTACAGTGTGGATGCTAAAAAAGTCTGGATAGTAGGTCAGGAGTTGTGCATAGGACTGATAGCCTACAGCATATACAAAGGGACAGAGCCTTTCTAAAGAATGCTGTAATGACCTGGGGAGAGATGTTTTCCATAGAGCGACCCAAATACTGTGTAGGAGGGTCTTGTTCCTGACAGTCAGTCTAAGATGCCCTATGAATTCATGAGAAAAGCTCCTTCACCAAGACATGCTGGCACAGCAATCCATGGAACAGCTGGTAGACCCCACCATGAGAGGGAGACAAGCCTTACCCTAGCCTGGGGTTGTTAACCTGACAACTTGCTGACTGTAGCTCTTCTTTCTTCAGTGACTTTAAAACTTCAGTCCAATGCCTTTTGCTGTGCTAAGCACATCAGTTCTAAAGCCCTTACAAAATAAAATACTGAGAAGCATAATTATTGTAGGTCTTATGATCCAGTAAAAGATTTCTATTAACTAAGATCTACATTGCTTAAACTAGTTTGAAAGAAAATGGCAGTGTCTCTTTCAAAAATGCTCAGAGAGTGTTACATTTAATACAGTTGTCTAAAATACTACACAGTATACTTTACTACTGTGCCATAAAAAAACAAATAATGTGAAGTTATATCTTCCTCAAGCTCAGCAGCTGGATCTTTTTTTTAAAATCCTAGAAGCTTGATTTGCCCAGTTCTTGTAAGGGACAATTAAATTTAATGATCTACACTTTGAAAAATGACCTATGATTCTTAGAATTTTAATGTAATGGTTTCCCTACTTGAAATAAGTCTGAAGTGTTTTATTGTTTATAATAATCGTGTTTGATGGTTCTTGAAAGTCAAAATGGAAACATCTCAAGGAGGCAGAGCCAGCTTTTCCCATATAAAGGGCTGACATATCTTACGAGGGTAAAGTTATTCTTACAGGCATTTACCTTTTGGTCTGAAATAATTGATAACTGCAAAAGGTGTTTCATTGAGTTTTTAAACAGGAGAACATAAATTTTGGAGAAGAAATTAGAATTTTAGTTAGAAGGGAACTAACACAGTTTCTGATGATGTTTCCTAATTTGTACAATAGCATGACATGGCATTTACATTGCAGCTGTTTCACTTCCATACTAGATACTTGTATGGTCAGTTTGGTAAAATTTAAAAGCTTTAATGAAGTTTTCTGTATCATTTGTAATCCGATAGGGTATTTTTAAGATTTAAAATTGCTGACAACATAGAAAACCTGAAGGGTTAAAGGAGAAAAAGCAGAAACTATCTTATGTCTCATGGTTTTCATTGCACAGATATATTTCATGGCAGTTCACATACTTATTTGGTTTTGGAAAGAAATATTTGTTTGAAAGGGATATGGTACAGTTTCGGCTGCCTGTTACTGATAAATCAGCTTTTCTGGATGCTCACTGACTTGTTTGGAGCTTTGAAATGTGTTTTATTGCATGAACAAGATAATGAAAACCAACCAGTCTGGCCATTAATTATATCATTAGTTGTACTTAAATCAGCATCACAGTGCTGTAGATGAGAGCTAGTTCTTGATCCTGTTGCATGCAGGGCCTCTGTGTTCTGGCACAGAACTCAGTTAAATGGGTCCCATGGAGCAAACACACAGAACTGGGTTTTAGACAGGGGGCAAAAATGAAGCCTTGCTGTTTATTTCAGGCCATCATAGCAAAAGCTGAATAAAGCACAGCAAGGCCAAATCAATTAGCACATAAAATATTTTTATGCTAGGGATTTAGTATAATGTTCTCTGTGTAAAAATCATGATTCATTCCATTCTTTAATGCACTTAAACAATGGGTGTTCCTTAACAAGGGACATCCTTATACATGCTATTTTATGCTACTTGGTAATTACAGGCAGCATTCACTCTTGACAGCTATAGATCAAATTACAAGCAAGCCACAGAGAATTATGTTTCTGCAGAGGGAACCCTTAGTCCCCTACTGGGCTCCTGTGAAAGAGGTGGCCAAAATCCAGCTAACTTTGCTTCCCAACTGCAAGGAGCCAGACTGCCTTACACTGCTGGCAGCACTCAGCATCCCTGAGGAGGTTTTTCTGAGCAGAGTCCAAGTGGAGACACCCAGGGCTGCACATTCTTGTCCGCAGATGGGGGAAACTCGTATCTGGGGTGGTGGCCAGGAGAAGACCCTTCCAGGGCAGTTGGAGCTTCACCTCTTCCGTCTACCAATGCTGCTCCTGCAGGACATGTCTGTGTCAGTGTGGATGCCACCACATCCATGCTTGTCTACTCACAATTTCCCCCATAGGACATGGTAACATTTGATACAGGTGCTGCCTACAGCATTGTCCTTATGGTTACACCATGTCAGAGGCACTGGCCCACTCAGGGTGCAAGACCCTGGGCACTTGTTTTTCTCTTCACCCTTTCCTGGAAGCATCTGGACTGATCACACAGAATCATAGAATATGCTGAGGTGGAAGGGACCCACAAGGATCATTAAGTCCAACTCCAGGTCCTGCACAAGACTATTTCCAAGAGTCACACCAGGTACCTGAGAGTATCATCCAAATGCTTCTTGAACTCTGTCAAGCTTGATGCTGTGACCACTTCCCTGGGGAGACTGTTCCAGTGTCCAACCACTCTCTGGGTGAAGAACTTTATTCTAATATCCAAACTAAACCTCCCCCGACACAGCTTCAGACCATTCCCTTGGGTCCTGTTACTGGTCACCAGAGAGAAGAGATCAGTGCCTGCCCTTCCTCTTTCCCTTGCGAGGAAGTTATAGACTGCAACGAGGTCTCCTCTTAGTCTCCTCCTCTTCAAGCTGAACAGAATAAGTGACCTCAGCCTCTAATAGCTGAATATCTTTCTTATATTGTGATGCTCAAAACTGCTCACAATATTCAAGGTGAGGCTGCACCAGTGCAGAGTAGAGTGGGACAATTTCCTCCCTTGACTGGCTGGTGATGCTTTGCTTGATGCTCCCCAGGACACAGCTGGTGCTCCTGACTGCCAGGGCACTGCTGACTCATATTCAACTTGCCATTAACCAGGACTCACAGGTCCCTTTCTGTGGCACTGTTTTCCAGCATTTCATTCCCAAGTCTGTATGAACATCCAAGGTTGCCCCATGCCAGGTGCGGAATTTGGCACTTCCCCTTGCTGAACTTAATATAGTTGGTTATTGCCCAGTGCTCTAATTTGTCGAGGCCTCTCTGCCGGGCTTCCCTACCTTCAAGGGAGTCAACAACTTCTCCCAGTTTTGCATCATCTGCAAACTTTCTTAGTATTCCTTCCAGTCCTGTGTCCACTATGAAGCCATGTATGAAGATGTTGAAGAGCACAGGGCCTAAGATGGAGCCCTGTGGAACCTTACTAGTGACAGGTCACCAGTTTGATGTCACCCCATTCACTGTTACCCTCTGTGCTCGACCCATGAGCCAATTGCACACCCACCACATGATGTGTTTATCCAGGCTGGATAAACACATTTATTTTTTTCATTCTGTGTCTAGAAGGATTCTATGAGAGACAGTATTGAAAGCTTTACTGAAATCGAAAAAGATTGCATCAACTGGCATCGCTTGGTTAGCTAGGTGGGTTACCTTGTCATAGAAGGAAATCAGGTCTGATAAGCAGATGGCTTCCTCTCGTGAAGCCATGCTGGCCATGACCGATGACTGCATTGTCTTTCAGGAGTTTTTCAATATCTCCCAGAAAAATCTACTCCATAACTTTACCAGGCACTGAAGTGAGACTGACAGCCCTGTAGTTTCCTGGGTCCTTCTTGTCCTTGAAAATAAGGCCAGTCAGCTGGGATCTATCTGGATTCCCAAGGCTTCTCAAAAATCATCGAGAGAGGTTTTGTGTTGACATCAAAAAGCAATTTGAGGATTCTTGGATGAATCCTATCAGTCTCCGTAGATTTGTAGGAATACAGCTGGAGCAGCAGTTCCTGCACAGTTTCAGGGTCAGCAGGGAGTTAATCATTCTCACAGCCATGGTTCCTTCAGCTCAGTGTACTGAGACTCCCTTGGTCCATCATCTATGTTGTTGACAGAGGCAAAGAAAGTGCTGAACACCTCTGCCTTGTCCGTGTTCCTTGCGAGGTGACCATCCTCATTCCCTAATGGGTTTTATCCCCATTTCACATTCTTCCATAGCGAGGAAATATTTGCTTCACACTGGGATAGTTCTGCTCTCGCCGTAGACTGTGCAACTCACATGGTAAAAATGGCAACCCAGCAATACAATATACAGAGCAAATTTATAAATAAAACCTTTACTGTGTACAAATGAGAAGGAGATTGTAGTATTATATATAAGGCTATGGCTTCAGTGGGGATGGTAGTGGGGATGCCTTTACCAATTTCTATTTTGGCAGTTGGCATTTACAATTTCAGTTGTTCACTAAAACATTTGCAGTCATGCTCAATGCTGTTTTTCAAAGTTGTGGCTGATGTTTATTTGTGCTATATACCAATACTCATCTCCTGCAGGACATATGGTATTTTATATGAATAGTAAAAGTAGAATTTCTTTAAAGGCTTGGTGGAGCATCTCAAGTTCTAGTAATGAGCTTGGTAAGTCTGCCCTTTAAAAGATTCATGAGTGACCAGGGAGAATTTTTATAGGGTTTGTTTTTTGGGTTGGGTTGGGGTTTTTTGTTTTCTTTCTTAACAAGTGCTTAAGATGGCTCCAGCTCTTTTAAAACTCCATCTTAATGACTGTTTAGGTAGAGTTCAGTGCCAACTTTCATTTTAGTTTCAACTTAACACCTCTCATTAATTTCTCACATTCTTCTGAGACTGGGGATTTCCATATTTGGTTTTACTCTTGGATTATGTCAGACAAGTTTGAACAAAATTGTTTCAGCTAAATGAATGTGAAAAAAATATCTTCCATGTGTTGTTATTTAAATCTTCTGCAGCTGTTAAACTAAAAAATGGCTAGCCAGAAATCTTTATGTTATGTTATGGTATGGCCTCTTCAAGAAAAAATTCAGGTTGAAGAAAATTGGTTAACTAGTTTTAAATCAACTTGTCATTTTTCTGCATACTATGTAGACCTCTTTCATTCTCCCCTCTTCTTTTTTCTTAATTTAGTTTTTAAACCTTTGTTTAAGAAGAGTTTGCCAGGGAATCATTTACTAAGAATATCTTTAATGACATCTCAGTTATAGATACATTTGTCAAGAACCTCAGCTGTTAACAGCAACTGAGTTGAAAAAGCCAAAGTGGATGCCATTGCTTCAGCATGTAGGGGATGAAAAGATTTAGAGTGTATTGTCAGCTTTCTTTCACAATTCATACCATTTTAAGCATCAGAACTGATGATCTTACTTAGTACAATGACAATTTTGCATGTGTACAGTCAGTGTTTCTTGCTCTTTTTATTAAAAAAATAGAAATAGCACACAAAACCTAGGCTGAAAAGAAAAATTGACAATTAGCTACTTAAAAATCAGAAAATCACAGAGGCTGAAGTTGCTAGAACAATGTTAAAACCTCATGCTCTCTATGTTCTTATAAAGCTTGCAAGTTGCTTTGGCAAAAGCCCATGTTTAGAAAAAGAATGAGCCTTTAAACTCAAGTACTTAACTCCAGGAAAAAAAGAAGACTTAAGGTAGCTCATTCTCTGGTCCACTAAATAGCCAATACTTTGGAGCCCAATGGGATGGCCTCAGTGGGAGAGATATAAACTCTCCCTTTCCTACCCCTTCCTTACCGCAAAAGTGAAACAGTGGAGAGAGGGGGGATGACTTTTCCGTGAGATAAGTATTCAAATCTCTTCAGCCAGGCATGGAAACTTGCCAGCCATTACCAAGAGCATGCTAACTCCCAGCTATTGTAAAAATAAGTACATAAAAACATATGTCAAAAGTCCCTCACATCTTTCTACTTTGTATTTCCTTGTTTTAAGAAGAAAGTGGCCAGTTTTAAGAAGAAGGGCTCATAACAAAGAACCTAGAGAAAGAAAGGAGGGAGGGAGGGAGGAAGCCTGTTCAAATCTGGTCAGTATAATCAGGTAAATAAGTTGGTTGTAGAGTCTTTATATGTATATATGTTTTATCTATACACGGTATATTGTGTAATGCATATATATAAAAGAGGTTATATAGTATGAAAAGATGGATTGTTTTTTGCACTTGAATATCAGACCAAAGGCAGAATTCAGTGAAAAATGATAAATGTCTTCTCTTTCTCTTTGTTTAAAAGAGCTATTTTCTTAATAATCTCTGTTATTGGGTAGCATGTTATGGACATGTTTGTCATTGTGTACAATTACACCCTATAACACCACTTAGTATATAACTCTCCTGCTGCAGGTCCATCATAGATTATAATATATATCTATACTTATAATAGATATCTACATTTGTAGATAAATAAACTATTAAATTTAACAGACAGGTCTTGTGTCTTTTGTCACTACAAAAAAATTCAAGGTGTTTAATGCCAGATGCTGAAGGATGGAAACACTCCTACTGAAAAAATCAGTTCTTCCTCATTAAACCAGAATGGCAATATTTCAATGATGTTTTGCTCGCAACTCTTTTTGTATGTAGGCTATAGATTGTAATAGGGTTCTAATTTTTGCAATGAATGTATAATACCAGACTCAATAGGGTCCACCTATTAGACTGGATAGTTAACATATAATGAAATATAATATTATTATTTTATAAAATAAATGTTAAACCCAATTGTTTTATTTCCAGAATCTGTTTTCACTTAGAGACCTTACTGATAACTGCATTAAAAATAATATGTGGCTGTGTTAGTGCATGTGTATTTTTATTTAGTTGGATGTTCATACATATGTATCTCATGAGATAAATTCTGGACAACTGTTATTGCACCCTCCCTTTCCTGTACATCAGTTTAGCTTTTGCTGAAGCACAAGACAATGCTTTCCCTGGTCTCTTAAGACTTTCTGGAAATCACTACATTGAATTAAAATTCTAAAGCAAAGATATATAGGTAGGGAAGGGATCTTGAGCCATAAATTTTAACCGTCACTGGGATTAATATAGGATAAAGACAGACTGTATCTTTTAGATTGTCTGTTCTAACCTCAAAGCTCCACAGGGAAGGTTTTCCACAACTTTCCTATAGTGTAGTCTGTTGCATTATACTTGTAATCAGAAATCCTTTCCTAAAACTTCAGCAACATCTGCTTTCGCAAACTGTACTAATTATTTTTTGTCCTGTATCCAGTTGACACAGAGAACAACTGATGTCTCTTTATTATAACCTCTCATGTGGTGAAAAACAAACCAAATCCTAGCCCTCCAAACCTCTCCTTGTCTATAGTACACAAAACCATCTCTTTTCTGTGCAAAGCCTGTGTTGCCTTCCATATAATTTCCATATTTCCTAAGATTGTTCCTTAGGTATACCTTTCTCAAAAGATGTTCAAAACAACCCTGTTGGGTCCTTGTCACTGCACTTGAAAGAGGACTAATGCTTGACTAATATTGCCTGTGAATTACTTTGACCCCAGTAGTGGTTTAACCCGGGCTGAGTGCCAGGGGCCCACTACAGCCACCTTCTCACTCCCCCTTGCCCAGCTATAGAGGAGAGAGAGAATATAACGAGAGGTTTCGTTATTCATGATAAGGACTACAGCAGATTCTTTCTTAATCACCATCACAGGCAAAACAAGACTCCATGTGGGAATGATAGTCAGGTTTATTACTAACAAGATCAGAGCTAAGAGTGAGAGACAATAAGAGACACCTTTTACCCCCCACCCCCTCCTTCTTACATCCAACCTATTCTCCCGCAGCGGTCAAGGGAAAAGGTGAGGTGGGGGGGAGGTGTTGCTGTGGTCAGCTGCTGTTCTCAGCCGCTGCTTGGGGAGAAGAGTCCTTCCAGCNGGGTCTCCCACGGGCTACAGCCTTCCCCAGCGTCCACCTGCTCCGGCGTGGCTCCTTCCCGGGCTACAGGTGGATCTCTGCACTCCTGTGGTCCAACATGGGCTGCAGGGGGTCACTGCTTCACCATGGTCTGCCCCATGGGCTGCAGCTGGATCTCAGCTCCGGCGCCAGGAGCATCTCCTCCCCCTCCTTCTGCACTGACCTTGGTGTCTGCGTTGTTGCTCACAGGCTCTCACCCTGCTCCTCTCCGGCAGCCATCTTCATTTTCCACTACTTTTTTTTTTCTTCCTTCTTAAATATGTTATCACAGAGGCGTTCTGCCAACTACTGATTGGCCTGGCCTTGGCCAGCAGCGGGCCCAGCCTGGGCATGGGGGAAACTTCCAGGAGCTTCTTGAAGAAGCCTCTCCCTCAGCCCCCCCCCACTGCTACCAAAACCTGGCCACAGAAAAACCAATACAGACTCTTTCCTGTTGCTTGGGCAGTCTCCATTTTCTGTTTCTGAATTAGATATCTTTTCCTGAAGCATAGTCTTTTGCTGAGCTTCTGCTTGATTTTTGGATCATATCTCTCTCATGTTTCTTACCATGTTAAGACCAATAGTATTCCAAGTTCACTTTTATATGGACTTTCAGCTTTCCCAGCATAGCAACAAAGCATTGACTGTTATACCTTGAGGTTATTTTTGTAGGTGTTGACTGTGCTCAACACCTGTTTTCCTAGTTCTTATTTCCCTGTTTGTGGTCTGTATCAGGAACAGTGTGGCCAGCAGGACTAGGGAAGTTGTTCTTCCTCTGTACTCAGCACTGGCTAGGCTGCACTTTGAGTACTGTGTCCAGTTCTGGGCCCCTCAATTTAAGAAAGATGTTGAGATGCTTGAATGTGTCCAGAGAAGGGCAGCAAGGCTGCTGAGGGGTCTAGTGCACAAGCCCTGTGAAGACCAGCTGAGGGAGCTGGGGTTTTTTAGCTTGAAGAAGAGGAGGCTCAAGGGATACTTTATCGCTTTCTACAACTGCTTGAAAGTAGGTTATAGCCTGGTGAGGGTCGGTCTCTTCTCGCAGGCAACCAGTGACAGAATGAGAGGACATAGTCTCAAGTTGAGCTACGGAAAGTTTAGGCTTGATGCTAGGAAAAATGTTCTTCACAGAAAGATTGATTGGATATTGGAATGGGCTGCCCAAGGAGGTGGTGGACTCACCATCCCTGGAAGTGTTTAAAAAAACCCTGGATATGGCACTTGGTGCCATGGTTTAATTGATGAGATGGTGTTAGGTAATAAGTTGGACTTGATCACAAAGGTCTTTTCCAGCCTAGTTAATTCTGTGATTCTATTTATGAGAACATAGCACAGGACAGCATCAAAAATATTACCGAAGTTAAGATATATTACAGCTCCTGATTCCCACTGAACTACTAGGCCGAGTATAGTATCAGAAGATGAAATAACATTGAATTGACATAGTTTTATCTTTGTGAAGCTGAGCTTGATTATTTCTTCCTATTCTATCAGTGTAAAAATAGTCCTTATTTTAGTGTTGTGGTTCCACAAAACCTGTCTCTGTCCTTCTGCCACTACCTCTCTTTTTGTTTTTATACTTTTCAACCTTTTTTTCTCACTCTTCTATATTTTTTCTCAGATTTGTGAAACCATCCCTAAAACAGGTATAGTATCTATCATTCTCTAGTTGTCCAGATTATTTTATTTCTTTTTGTTGCCAGAAGCTCTCACTAATGACTCAGGAATTGTTCAGTTAATTCCCTAAAGCTGTGTGAAATCCTCCGACTACTACTTGTTAAAATTATTCTTTTAACTTATTTCCCCCCCCTTCCACCCCCTCCCCCCCACCTTGGCATGCTGTAGATAGTTTTCCAAGTTTAACACTCTTGGTAACAACAAGTGCTAGATGTCCCAGTGGTTTTGTTGGCTATAATAATCTTAGGGAAATTCCTTCCCATAGCTCTCCCATGTGGCTAGCAACACGGAGACTATAAATATAGCCAAACCACAAGCATTTTTACCACTTTAGCTGATTTATGCAACATGATGGTGAAAATGTCATCAGGCAGTCCCTGCACCACCATTCCTGTCTACGTTAGAGGAAAAGTCAGAGAAGTTTTTAAACTTGCGATTTTCAGTTAAGTGCCTCTGAGAGATTTCGCATAGTGTGCTAGAAAACACAGCAAATACAATCAATTTTACAAACCAGTGAGGCCACTTTTTTCAATGCTGTGTGAACATTAATATGAAATTCTCTAATAAGCATGCTTTTTCTTCTATTTAATGCCAAATATACACATGCATTTCAGTTTATCAGGCTGCTGGTTCATAAGGACTCACAGCATTCCAGATCACGGGTCTGAACCAATTTCCTAATCGTTCCATTCCAAGTCAGCTGGAATATATATATTTTCTTCTGATAGCTGTAGTTTTGAAATAAAAATTGAACAGAGCAATCTTCTTATTAATAGTCTTAGGAATCACAAATTATAACTGGAAAATTCAGGATGTTAAGGTAGTTTTTTAATAGAAAACAAAATCCGTGAAGAATCTGTACTTTAATGTGCCAATATTAAATAAAGCTGAGGACAGCTTTTGATAAAGAATGAACAGCCCTAAAGAAAAACCATATATCTAAATGCAAATATTCTCCCTAAACTAGGCACATTCCCTCCTCTCCAAAAAACCACACTACTCCCATGGTAGGAATTGCTGTCAGTGGTCAAAATAGCCACTCAGAGTGAAAACAATTTTAGTTTCAGTACACGGAAATGGCCTGAAAGTGTCACTAGAGAGCTATCGATAATCTGTTTCAAACTACATTTCAAGATTTTTGGGCTGCTTGATCTTTTCACTCAAGAGCCACTTCTAACTTAATCTTCCTTATTGCTTACAATGCCCATCACTACGTGTGGCCATGAAAATGCCCTGGCCACTTGTACGCATATGGCAAGGCATTCAGTATCATAGTTCAACTTTTATGAAGGCAAAGAGCACGAAGTGACAAAAGAAACTTGCAAATAACAGATCCTTGAGAGAAAGAAGGGGGGGGGGGGNTTCGTAATCTTGACCGAGACAAATAGAAATGTGATTCTAACAATGGTAGGAAGTGAAGCAGCCTAACCTTTCTGCATTTAGCCTGGAAGACTTTTAGAGTAGACTGTCTCTCATATATGTTTACACAGTGCCTGGCACAAGCAAAACTCATATTTAATCTCGGCTTTTTGAGCTCGTATCACAATATAAATATTTCCTAATAGTAGTAGTCTTACAGAAATGAACCTTCGCTTATGCTGCTGTTCAGAAGTAGTCCCCGGCCATGCTCCTCCTTCGGGATTCCTTCCCAGCTGTCCACATCACTGTCATCTGCAATTTAATTGCCTTTAATGCAGCAGATTCATGTGAAATTAATCCTGTAGTATGGAAAATTTTTAAATGCCCAGTTTCCCTTGCAAATGGTGCATTTCTTACATGTATGTTGCTTCACTCAGGTGCTGCTGGATTTGATGTTCAGTTCCCTTTTACAGTCTCATTGGAACTTAGTCTGACTTTCCTGAAGAGCTATTCTACAAGTGTCCTCATTCTATCTTTGTCACAAAAGACAAAGAGTTTATTATTTCTCCTAAAATCCTCAGAAACAATTTAGGACTTCCGTCTTTTGCATCTCTATGTGACACAGCCACACAGAACGTTTCTGCAGCAATTGCTTCTTGTAGTTAAACCTGATACAGCTGCCTTGAAGCATTTAGGAACAGGAAAACTTCAGAAGTACTATTTTGTTTCTACTTCGATACATGCACAGATTATTAAACTAATGACTATCATAACTTGCATGCAATAACAACAACAACATGCAAATCAAGGCCCTAAAGCCTCTTTAGATTAGATTAGATTAGATTTGCACTGGGATTTAAAAAGAGAACAGTTGGCTTGGAATCTCTCTGTTTATTAAAGTTAATGGTCCTATTCTAACATCCCTTGAAAGATATTTCCCCCTTGTTTCTCCCCTTTGTCCCAATTTGTAACAACATCAGAAGCTTCATGATATAGAAATGACAATTTTCTGTGCAGGCAACACAAAGGCAAAAAATTCACCAGGTAACATAGCTTTCAGTGGTTATCAATGATGACCAAAAGTATGATTTCTACATTGAAAATAGCAAACTTTTCTGATGACTTATCCAAATGAGCTTTTAAATACATTTCTGCATTATCATTTCAACATATAAGCTTGTTAAATGTTAGACAGGCTCCACATGTTGGACACAGGAAAAGCCAAGACTGGTGAACCTCCAGGTTCACATATATAGTAATGAGACTAAGTTTCCAGTGGCATTTCATTTTTGTCATTCATTACATCAACACATCAAAGTGCTTCTGTCTATTTTGCCAGCATGGTCCTGTGGGTCTTCAGTCTCTTAATTCATGCAAACACAGTCACTTTCTTGCCCCTTTATTGCACACCATTTCATGTGAACTCTAGTTGGATGCTACATGGAAGAGTCAAATGTATTTCTCTTATCATTAGCAACATTTACAGGGGACCTTTATAAGCATATTGCATAGCTTAACTTCCCTCTCATAGATCTTGATGACAACCGAATGAAGCCAATATCACAAAAATTGTTACCTAATTTAGTATACATTTGACATTGTTTCTCCATGGAGCATTAACTTGTAAACTTGTTAAATAGCAGAATAAAATATTATAACAGTTTTCAAATGTATATGTATAAAAAACATTCAAGAGAAAGGATTCAGAGAAATTTTGCAATTATTCTCACTCCTCTGATTTGAATTATCTTCCTAGATATTTATTAGAAAGCAAAACCATATGTAGGATATGCAAAAATATTACCAGGGAAAAAAATAAAAAGTCATTTTCTTTCCTGTATTCTGAGTATCAGTCCATTAATTTGCCATTTTGATTGATTACCAAGATGGAAAATATTTGATGCCCAATCTCCTTAGAAGTGCTATATCTGGTAAGTTTGCTTTAATAGGCTTCTGAACTGCAATGTGAGACTTGTGAGGGGCCTAAGGATTCATTCCCGAAAAATTTTACCTTCATCAGTTTTGGACCTGGTTTCATTGGTGGTTTTTAGAAGGAGCATAGCTCTGCACTGCAGTGGAAACACTGTCTTTCATAATTAAATTCTGGGGTTTTTAAAGACAAAAAAAGGGTACTTTACACCCATGACTGTGTTGCTACAAAGCGCTAGAAAAAAAGCAGTTTCTTCCTTTAGCTCTTAAAGTTTGGTGGTCAGTTTCTTTCTTCTGTCACTTTCCTTTTGTAAAGGCCCTGCCTGCGCAGGTCTTAACTTACTGGTTCAAAATAGTTCTTTTCCAGAGAGGATGCTTTTTGCTTCATTTGAACAGGAAGTGACCCTTGTAAGTATTCCTTTTTTGTCATCAAATTAATTTAAAATATCTAGGATCTACATACCAAGTTTTAGAGAGATAACTACTCCAGTATAGGCTAGCAAGTAGTTTCTTGCAGCTATTAGGGCAACTCAGCAAGAACAACTTACCTAACCACTAGGTATTTTATTTTCTCTCTCTTTTTTTTAGAAACAAAGGTATGAAATTTAGGAGTCAGATTAGACTGTACCTAAAAGTGACTGTACTCTAGTCACTATGGTGAAACCACTCTGTGAAGAGCAGCTATCAAATACTTTATTACCAACAATATCAGCTGTTGGGCTGGAAAAGACCTCAAAAGGCAGCACAGCTTGACTCAAAACATTCCCTCTCCAGCACTCTTCTAGGGTGAGTTATCATGCACATGGCCACAAGAACTATCCTAAGAATCCTAACTCCTGGAATATTTACTTGCTTGGTCATAAAAATGGATACACCATCAGTAATGTTTCCCTGTTCTTGCTGTTCTAAAATCGGAATTGTGTTAGGTGCAAAAAGAAAGGAAGAACCTCACCTCTCCCACACCCCACTCTGCTCTTAATCAAATACAATTGAATAACACCTTTGTTATTTTATCCAAATTCATCATATCGTTGAGAACTAACATTCCATGTATCTTGTTGTCCAACTGCAAATATTAATGCCCCATTTCACATGGTATCTTGATAGTCCTGTTCCCATTCTGGATAAACATGCCTTCCTACAGCAAGGACTGAGGGCAAAGATATATAAATAACACTTGCAAACCCCTTCAAGACTTTAAAACATTTTAAAAACATTAACTGAAGTTTTACGTTGCCTCCATCCGATAACATTATCGATATCCAAACAAAGGGGCATTCTGAATCCAGGTCTCTTGCTTTTGTATAGAAAGTGTACTCAGTAATACAGGCCAAATTTATATTCCTAACTCTGTACTTTATTCACAGGGCAATACTTTGGTCACTCATCTGTTTAGGCATAATTGCCATTTTGATGCCATTGCTAACTCTGTTCTGATCTTCCAATGGGCAATGTTCCCACTTGAGAACAATCTCAACAGTTGTCTCAGTAAACTCATCACGAAACACACTGCTACATCTTCCTTTTCCCAATCCTCTAACAGACAACAGGCCTTAGAAGTTCACCACCACACTGGCTCTCCCTTGGGCAAGCTAACACATACAGATTTTTAGTAACCTTGTACTTCTCCATACTTCTTTATTTGAGTATCAGGAGGCTGCCTGGCCTACTTGCCTCTGCCCTGCTGGACTCATTGCAATGTCAATAGTTTCCACTCATTACCAATTATCTGAAGACCCCAGATGTGTAAAGAGAAGAAATTACCCCCGTTGTCTACAGTATGTTATAAACAATACACCATTTTTCACTCGCTCCTTACTTCAGAAAGAAAAGTACTTGCTTATTCTATCTCAATGACCCGATTATGGTAAAAAAAAAAATTGTCATAAGCTAAAATCAGGATGCCTTCAACTAAACACAATCATTAAGGAAAACACATTTTACCTCAGCCTTTTAAAACAAACAAACATTAAAACAAGCCCAGTATCACCAAATATGACCTTTTCCTACTCTTTCACGGTACAAATAGCACAAAGACCAAATTCACAGGACTGATTTTGCAGGAAACCATTACCCAGCATTGCACCTTCAGATTAGAATGTGTATTATTATAGACCCTTTTTTTAAAAAAAAGGCAATATAAAAGGACTTGCAATAAAACAGACAAAAGCCTTTGACCTTCATCTAATCACCTGCAAGTGAAGTTCAAAGAGAGCCGTTTTTCAAACAGTATTATATAACAAAACCGTTCTTAAAACACAGACATCATAATAAAGGATTAAAATGCTTAATAATGTAACATTTGCATCCAGTACTAACAGGAATTTGTAGGTATGTCAGAAGTTGATACATGAAGACTTGATTTATATCCAAGGGTCGGGTATACAAGTGGGAAGGTGATAGCATTACAGCAGAAGCCAAAATCAGGCTTCACTTTCCTCACTGAGCTCACCTTTCTCTTTTCTTGCCTTGCATCCTTGCTTGAAGACAAAATCTCTACATTAATAAATATCAGGACTAGATACAAAACCGGAGAGTACTTGTGTTCATACATTGTGATTTAGAGTCTGAAATGAAGTTTAGGTACTACGAAGATAAGCATGCCATTTGAAAGGACTTTTTTACAACCATGTTATATTCTTCGACAGGGAAGGCTGTTGGCTCAGTTCAACTAAATAAGCATAAAAGAAGTAAATCTTTAAAGCCCCTAGTCAGGTAAAATTAGATTCCAGTGTAAGTGTTACCTAAAAATATGACATTGTTTCAGCACAATGGAAGCTACCTTGTTCATAGAAATAATAACATTCTGCTTAAAGAGAACCACAGCAACCCATGAGATAGAAAAATTGGTTTGAAGTCACACATTTTAAACTCACATACATTTCAAAAGAATTTGCCGAAATTACAATACTTATAATTAGCATTTTCATTGAGGTAACCAACGTAATAAAAGTATAAAGCCTTCTCAGTAAAAAGATGAACCATCTGACCACACGCTAACATCCAGCCTCTTCATTTTCCTTATATACAAATAAGGACATTTCACAATTGCACAGAAGTGACTACTCAGTCACTGAGGGATGAACGATGCTCCTGCACAATTCTTTGACAGGAGGAAACATTTCAAAACTCCTCCATTTCCACTATTCCAAGTCCAGACTCCTGTCTTCTGAAAACACACAGTCAAAAACTAGTATCATCAAATCTCACTCAACTGCCAGAACCAGAAGAGCAGACACAACTGTTGTTCTGAAGACATATTTTTGAAACTCTACTATCGTTAAAACCTGGAAAGATAGTTCAGGTCAAGGCAAGCAATGGAATTACAAAGCTCCAGGCCAGAAGTCTTCCTTCCTAGAGAAGAAGCAATTCTGCACCCCCAGGAATAGGAAGTACTTCAGAAAACATCAGCTGGGTGCTTTACTAGCGCTTATTTTCTTCATATGTACACATACACTTTGGGGAAAAAAAAAAAAGATAAAAAAAGAAAATCAGACTTCTCTTTAGGAATCCTTGGATTTAAATATATGTATATATTTATTAAAAAGACATTGACTCTATGGCCAAGACATCATGCATCTCAGAACAGGTTTTTACAGGCATGTTATAAAAACCCCTTGGCAAAGAAGTTATGCACTAGACTTCAAACACATGTACTCCAAGAATGACACTGGTGTGGAGGATCTTGTTTTACATCCATTTATTTTTGTCCCTCAGTAATTATAGCATAGTTTCAATACACTTCTAAAGCTATAGAGAAATACCAGGGCAACTAGAGTACATACAAGCCAAAGTTAAAATGGTAGACAGCTGAATCAAAACCAACCAACCAACCAAAACAAAACAAAAAAAACCCCCAACGAACAAACAAACAAAAACAAAACAAAAAGAAGAATGCATTCAGCAGGAAATCTACTATACTTCATTCAGTTTAGGCTTTGTTCTTTAGGGAACAAGGTGCTAACGTGCCATTTTCTCATAAAATGAATCATAATTGCTTCCAAAGAGTTTCTGCTGGAAATGTAGGTGGAAGCAAGTAAGCGTAACACTAAACTTTCTCCTATAAACTTTGAAGCAACACTTTCTTGAATCAATTTCCACCCTCCAAACACCACTGCTGCTTTTCTTACATGAACTCACTGTTTTATTAAGGCATAATATGCCCTGAGCAATATGCTGGAAATTAGCCAAAAAGCCCAACAATTAAAGGCAAGCACCAAGTAATTTTTTTACAGACAAATTTGGAAATCGGTTTTGAAACTCACCTGTACTTGGGAGTAGCATTTGAGTAAAAAAAAGAAAATATTGCTTTTAATTACTTTGAACAGAATGGCAGTGTTAATTTCCCTTTTCTCCTTCCAGGCCAAAGTTTTCAAGCTAATTGTCTAAGTACCAAAGTAGGACCAGCATACAGAGACACAAGTGGGACATCTGCTCTACAGCTTAATTTTTAAGCAACTCATCATAAAAATTTCAGTGCCCCACCCTAAGTAATTCAAATTAAATCTTATTTTCCTCATGAGGCAAGTCTCATATGCTGGATACCTCTGGTCTTAAAAGCAAGATGGAGCCTGGGCAGGAGAATCATGCACTCTACATGTTCAGACTGCCTTCTAGTCTTCTTTTTAAAGCCAGAAAAGCCTACAAATTACCTGGTGCACTGCACAGTTTCTCTGTAAGATACACAACATTACAGAGTCCAGGATCCAGGAAGGTAGTTTTCAAAGGTAGTGCTAACAGCACACATGACCTCCTGTGTACAATTTTAGGCAATACTGGCTAGTCCCTTTAAGCTACTAGAGTATCCATAAAAGAAAGACAACCAAATTATACATTTTATTCACATTTATTTTTCGCTTTTAGTGTGCTCACAGAAAATTAGAACACCTTAAGCAGGAGTTTAATAGCAATTTTTGTAAGCAAAGTTACATTCCATCTCTAAGTCAAATTGGTCAAAGCTTCTCCAGTATTTACAAAAACATGATAGACAAGATGCTACACAAAAAAAAAAAAAACATTGCATCTGAAGAGTTTTCCTTTATTTTCAAAGACAACTGGAAAAGAAAACATTGTCTGCTGTAATCAAAAAACATACCACAGTATAAACAGTAACCATTCCACTTATCACAGCTTGGTTGAGTTTAAAATTTGTGTTTAAAAGGTCCAAGATGACTGCAGTTTTACAAAAATGGGCAGGGTGGAAAGAGTTGCAAACTTCATGTGCTTCTGGATATCAAGATTTGTTTTTTTTATACAATAGTCACAGTTAAAAACACCCTGCTGGTAATACATAATTACACTTTATTAAGGTCATAAACCAGCAATAAACAATAAAGCCTATACAACTTGTATTTCTACTTAATCACTGACTGATACAGCTAACATGAGATAAGTGAAAAGTTCCTATGGTTTAAATGAATTCCTAAGACTATGATCTCTTTATCTGGGTATTGATTTTTATTTTTTATTTTTTTTCCTTTTTCCTTTCCTTCTTAATCAAGACTTGTAGTGTTGTAAACCTTATAGAACATCTGCCTCACAAAATACATCGTAATAACTTTCTTTTAAAAAAAAGACTAACCCCTTACATCATTTCTGGCGGGGCACGCTCCCGGCAAGGGCTGCGAGCCCCGGGTTCCCCACTGCGGCTCCTGTCACTTCATTTGATATCCCTTATTGACCCACCCATCTCCTTCATATATGGGCATGTCCATAGACCGATCGGTAAAGTTTTATAATATGAAGAGTTGCAAAGTATGAAATTTAAAAAAAAAAAAAAAAAAAGGAAAAAAACCACCACGAACCAACAACAGAAAAAAAAAATCATTAATACTGATGAAAAAAAACCCCTAAAAAACCAAAATATAGAGGGTGGGAGAGGAAGGCGGAGGGGGGCCCCCCTCCGCCCGTTGGAATGGCGGCAACACACAACGATTTGAGATGGGAGCTGCGGGGGGAGAGAAAAAAAAGAAACGAGACATCTTTTAAATCAATCCCTGGTTGTAGACAAGTTCTCCGAGACCAGTACCTGGCACCACTCCAACAAACAAACAGGGGGGAAGAAAAGTCCGTCGGCGAAGGGCGGCGGCGGCGGCGCTTACTACTCCGCCGACTCGCCGGCGGGTCCCTCCGGACTGCTCTCGGCGGGGGGCTCCTGCCGCGCCGGCTCCTCCGCCGGGGCCGCCTCCT
>VXBA01000063.1:114965-183748 GCA_013399895.1 Serilophus lunatus
GCTCCCGAGGGCCGCCGTGGCGGGAAACGCTCTCCGGGGATCCGTCGGCTGCCGGCCCCCCGGGATTGTGTGACGGAGCGGAGTGCGACAGCGGGCACCGCCGGCAGAAAGGATGGAGCGAGCTGCGGAGGTCTCACCTTGGTGCCGTGCCGGCAGCACGACCGTGGAGCACAGACAGCCAGACAGCTTCCTTCTTCGGGGTCCTCCTCCGCTTCTCAAGGGGATTCCACGTGTAGTGTTTTCTCTGCTCCTTTTAATCTGGATACTAAGCAAATCGTGGTTTTGTTGTTGGTGTTTGTTTTTTTTTTCTCTTTTAGACTGGTTGATATAACAGATCACCTAAGAAGGCCTATTGGAAGACCGTGAGAGGACTTCACAGTATCAAAAGGCACCTGTCCATCTTGCACGGGTATATGCAATTTCACCGGCACGGGCATATGTCTTTTTACTTTCCACCGTAGCTGTGTCTGAATTTCAGAGTAGTGTAACCTAAAAATTTCACAGAGTGACTGCGGGAGCTTAGACGGTGTGTACGTTGCACTATGCTTTTGATATGTTTTTCAACCATTTTAGTGTTTTACAGCCTGAAAAGAAAAAAGAAAGAAAAAAAGAAAAATCTTTGTCTGATCTTTCTCTAGATGCTTAGTTCCATGAGTTATTCTGTAGAGTGTCTGGACCAGCAAGAAATCTGGAATACTTGTACACTCCTGCTATCAGTCTCAGTGCGATTAAAACCTGGACAGCTATCTCTAACCCAAACCCTTGAATGTGAGGTGCAAATACAAGATTTAACCCCTTGAATGACCTCTTGAGCCCATGAGCTCTGCGTCACACCACACTTTTATGTGTCAAGTAAAGAGATAACACTGGAGAGGAGATTCCTCATTCTTAAACTTGTACTTTACTCAAGTTCCCGATCTTTTAATCTCCTTCCAAGGGAAAGGGAGAGAGAAAAGAAAGGAGAAAAAACAAAACAGTCCCTCATTGGTGTTTTGCAGCAGGATGAATTAGTTATGAATATGAGAATACCAGTTTTCTACCATGCCTTCCGCATAAGAAGTTGTTGTGTTGTTTCTGTGGCAGGAACGAGGATGTGCCAGTGTAAAGTGGCTTGTGCGTAGGGTGTTGGAGACTTAGTGTCTGAAAAAAGTGCTACTGTTGTCAACTGTATTTGTGTTAATGCTTTACTACAATAGCTGTACCAGCAGAAAATCATATATTTCCCCCTGTGGCATGGGTGGTGATATTTCTAAGAATATGACAGGCATGACTGAGAGACAGCTCAAAAATTAAATGAGAGAAGCCCAAAAATGAAGAAAAGACAGGACTGGGGACCTGTTCTCACGGGGGCAGCAGGATTCATCTCCCCTTGCTACTCCAAAGGTTAAAGGCCCCATCACAGCCAATTTCTTGATTTCTAATATGCGCAAAAATGCACAACCCAGATGAAGATGACTTTTTTGCGTTACCTTCAAAATGTGACTCCTCTCAGCACCTTTTGCACGAGGTATTTTCATCTTCTACCTTTTGGAAAGGGGGAAGACTGTACTGTGAACTGATGAAATGCTTTGTACAGTGCTGCCCAGCGAATCAGCATTGTAGCTGACTCAGAGTTACTGATGCTTGGCTGTGACTTCATGGTCATTAATATTGAATCTGTGCCTTGCAGCTACAACTTTGATCAGGCATAAACACAAACCTTCTATTCAAGGTAGCCGGGTATAAGCATGGTATGTAGCGCTTATGCCAACTTTGCACTAATTTTCTGTGGAGAAGCTAGAAAAAAAGCTGATAGCTTTCGGCCCAAGTGCAGTGGAGGCAAAGTTGCCCCTCCAAAGTGTTTGGCCACATGTAGAACAACAGCTGAATGTGGTGCCACACTCTGGGTTGTGTGGTTATGGAAATCCTGACCTTGCATCAGGTCCTCTGAATCTGCAGTTTACCACCCTTTGTGAAAGCATGGCTTCTGACTCCTGCAACCATTGCCCAATCCCTGCAACCATTGCCCAATCCCCTATCTCACCATTATCCAGCTTTTTTAAAAATTATTTTAATTATTTGTTTTTCCCATTTGTCTAAAACATTTGTTTTCATCCGTTCCTGAAAGTCAGGTAAATGAAATGGTGTTTTCATTTGACAGTTCGGGAAAAGGAGAAAGCTGCTCAGTAACAGTTCCCTGCCAGTATGGCAGCTGCTCACTGGAGTCACAGGAAAACCCATCAGTGAACTCCAACTCAGCTAAGGTAAAAGCACAATCACGAGCACATTTTAATTCCTGTTAAAATTCGAAACGTTTGGAAATATGTCCTAACTTGCCACATGTAGTCGGGACACAAATGTATTTTAACATGTTTGCTGGCGAATGCACTAAAATGCAACACACTCTGTCAACACTGAAAATTTGAAAACATGCTACTTAAAAGTTTCACTGACACTTTTTTTTTTTTTTCAGTGCACCTTTATCCTTGTTCAGACAAGTCTTTAAAGAAAATGAATCTGAGAGTGGTTTGGGGAGCTCGAATCAAATGTTTACAGAAATCCTGAGACTGTGTATGCGTTCCCATTGTGACTCTCCCCTAGGTGATCTGAGCTCTGAGGAGGTGTTGAGAAGCCTCCTTGTGCCCTAGGGTGCACAGAGACCTTTCCTCTGTGCAAAGAGGGCAGCAATAAAAAAATAAAAGTAAAAAGTAATGATCAAAGTTTACAGCAAGAGATAATGTTCTCTACATGATCATCTACTTTTTTTTAAGTCCCTTCTTCTCTTCTTCTGGTCCTTATGAAGAAACAGTGTAACATGCATGGGATAGAAAACATCTTGCTCTCCCAGAAACTATCAAGCTGGGAAAGTTCTGGTAATGGGAGAGCAGGACAATATGACCTGAATAATGCTAAAGGTTTCAGGTTCTAAAACTAAATTCATATTTGCAGAATAGTTGCATCTTTTCCATTTCTGAAAAATGAACTGCATCAGAGCTGAGATTTCTTGCTGACACATCACTTCAATTTCTTCAATCTTTACTCCAGTTTGGCACAATGCTATCAAACGATTTTAACCTTTATGTCGCTCACAACCATTACAAGCCCTTTACTAATATTTGCCAAGCTTTTATTAACTGAATACATTTAACAATGTTTGTTAAATAGGATCTGGACTGTTTGAATGTCCAGTGTGCTGGGAAACTGAAAACTTAACAGAGCTTATATATTTTAAGAGTGTCATACAGCTGGTCTCTCTTATAGCTAATAAAATCTCTCAACCAACTAGATAACTGGACTCCAGCAATGAGACTGGTTACTTCTGGGGAGGAGAGAAGGGGGGGGGTGTGTGTTGGAATTAAACCCCCTAAAATCTACAAACTAAAATCAAGAATAAGAAAACCAACAATAAACCAAATCCAACCAAAAATTTCCTTAGATTATACAAAAGCAAAACCACTCCAGTAAAGCCCAAACCCCTCCCTTAGCAATCACAGCAAGAAAAAATAACTAACAGGGAAGTTGTGAGTGTACCACTAAAAGACTTGTCCATGCTATACACTGATTCTGCTTTAAAGAACACTATTTCAGCAGCAAAGAAAAGATAATGGGATCCATTGTGTTAAGCACGATGTGGACAAAATAAATAGATAGTAGCAGAGCATTGTAAGCACTTTGTGTCTGTCAGTTCTAAGGATAAATACTGCTCCGCTGTAGTTCCTCAACAGTTTTACCCAGGCTAAGTCAATGCAGCAGCAGTTCTTTGCTCCCTTCGTTCGTGCGCTCTGGCCTTACAGCTCCACTCCCTCCATTGTGTGCGCCTTGGCTTTCCTCTGACCTCCTGATAAGACATTTGGAGAGTTAAACCAGCAGAAAACTATTCTTTCTCTCTTCCCCAATACTCCTTCTCTGCTCCCTGTCACTTTTTGAGGGGGGAAGGGTAGTTTCCTGCTGGTTTAGCTGCTGTAACTTTTGGTATGGCCAGACAAGTAGCAGTGATGACAAGCAGGTGATAACCTGATTTGGCATGAAATTAAGCTTCAGTTCCATTGGCATGTGATTCAATGACACCACTGCATCACATATTCCCCCTTCTCTGCAACTTGTACTCTCTTCCGTTTTGTCGATTGTCCTTCAGTTCTGGGAGGAGTGATCTAAGTGAAAAATGCCTGATGAGCAGGTGTTTTTTAGAATGGCATTGAGAGGTGGTGTCTCATCAAGTTTTTTTGAAAGCCCACGTGTGCTTAAATGGTGAGTACATTGTGTTACATGGCTACAACCAGCCCGGCTTTTCTGAATTCCATCTGGATTTGGAGGGGAAAGGACTTAAGTAAGAGTGAAACCATGCTGAAAAGTGACACAGGGTGTGAAGCTGGTGAACCCAGCTAAACAGAAATCCATCTAAAATAGGAATTAGGAAGCATTTGTGCTTGGCTCAGAGATTTGGATTCCTGTCATTTAGTTGTTTTGAATTGAAACAGATCTAAGGCTAAATCAAGCAGGGGCTCAGGGTTGTGGAATTGATAGCTTCCAAATCAAGTGTCTAGGCTCTCTCTAGGGCTCAGGTTATGGGGAGATAGCTAAGTGACAAAGGGCGTAATTTGCCCGGCTGGCATGGAGAGGCTGGTACCCTGGGTCTGGTTTTATGATTCTTACTCCCTGAAAAAATACACTGCAGCAACAAAGTGCAAAAGGCTAAGCCAGTACAGGTTGTTTTTCTTGTAATACTCAGAAAGGCTGTATGTTTCAGGTAGCTGTAATAAACACTATATAGTGCATCCCGGTCAGCATGGCAGAAATATACGTGTCCTGTACTGTTTGGTGTCCTAGAAAGGCACAGATTTTATATCAGTGGTCATATAATCCCCAGCTACACAGAAATGAATTACAAATAGGAAATATGAAGCATTTCTGCCTGTCTCAGAGACTGGGATTCCTTATATTTGGTTGTAGAGAAGAATATCCCTTTACTTGGAAGCCAGCACTCTGACCTCTTTCCTGCCGTGAGGTACTTTAGCCCCTTTGAAAGCTTAAGAGGCATTCCCCTTTCATGCAGCAGCTCAATGGTGGGGCTCAGGAAGCATGGCTTTAATTCCCAGCTAAGAAAATTTGAATCCCTTCATTTACCTCCCTCTGCTTTTCCCATGAAGTTCTAGGATGAAGAAATGTGAGCACAAATGTTTCCATTTTCTCTTGCTGAAGCTGTTCAGCAGAGGAATTAAGAGTTACTCTTTGACGTGGAGAATTACATAGTAATTGCTCGAAAAAAACGAGTATGATTCTGCAGTCTAGCTGCTCAGCAAGTCTGCTTGGGAGTGGGAGACATCTTACCTCTGATCCTTGCTCTGTTGAAAGTACTACTGTTTTCTAGTTTCCTTTCCTTGGTGCAAGAAGGGCTGGCCCAGTGACTCCAGTACACAGTCACGATCCAATTTTATCTCATTCTTCATCCTTCAAATATTTTTTTTTTTTTTTTCAAAATGGACCACTGAGCAGAAAGCTGGTATGCCTTGGCACTGTCATGCTTCCAGCTAGGCAGGTCAGCTGCACAGCTAAAATGGTGTAAGAGGAGGCTGCATGGGCTCTTCCCTCCCACGTGACAGGACTTCCTTCACATGCCAGGTAGGTCAATGCCCATGTAAGCATAAACTGCTCTGGACATCATGCGCGCGCGCACACACGCCCCCACACACACACACACACACACACATACACACACACACACACACACACACATCCATCCTCTGTGTTTCTTCAGGGAAGGCCGTTGAGCAGCTGCTTCTGGAGCACTTTGGAGACAGGACGACTGAGGTGGGACACAATCCATTGGCTGGGTACCTCTGGTGACACCTCTATCCTTTTGTCTCTCCTGGAATTTTGAAAAGAAGTGACAGATCATACCTTCAACTTAGAGTTCCTTGGTCCAGTCTGATGAATTCAGCAACTTACTGTTGGCTTTACATTTTCAGTTTGTGTTTGTATGACCAAAATACACATATGTGCTTTTGTAGATTTAGCTGCAGATTTTAACCCCTCAGTGGAAAGGTGGGCTCACTGACACTTCTTATTAGATACATCAGACTTTCAGAATTTATTTTTTTCCCTTGGCACAGTGAATGATTTAGGCTAATGATAATATCATTCCAGTATTACATATCCACCACCATATTATTTTGGTTTATATTATGACTAAATATTTTCATTATTAAAAGGTGTTTATTCTGTGTATGTTTTTTATTTTAGCACCTTACTTTCCATTGTAACTGTGTGCGGTTTTGGGTGCCACACTATAAAAATGATAAAAAACAATTAGAGAGCATTCAAAGGAGAGCATGAAGATGGTGAAGGGCCTTGAGAGGAAGCCATACAAGGAGCAGCTCAGGTCACTTGGCTTATTCAGTGTAGAGAAGAGAAGACTGAGGGGACGCTTCATTGTATTCTACAACTTCCTTATGAGTGGAAGTGGAGTGGCAGGCACTGATCATTTCTCTGTGCGACGAGTGACAGAACCTGAGAGTGTGGCCTGAAGTTGTGTCAGGGGAGGTTTAAGTTGAATATTAGGAAAAGCTTTGTCACCCTTATGGGTGATTGGTCACTGCAACAGTGTGATTCTTAGGGTGGTTTTGTGCAGAGCTAAGAGTTGGACTCTATGATCCATGTAGGTCCTTTCCAACTCAGGATATTTTATGATTCTATGTAACCTGATGCAAGAGGATTAAGTTCGTATCCGGTTGTATAAACCCTTAGAACAGTTCACCTTACTTATACGAGTTTACTTGTCATTAGGTGCATGAATATGTAATGAGAGCCACTTATTTAAGTCTAATAGGTAACAGAAACTACTGTCTGAACAATGAAGGGGTTGATCCAACCTCCTTGTATAAGAAATGGGTAATGAAGGTCTTTTCTTTTTAACGGTGTCTTACATGTTTGCTGTATAAATCTTCCTGCAGCCATGTACTAATTTTTGAACATGTAATGATTGGGACAACTGAGAAGTCATATTGCAAGAAACCCTAGCTAGAGACTCTCAGGCTGCAAACTTCCGGGCAGTAGATTAAGGGTTGTTAAAACAAATGGGTTAATGATTACAAATTCAGCTGTTTGATTTAGAATGGCACATATGTGTAATGCAAGAGACAGGAGGAGTTATTGGTGAAATAACTGGTTTAAGATGGGGGCATTTGTGTCCGTATTCCTGCCTGAGGGTTTTGATGAAATAACCAGTTTAAGATGAGGGCATTTTTGTCCATATTTCTGCACTGTTACAGACTGCCTATGTGATTGGAGTATGTCTCTGGAGGTATATTTGCCATGCAGACCAGAGTGATGGTTTGGGGCAGTAGCTGTAGTACATCTTGTAGTGGATTCTGGAAACAGACATGGAGATAAACATAGAAAAACTGGCACCACATCTTGGTGAAGAAAGGTTTTCCGTCTTGAACTCTCTGTGTCTGTGTTGCCAGACACACCTTGTACCCAAGCTTGTATAGAGCCACTTCCGAGCGAAGGCATCCTGAGGGATGCATGGATGAAAAGGAAGCTCCTGACTAAACACAGACTTAGAAAGGAAGAATTCCAGAGGCAGAAACAGGTGACCCAGGAACAATATAGACACAGTGTGCAGTGATGGGATTAGGAAAGCCAAAGCCCACCTGGAATTAAATCTGGTAAGGGATGAGAAGGGCTTCTACACGTATACAAGCAGCAAAAGGAAGATCAGGGAGAATGTGGGCCTGCTGCTGAATGGGATAGGGACTTTGGTGCCAAAGGTTACAGAAGAGATCAAGATAATTAATGCCTTCTTTACCTTAGTGTTTGCTGATATTGAAAAACCACCCTTCAGGAACACCATTTCTCTGAGATCAAAAGGAAATTCTGGAACAAGAAAGACTCACCCTTGGTGGAGGAAGAGCCTATTGAAAGGAACATTTAAACAAATTGAACAAGACCATTGGATCTTACAGAATATACTCACAAGAATTGGGGAGTTGTCTAATGTCACTGCAAGGATACTGTTGGTTATCTTTAAAAAACTTTGGTGATTAGGTCAGAATCACAAGGACTGAAAGGAAGAAAATATCAGTCCAATCACCTAGAAGGGCAAAAAGAAGGATCTGGTCAACTATAGGCTGGCCAGCGTCCCCTTGGTTGCCGAAGAGAGGCTGTGGAGCTTCCATCCTTGGAGATCTTCAAAAGTTGCCTGATCACAGTCCTGGGGAACTGGCAGTAGGCAGCCCTGCTTGAGCAGAGGGATTGGACCAAATGATTGCCAGAAAGACCTTCCCATCACAGACGTGCGGTGATTCTATGTGATATTTTCAGTACTGCCTCAGCTATGCCTATACTCACTTCAGTTTCAAGATGTTGCATTTCTGAGACCTTGTGCCTCAGTTAAATGGTTTACGGAATATGGAAATTAATACACCCCCTTACGTGCCTTGTAGGAATAAATACACCAAAGATTGTGCAGTGCTTTCAGTGAGTGAGGCATACAAATGCCTTCTGTGCACATTTGTAGGAAAGAAAAACTTTACAATCTTTTTTCTTCATGTACAAATTGCATTAAATATGAGAAAACAATATCTGTAATAAAGTTCCTGAAACTAGGTCCTGAGAAGCTGAGAAAATCATACGTTTAATGTGAAACCCTGCCTTTATAAGTTCCCATGCCTACTATGGTGCTGTGTTGGAGTCTATACAGAACAGATGAAATAGTGTCATAGTAATTTTTGTTTATTCCTTTTAAATTATACTTTCTCAGACTCTAGTAAAGTCTCCCGTTTCCCCCCATGCAGCTATAAAAGACTGACTTCAGTCTGTTTAGGCTCAAGTCACGCATGCGGTCTTTTATTGACAAAAGCAGATGGTGATTTCCCCTACAATCCGTTTCCTTTTCCCTGGCTGGCATGTGAAACATGGAGAGCATACTGGAGAGCATGCTGTCATATCACACCAGCCTCAGAGTGTTCCCCTCACAGGGGAGAGCCCGGGACCTTGCTGTCCATGAGGAATCTGAATTGCTGGAAACTATTTCATATTTGTCTTAGAGCTGTTTTGACAATCTTCAGCTGTATCCTTTATTTCTTCCTTTTTAGCATGTAAATGTCTTTTTTATAGTAGCTATTCTTACAGAATTTATAGTTCTCCTTTTTTAAAGCTTCTCATTCCCACTTCCTCATTTTTATTTCAGTCCCTCTTCATTTCCTAGGCATACCAGCCTGTACAACACATACATATTCAAGGGGTGAAATCTCATGTCTTCCTCAGATTATCTCATGATGCTGTCCTCTATTATTCATTTATCTTCAAAGTAGCAATTATGTCCTTTCTGCCTTACTGCCTTTCATGCTTATGAGGAATTCCACAAAATGTATTATTATCTTCTTCATATGCTTCCTTAAAATCCTTCTTTGCTATTACACCTACCAGTGCAAAGAAATGACTGGCTAATCCATTGATTTCTATTTTTTTCCCCCCTTGGATTTATTGGTAGTTATTTTGAGTTTGAAATCTCCGTGGTATCAGGCCTAACTTTGTGGACTGACATTACCTTATCAGTTAGCATAAGGACAGAAAAAGTGCAAATTTAAGCCTCTGATGTTCTTTAATCTTGGCAGGCCCTGAGCAGAGTTCCCCTTTCTTCATCCTGCTGAGATTTGCTATGGAGGATGTGCAGCTCAGTCA
The DNA here is from genome assembly GCA_013399895.1 of Serilophus lunatus. Taxonomy (NCBI): domain Eukaryota; kingdom Metazoa; phylum Chordata; class Aves; order Passeriformes; family Eurylaimidae; genus Serilophus; species Serilophus lunatus. Next base: position 124,629 of record VXBA01000063.1, read on the forward strand.
GTGTGTGGGCATAAAGCCTGTAAGGAGCTTTGGAGTGACAACTGGTTTGGCACAGCACATGCAAGAAACTATTTGTCTTTCGTCCTTGGAATCGTAAACATCATGGGCACTATAATTTCTTTTTCTTTACCTCTCTCAGGATTTTTAGATTGCTTTTCATATGTCTGTGTTCAGCACTATTTCTTTCAGAATCAATTTAATTTAAATTTTTCATTCATGTACAAAGAAAAATTTCTGAAATTAAATAATGAAACATCTGATTCATTTAAATGCTTATGAGCCTATTGCATTCATATTACTAAAAAATAGGGAAATGTTTTTCTTTCAATCTGAATTTTACGAAACTTAATCACCATAGCTTTTTGCATTCTTATGCATTATGAACTTTGTCCATGTGATAGCATTTTTGATGCAGTCATGACTAGTCTGGAAAAATGAGCAGCAAGTATGAAGCGTCTCCACACCAGTAAGGGCAAGAAAAATTCAAGCCAGAAGAAAAATGGGAAAGACACAGTTATTGCTGGATGTACAGCTAGGCTATTAGTGCCCAGAGAAAGCATCAGGCTTTTTTGAGATCATCTTCTCTTTGCTGCACATTTGCAGCAAACTGTAAAACAGTTTTCTGGCCTGCAGCTTCTGTGGTGGTGACAAACAGAAACTCATATTCTGGAAGGTTCAAAATGGAGCTGTGCCTGGCTTAAGCAGGCAGATTGAGAGCATTCAGACTGCAAAGTTAATTTGTTATAGAAAGTACATTTTGAGTCTTCAATGATTTTGATATTAAAAATTTCTGAAGCTACAAACATAGTGATATCAAACTCCTTGAAGGAAGCATCACTCGGTTTCTTAGAATATTCAGACAGGGACATTTTCTTTATGAGCTCATCAATCCTCAGAGAGAGCAGAGGCCAGTCTTTGAAAGGCTTTCATATCTCACCTCTCCTACCTCACACCTCATTTATAACCTCTTTATAGAGGGCAAGGGCATAGGGTGATTCCTGCTGTCCTCCCCTCAGGGTGCAGGACCCCATTTCCAGCACAAACCGTTCTGTCTCCCACTCTCTTCCTGGGACCTAAAAGTCCAAAAGTGACGTTGCACGCACAGAAACTACCATTCCTTGGCACTTGCTTGAGGAGGAAAAGGACCATTGCTGCTGGGGGTGAAGAAGGACCCAGGAGCTGAGGTAAGTTTGGACTTGGCCAGTGGAGCATAGGGGCAGGACACTTATTTCACAGGTGCTTACCTCTGTAGCACTGTCAGCAAGCTGTGATGGTACTGTCATCAGCAAGCACAGCTATCCTGCCCCTCACCCTGCTGTTCACGGTCCCAGGAAAGGAAGTTTTCTCTGTTCTGTATTGTCAGGTTGTGCTTCCAAGCAGATGATTGTATCTTGAAAAGGTATTGTGTAAGATTAGAAGAAGCCAGCCTGTCTGAAGGGTTTCAAAGGGAAGGTTTTAGCACCACAGCACACAAAAGACTGAGAAATGATTGTATTATCTACTTGTTTGTCATTAGAGATACACTGCACATCTAGGTACCTGGCCAACAAAAGGGTAGAAAAACGTGGAAGGCTGACCAGAGCTTTCTCCAAGCTGTGGGCTCCTGTTATCTTTTTTTTGCCAGGTTAATAAGGTAGGAAACACAAACTGTGTTTGCCTGGGTTTTGATGCAGACGGGTGACACAGGGCTGTGTTTTCCAGCAATTGCTAGGATTGGAAAAGTGCTTGGAAGATAACATTACACTCACACTGTAGGAACTGCAAATCATAGGTGTTCCCAAGGTGTTTCTAGCAGTTCTGTTCTGAAAGCCTGTCCAGGGGATCTCCTCCAGGGAATATGGCCCTATGTCCATAGGTGGGAGAACAGAAGTTGTCAAGTAAATGATTAGTGGAGCACAAGGTCCCTGGGCCTCAGAACAAAAAGGGGTCTTTTCACAAGCTGTATCTTTGGATGTATCATAGTGTAATGTGTTGCTTTCCTTATGATGCTTCAAGATGAAGTCTGGGCCAAATCATCCTGCTTCTCTCTTTTGCTCAAATCTTCATGGGCAGCCCTGCAGAGTTATCCCCAAGTTTGATGAGGAAATGAAGAAAATGCTGTGGTTTTATTGTCATATCTATATTTATTTTCGTTTTGGTTTGAGTTATTTGGAATTTCTTTATATAAAACACTTGGAAATGTAATTTATTTCCTAGAGTGAAATTCATCTCTAGCTCTGCAGAAATGCTGTAGAAATGCAGTACTCTCACAGTTGTTCTTGAGCAGTTATCAGAGTCTTCAGAAAAGGTAACCAAATATAAATCAAGAGAAGCATTCAGACTAGTATTTCTTAATTTTACTTTTAATAACTGATGATAGACTGTGGGTTCAATTAGGCATGGAGGAAGTCTTCCAAACACAATGTTTTTCCCCTTAAACTTTATATTTCAAAACCCAAATTTATATATACCTATTATGCATTGGCTCACTAATCCATTTATCACATAAAAACATTTGCAAGTGTCACAAACTTGCTGCAGTTAAACACAGATAAGAGTAACTCAAGTTCTGGTCTTAATTCTGCTTTACTCAGCATGTGTGTTGACATATGTCAGCTGTAGATGAGATTTCTGAAAGGCATCCTTCGGAAAATCAATATACATTTTAAGTTACTCTTACACTTCATTAACAAAGCGATTGTTATTTACTAGATCTTAACCACTAAAGCAGTAGATATATAGGATTAGGAGAAAATGTGAATGGTAAAATGTTGCAGTACTTAAATCAGCACTATATTTGGATATTTCTGAAACAGAAAATCAAATCAGCTCCAGTTTCCAAAGAAGTTATTGAAAACCTCATTGGTAGCTTGCATTTGCTGGTTGCACTGTGCTTCCGTTAGGTCTACTGAAGATATTAGATACATATTGTTCTCTTTGAAGCAGCTCTCACAAGGTTAGTACCTGAAGGACTTTGCTTTCTGACTAATATTAGTGATAACTGATAATAAAGTATACATGGAAATTGTACAGATTTGCTTTTCTGAAAACTGTTTTGTAATGAAGTCCAAGGGCTGTGGAAGATCTACCATCCTCTCCCTTGTGTTAGTCTCCCTACCTTGTTGTAAATATTAAAAATAATCATAATCATGTTTACTGAAGTAGCAGAGACAATGAAGTAAGGTTTTTCAAGGTGCTAGTCAAATGCTGAGCAGTAGGTCCATAAGCCCAAAGTTTACAAATAGACAAGACAAACACAGGAATGGGGAAGAGAGTATAGCAGCAGAAGCAGAAACAGCCACAAAAGCGTTCACCTTCTCAGTGGATGAGAAAAGGGCAGAGGACAGGGAAGGGGACACCCTAGGGGAACAGAAAGCATTGTGGGGAAGGCTGGGAGGAGGCAGGGAGAGGACGAGGTGTTCTGTGAAGCTGGGGAGAAGATCAGCCAGGAGCAGAACAAGTCTCCAATCTGAGTAAAAAAAGACTCTTTGAAAATGTCCAAAGGTGCAAATGGCCAGTGCTTCCTGATTTGGCACCCGTTATTTCTGTTGTCTGTCAGCTGCCTTCCTCTTTCTTTGCAACTCTTCCCCAAAGCCATATGGAAGTAGGATTAAGGTGGGTGGAAAGCACTACCTTTCTCCTCATAACCTCAAAGCCAGGGGATCTCCTCGGAATGCCTTGGGGGCCTGGCATTACTGCTGCCATCTGTTAACTGTTCCTCTTCTGTATTATGGCTATAGTGGTGTTCAATGCCCTCAGACAAGATGCAAACAAGGTTCACTGTCTGCAAATGTAGTAAGGAGCAGCTGGTAGGGCTTGCTGTATCCTACTGGCAGATGGGACAAAGAAAACATCCTCATTCTCTTTTTATGAACAGGAAAGAAAGGGGTTAAATTATTTCCGTGGTCACAAAAAATGTCAGAAGAAAGGGGAGAAACAAAGCTTACTTTGCCTGAGACTAGCACTGCGCTTTAAGTCTAAAACCCCTGCAGCTCTGATAGAGGCAAAAGGGAAGGTAAGGAAAGAGGAAAAAAGGATTAGGGAAGACAGGACATACTGGTTCACGACTGCTTATACACAATGCCTTAATCGAAGCTCAGCTTTTACACAGGAGCACTGCAAATGGTGTGGAATTTAAATCTGAAGTGAAAATATTGGCAGAAGTGTAGTCTGGGACTGTATTTTATTCTTATATTCTCTTTTTAGGGTCTGTATAACTTTATCTGAGTGCCTTGTGATCATCAGAGGATTTTATTCTCACAAAATCATAGTGAGGAAGAAAAGTTTTATGCCCATTTTGAGAAGGCAGAATTTAGCCAGATAACTGACAAAAATCTGGGAGTCCTTAGGAAGACTGAGGCTGGATTCAGCTTTATAAGGCTTTCTAGTTTTCCATCTATACCCCTAAAGCTCTTTAATCACATATTCTAAATTTTTTTTTTTTTTTTGTGAATTTGAAGTCTACTGCACAATCTCTGTTTTTATTGCTCTCTGAGAGATACATCTGACTCCTCCACCCTTGCTGGGTCTTCCCTGGGGAGTTTGTTTGGAACCTTTTTAATAGGATCACAAAGAAAAGTGTGGGCCTGCTCCAGAGGTAGGAAGCCTGAGGGCAGTGAAATTGAAGGAAGAATTTAATTTGCTTCTCAACCTGAGGAATGTTTGGCCGTATGAGTAACCTTGGAAAGCTGTGAAGAGGTGGAGGAACACACATTTAGTGCTGAAGGAGTGAGTACTGGGAAGGGGAGGTACAAGAGGCAGCCTCTTAAACTTTTCACTCCGAGCAATGAGTCTGATGGGAGGTAGACATGATTGCTCCCAATAACACCCCTGTCTCCCCTTTCTCCTGAGCAATGCCCTGGACATCATCATGACACACACTCTGTGGCTCCAGCAACCGTCCTTGGGAGCTCATGGGTCAAGGGGCTGACGTAAGGGTTATGATCCTGTATTCTCTTCCACAGTCCTCTCAGAGCTCATTTGGGAGAAATTTCAAGCCTCTCTCATAGAATTACCTTGCCATTTGTCCCAAGAGAGAATTTAGGATGCATTTTCTGTATTTCAATGTACTCATTGTTATGTGCTCTTGAAATCTTGTTTATTATTGCTTTTTCCTCTCATAATGAGTCACAGAAGAGCTATTCAGATTGCTGCCTGTCTATCTCCTCCTCCCTGACTCAAGAACAAAGCAAATCCCTGCATACGGGTCCTGCTGCCTGTGAATGTAGTTTTCCTGAGGCCTCAATCAGCAAGGCATTTCAAGGCTTAGATCTGCATTTCCCAGGTCACGGCTCAGAACTCCGGTTGGAGTCTAGGTGGTTAGTAATGTGTCCATTATCCTGAAAGAAATGTGAATTCCTTCTGTGTCTTTTCTTATACATAGTTTACATCTGATAGATTTGTAAGAGAGCCTGCACTGATAGTCATTTGAACACTGCAAGCTTAGGTGCCAGCAGAAATCTGTGACAACCTAGAAAAAGGACAGGAAATTTTATGGACATTAAATAGACCAGTTATTTGTATTTCCCTACAAATACTTTAAGCATTGTCTCCGGGTCTGAACTTTAATCATTAATTGCTCAGTGACCATGTAGACAAGTATACATTGTGTTTATTGCCCCATTACAAAGAGTAGCCCATCATGCTAAACACTGCAAATTCTATCTGTCTTATCACTGCAGGATCATGTTGTGTCCTGTTAGCTGGCATCACAACAGTTGCTTTGTTTTTGTAATGCTAGACTTGAGTGTTAAACATAATGAATACTCTCCTCCAGCTAGTTTGCACAAGGATTGTTGCCATTTTTCACAACGAGTTTTTTTAAACATATGCCTGCACGTAAACAGTCAACATAACCTAGAAGAACTCAAAACTCCCATCTGGATGGTGTATTTGGATCTCATATGCAGGAAATTGTCTTGAAGTTTTTTGTTTGTTTGAGTTTTTTTGTTCATGTTTGTTTTGGTTTACTAGATAATTTAATTTTCTTCTGTTTAGCTCAAATCTTCTAGATGTTACTACTTTTTATTTTTTATTTTCGCCTAATATATTGGTCTCTAAAGAGCCTACCAAATTATCCACCACATTTGTCTGATTCTCTGTTTCATAAAGCAGAATCCACCATGTTAGAATTTATTTTTTTAATTTTTTTTTCATATCATTAGTTGGATGATCTGGTGATCCCTTGCAAGAGAATAAACATGATAGACTCTCAAGATATTTACTTGCATCATCAGAAGAGATAGGTTTTGGTATTAGTTTCTTTTTGAGGTCGCAGAATCATACACAGAGTATCTAATCACAACTATCTTCTACTTCCAGAACAGTAACTATGTTCAAATAACATCTATTCATAACTTTTTCTGCCTTTGTAACTGCTATAGTACACTCAAGCATAATCAGTGTTGTTAACAAAGAAAGGACTATCTAATAATGTATTTATGTCTCTACACCCAAGAATAAAAATGTATAGCGGTAAAAGCATAAAGAGATCATGCAAATGCCTGAAATACCTGCTGCGAAAGAAATGGGTGGGGTAGAGTCAGCGTCTACACTCAGAGTTTTGAGTCTCTAGTGGTGACAGCATTCACAGAAGCTGCTTTACAGATTAGGGAATTGTTTTCAATTAATCCCTTGTTTTCGACACTGACTCTCTCTCACCCTGCTAACCTTGGGGTTAGAAAACACAGTGGTAGAATGGTGAGCCTGGATAAGTCTTGTCTGAACTTCATCTTCTATCTCTTTCTGCCCAGTGGAGCTGCTCTACAAATATGAAGAGTTGTAAGGAAAACAAGATTAATGTGTCCAAGACAAACTGAAAATACAAATCACCAATCCTTATGGTCACATAAAGTATAATTTCGCAGCCTCACTGTAATTAACAGCTACTACAGTTGAATAGAGTTGATTGCAGATTTTAGTAAGGATTATTTTTAGTTGAAAATGAAATTTTGATAACAAAATTTTTTCACATTAACATGCTAGTTTTGACTTCAAATGGAGAATCTTTCCATTTCTGGATGAAATTTCTCATCAGAAGAGGATGAGAATAGAAATTCATATAATTTGGGATGACTCTATGGTATCAACCAAGACATATATTTTTGTCTGTGTAGCCTGCAACATCAGGCAATATAACTTAGATATTTAGCAATGAAAGGTTGGATTTCTGCATGACAAGCTATTGTGAGGAGCCTTCTTCTTTTTCTCAGTCTTTCCTTTTTGCATGTATCCCATTCTATAATTAAATTTGTATTTAGAGGCAGAAAAAGACAAATAATTGAAATCTTTTATCATTCTGAATAGCAATGATAATTTAATGAATAGTTTTTACTTAAAATATGCACAAATTGCCTGCTAGTGGTCTGTGAATAGTGAACATTTGTCAAACTCAACCCAATGTGCACCAATAAACTTTTTATATCATCCTTTCTGTTGTATAGATTGTTCTTTAATATGTTGTTCTTCATCTGTTTTTCTAACATTTTCTCATGTGTTTTTTACGGGTCTGTCACTAGTTCATGTCTTTTGCTGGCACTTATATTAGGAAGCAGGTATTACCAAGCAAATAAACGAAACTGCTAAGAAAAGATGAGGTGGACAAAGGACTATGGTCTGGTAGGAAAATCTTTAAGGAAATGGATAAATAACTTGCTGCTTTTTCATGTTCTTAACATGGTTCATTGCTAGCCTAGGGACCAAGTGGGATTTTATTATCTGATTGTGCTGGCAGAAATGAAGCCATTGCCACATGGCTGAGTCCATCATCATTATATTTTCTAGAAACTGCATCTGAAAATATGACAATCAACTATGCTGTGGGATTTCGTCTCCTTTTGTCTTCCCTAAGGGAAATCATACTTTGGTGTGCGACAGACATGTCCAAGGACTAATGAGTAAAATAAATACTTTCTGGGTGGCAAATTTCTAACATGGTAGAAAACCAGTTACTTGGACCAAAAAAAGTTTAACTAAAACTTCTAAGTATGAAGTAGGAACTGCAACATCATGCAAAGTGAAGTAAAAATGCTAATAACTGACTGTAGTCTTCCCTTTTTTGTTCTCTTGCTAAAGCTGATCTAGTAGACACCATGGAGTTTTTTTCTTGCAAAAAAACCCCCAAAAAAACAACTGGCAGACATGAAACTTCAGGTACACTGAAGAGACTGGGAGGGTATGCTAAAATATGGCTGTGGGTGGAAATAGCTGAAGAAATGTATGACTGTGTAAGCAATCTTTATGTGTTAAAAACCAATCATAACCAAAGAAATAAATATTACCACAAACTTAAAAAAAAACCAAACAAAAAAGACGTACAAGAATGCTCTCTAGCTTCTGGCAACCAAAAGGATAGGAAATATTTATTCATATGTTTCTATGTATTTAGAAATGCATAAAATGTTGCCCTCTGAGGATGACAGGTTAGTCATAAACTAAATAGGAGATGTGATTAAAGAAGAATCCATACCTCTGAGGACAATAAAGAACTGATTCCCTTAAACATTATGCAAGCTTTAGAATCAGTCTCTGTTCTGGACAGCATCCTAGGAACCTATCCAGCTACAGTAAATTAGGAAGAAGTGGCTGAAATGCCTGGGGACTTTGATTCCTAGTATAAGATTATTTGAAATACCCTGAAAGACTTTGCGTAGAAGATAGTGGCAGAAAAATGTTGTAGGTTTTTTTTTCATTGGTTGGGTTGGGGTTTTTTACAAGACAAGTATTTGCATAAGTTAGAAAAGATGACATACATACCTGATTGAAATATTAGGACAGGGACCTGCAGGCAATAGAGTTACTATTCAGGTGTAATAGTCCGCAGCACTGTGATAAGACATATTTGCAGTGCCTGCTCCAGGAAGTATCCCTGATGGAGTTATTCTACAGTCCCTCCAAGGGGTTAAAAAGAAATCTAAACATAAGAAGAGGGAGCTCAGATGTAGTTGAAATGACAGTGGTGAAGATTAACATTCAACCTCTGCCCTTGACAAGTCTCTAAGGCTTGGCAGTTTCTCACTAGAAGTCTATAAAATGCTTAGGCATGATTGCTACACTTTGTGAAGAGCCAAATTCCTGAATTCCCTGAAGAGAACAAAAATAAAGAAATAATGTTTGTTGTATATACTTCAGTCCCATGAGAAGGTTACTGAGTTGTTTGTGTATTTTATATCAACCCGTATCACTTCCTACAGTTGGCAACAAAACTCTTACCAAAACTTTGGCAAGAAAATAAGAAAATGTTCTGCCAGACACCACTAATACAGATCAATCCGGTTTTCCTTTGAGTGAACCAGAAGATTACTTTCCTGAGGCAAATCATAAATAGGGTTTTTTTTCCTCAAAAGCTTGCTTTTTAATTCTTACTGCATGCCAAAAAATCTAAGATAATTCATAGATACATGGAAGTTAAGGCCAGAAGGGATGGTTAGATCATCTACTCTGACCTGCTGAATATTTCAGAGCAGTAAATTTCACCGTTACCCTCGTACTGTGCTCATTAACTGATGTTTGGTAAAAGAACTTCTTCGGAAAGTTATTCATTCTTGGAGACATCAAGAAAAGAAAATCCTCTGTTGCCTTGGCAGTGTTCCCCCACACCATTAATTAATTACCTTCACAGTGATAAAAAAACCCAACCAAACCAACCGATCTTTCCTTTCCAGGATGCATTTATTTGGCTTTGGCCAAATTTGTTGGTATACTTTTCTCCACTATATTAGATATCTTCATAGTATTATCTCCTCATGAAGGAACTTACTCATTGTACCTCTTGATCTTTGGTAAACTAAGCAGACTGGATTTCTGAATTTTCTCATTGCATTTTATTCAGCCCTCAAACAAATTTTGTGGTTATTTTCAGTATCTTCTCCAGCATTAACATTGTCTATTAACCTTAAATAAATTATGGTTCTCAAGAATACTGAACACAGAGGTAAATATCATCTCCCTAGTTTTATTCACAGTGTTCCTTTGATAAAAGGTAGGATAGATTTATTCAGAGTATGTTCTGACATCTTTACAATGCAAATAAATGGCCAGTCTGGAGAGAGGAATCTGGAAATAAGACACAGATCTACAAGAAGACCACCAGAAGACGTAGTCAAAGAGAAGATGGCTTTCTGCTTGGTAATGTCTCACAGTCAGGTCTGGGGTTTTTTTTCTGGAAGACTTGCATTGCCTTTGGCATCACTCATGTGACTCTTCAGTGAATCGTTTAGAAAGCTAAATTTACAGAAAGCTGACCTCTGTGGGAGACTGAACAGGTTACTCCCTGCTTTAGTCCCTAAAGTGGGGACTTACTACAGGGTCAGGCATATGCCAGAGCTGCTGCTCAGGAAGGAGCAGGACAAAATCCCCAGGCTAGGCAGCAGAGGACTGATATGTGTGTGACTACTGCTTAACCCGTGGCATTTGGATCAGCTCAACTACTCTGATGAAAATGACCACTTATTCTAACTTGTTTATGGAAATTCAATCTAAATTTCAGTGTAAGTCAATTGTGACTTTGTTTTGAAATTTCAACCTCCGGTGATTTAAACAGAACAGAACAAGGGAATAACTTGAAACTAGTAACAGAGAAAGACTTCTAGCATTTGAAGCACCATTTCATTTAAACTTGCTGGAAATACAGATTTCAGTCCATCTTTTCACAAAGTTTAGATACATCCAGATCCAAAGTTTACTTTCATGATCATATCAGCCACCAAGAATATAAAAAAGCAAGGAAGTTGTTCCATGCAACGTTGTCTCAGACAATACAGTTAATATAAGAAATTCCCAGTTATAAGAACTCTCCAGCCCTAATTGCTTATTTCTATTCTCAGTCTGTCCTTTTTTTTTTTTTTTATTTTTTTTTTTTTTTTTTTTTTTTTTTTTTTTCTGTTATGCTAACAGGCCTGTGCAATGAACCACATTAGTGAAGTGATCCCACTTATACAGAAGCAAACTAACAACTGCCTTGTTGAAGGACAGGAGAAAGTGAAAATCTCTTAATGAAACAATTTAATTAACAAAAAACCAGAACAGAACAACCACAGCAACATAACCAACCTCTGCGGATGCTTAAAAAATAATCTAATTTAGACTATTTAATAGGACATTCTGTCAGTGTAGCCCTGAAACGTGCTACTACAGATGAAGGGATAGTAAAACATTGTATGGCAAAAGAACTGAAGGAAAGCTGGAAATACTTTTGCTGCTTGAGAAAAAGTAATGTGCAATAACATCTGATCTAAAGGATCAGAAATAGGTTTGAAACTTAATAATCAGTAAAGTTTGTAAAACATTTTTTTTCCCAAGGTAGATTTATTATGCAAGAAAAATTTATTTATATGCTAGGAAATTATTCTTTCATTATACTAAAATTAAAGGCAAGTGGTAGAATCAATTTTAGTAATAAATTGCTACTTTCTTCTCAAAGTACCTAGCAAGTTTCCTTGGAGAAGGTTAGATTACACAGTAGCTAATGTTCTGGCTGACGATTTCCTAAGAGGGTAAATGGGGTAAGAAAAGAGGAATTCTTTAAGGGAGGGGGGAAATCTAATCTTAGATTAGATTTTAGGAAGAAATTCTTCACTGTAAGTGTGGTGAGACACTGGAACAGTGAAGTTCAAGTGAAGCCCAGAGAAGTTATAGATGTTCCACCCCTGAAAATGTTCAAGGTCAGGTTGGACAGGCATTTGAGCAGCTTGGTCTAGTGGAAGGTATCCTTGCCCATGGGTAAGGGGCTGGAACTGGATGATCTTTAAGGTCCCTTCCAACCCAAACCATTCTATGATTCTAAGTATAATGTGCATATGCATCTTTATTTACCTTACTTGTTCAAGCCAAGCCCTTGTCTTTCTTGTTATCTACTTGTTTGTTGCTCCTGGTAGATTTCCTTACAATTTACACAAGAAATCATAAGTATCTGACATTACTTTGCCTGCTTAAAATGTTAATTTTAATTGTTAATGTTAATTGATCCTTGGTATTACTTATCAGCTGAGAAAAATAAGCTGGGTTTGAGCACAACTTTTCCCATTCTGTGGTATATATTTAAGATAAATTACATGGATTACATCTCAGAAAGAGATAGCTATGAATCCCTCATGTACCTTACCCATGCATCTAGCTTTGCCCTTTATAAAACTTAGGGAAATCTTTGTTTTGCTTTGTGCTATCCTTCACAAGCTGAAAGCTGTCAGGCTGCTGTGCACAGCAGCTGAATCCCGTGATCATCATCAAACCACTCTGTTTAACCCTGCTTTCTACATCATAGCACCAACAAAGAAGACAACACTTGTCTTGTATTTTCCTTCCTGGAGTAGCCGCAGAAGCTGAGATCCATGTGTCTATTCCTAAATCACCCATCAACCCTGCTTTTCTCCACCTCTGAAGTAGCTGTCTTTCTGATCCGAATGACAGTGACAGACTGTGCCACACAGTCAGAGAGGCTGCTATGTGCAGGGTTGCTATGTGCAGGGTATGGTGAGTGAGGACTGCCATCACCCTGGGCTGAAGCTTTACTAATTTTTTGAGCCATTGAATCCTTTCCTCTTCATGGTGTCATGCGCCAGGCACAGGTGGGAGACAGAGCGCAGTTCAGTTTGAGCCAGATGCTGAAGGGAGAAAGGGACCCTGTAGTGAGTACATAAGTTCTTTAGGCATGTGCTCTTCTGCTCTCTGCCTGGTCTCTTCCTTGCCCTCCAACACTGCAGTAATTTCTGGAGACACCTTTTCTATTTCCAAGGGATTAGACAGTGTGGTGAGTGTTTTTAATCCCCATTTTTTTTTTTCTACAAGGTAATGCATACAACTTAAAAAGTATTTCAATGAAGATTAATAAACTAGATTAAGAGGACTAAAGAAAATTAACTTTTTCCTCCTCCATTCTACATCTTTTCTGTCTGGTAGCTGTGGTACCTTGATAAATTTAACAGCACTTACAAATTCATGTAAAAATGGAAAATATCTCTATTTGTAGCAGCCATTTTGACACAGACTGATGTAACTAGCACTGCTGTAAATATGGGTAAAGTTTGTTGTCTCAACCGAATTGTATAAACTTCAAGAATAATTTTTTTTTATACTAGTCCAGAATCTTCTTCCTAACTCTCTGGGAATTTTATTGAAATCTACCAAAGGAGTGGAATAAAATCTTCCACTTAGCACTTGAAGTTCACTTAAAAATTTAGAACTTCGGGGTTTTTTTTTGGGGTTTTTTTTGGGTTTTTTTGTTTGTTTGTTTGTTTTTTGTTTTGTTTTGTTTTTTCCCACAATGAAACAGGTATAGTTACTCCCTGCTTAAGATCTGGTGGGTAGAATATGAATCCTGGAATGCAGGTGCGAGTCTTGAAAACCGCAGCTTTACTTCACATCTCCTTCCCTTCCCCTCTCCTTCTCTTCCTTTTGGGGCAGAACAAAGAGGAAGAGTTGTTGCTCTTTTCATCAGCTCTTTTTAATGCAGCGTGATGTAGTGCACGTAGAAGTCATTTATATAGTAAGAATGAGCCATTTTGCAGCACTAGAATAATTCCATTGTACTGTATTTCTGAAGAGTGGCAAAGCTCGTGGCTGTTACTGTTAAATACATTTGAGCAGGAATCATAGACTACAAAAACAGCTTAGTACATAATTCTAAATGAAAATAACATACTAATGTGTGAGTGATTTACACCAACATCAGCTGTCTTTGCAAAAAGTTAGTGCTTGTTCTCATGCTTTCATTTTCCTGGGTGGAAGATTAACTAAACATATTTTCTGATTTCTTTCTTGAAGTGGTTTCATATTAGCATAATATTTTTGTTCCCACAATTTCACTTTCACACAGATTAGTCAACTGGAATATACTGTTTCTTAAATATAATTCTTATTCATCACATGTGCCATTCAGACTTCTCATATTGACAGCGCACAAGTATAACTGTTGCAAGCACTTTCTCCCTTTTGCTGCAAGCGATGTTCATTTTTGTTTTCCTTTTGATAACTATGTAAGGCTGTTGAAGTGACTGAGTTTCAGTGTTTAAATACTAACTCTTGTTTTATGGGCTGGTTACAATGTGTATAAACAATACTAGTAAACCTAAGTATGTGGGTAACTGCTATGGCCAGGGACAGAATTTGGTCTTACATTAAGACTGATTTTTGTATATGCCATTAGGAGAGCTGTTTTCAAAACTGTGAATGCCTGAAGGCAAAGTTACATGAAGATGTTACTGTGGGGTAATGAGATACCAGTGGATCCAGGTGGCTGTGCATCTTGCCTGCAGCAATGGAAAGCTAATTGCTTAACAGTGAAAAAGCGTGTTCAGAGTTTTTCTCACAGGTTTCTAAACTGCAAAGGGTTTTAGACATACTGTGGGGTCAGTGAGCTACTTATGCATTTTATATACCCACGGCTTAATACTTTTTGGAGTAGAAATGACCTGATGTCACATGGTCAAGGTTAAGGATCTATAAAACACTGAGAAGGGTAGGATTTGAGGCAAATCCATTGCACATGTGATTTCCCGTTGACTAGATTTGGCAGTTTCTCGCTCTTCTAAGTAGTGAACCTGAATCTTCTTATGTGGCAGATGATTTTTTTTGTAAACTGACTTTATTAGTACTGTATTCAGAGCCTAATTATATTAGAACCTAATTGTCCTAAGAACTGACATGGAATTATCACTTTGGTAAGGGTTGATCTATCTTTGTCCCTGGGGGAACCAGCCCTCAGGACTGATGTGAGACGATCTCGCTGAGAGCACCTGCAGCTACACTTTGCTTGAGTGTAAACAGGGAAGCAACCACTGATTGTGTGGCTTTCCAAGAAACTATGAAAATCTTATTGCAGGGCTAAAAAATAATCTTTCTGCTAACATCCTACTATGTAGGATCCTTTGCATCAGGAATGCAGAGAGAAGTTGCAAGGTTTTTCCTATAACTTTATGTCCTACTCTCTTCAAAAATTCGCATCGGCCATTTACCACTGGCTAAAACTTTCTGCAAAATTAGCTTCTACAGAAGTCCTATTATAACTACTTTGGAGATGTTATTAATATCAGCATGATCTGAAGATCAGGGTGCCAAATTAGAGAGATGGAGTTATTAAATGTATGGAGGAGGGTACAAGGTTTTGGAAAGTGAAGGCAGGAGAGAAATAATAATCCAATTTGAGGTGAGATGGTAGGGTAAATGGGACTGACAGAAGAGTTATTACTTGGCTGGAAAATGGAATTAAATTCTAAGGTTTGGTTAAGGAGAGTTTTCCAGATGTTTAGTGTTAATAGAAATAATGATGTGGGAAAATAGTAAAGACTTTAAACTGGAAATGTCAAAACCTTCAGTACTGATTTCAGTGTTGGCATAGACATTAATAAATAACAGATTTACTTTAGTCCTGTTTTCTGAGAGCACAACAATCTTTTGAGTTTCTTAAATGCTTTCCCTTTAAGGAGCACCCAAGTGTCAGAAGTGTTACAGGGGCATGTTGTCATGGACATGCTTCTGAATATGAACCAGGAAGTCTCAGGATACCAACAGGCTTGCCTTTGCTTACACAAAAAAAAAAAAAAAAATAAATTAAAACTAGTCATCACTTCCCCTGCATGCAAATGGCAAAAGAACATTTTTGTGAGATCACACTGCTGTTTTCAAAAATATGTCCTGTAGTATCAGGTGTTTTAATCATTGCTTAAAAGATCTCCAAAAGTCAGTGAAGCCCATAATTTTTGCTCGAAATGAAGGGAAATGAAAAGCTGCTTAGGAGTTCAAGTGACTGAGTGGGCTCTGGAGAGTCTTTGCATGTTTGTCTGTAGGAATAACTGTTTGCATGGAGAAGCAAAAGGCAGCAAGGCATAAGAGATGGGTAAGGTGAGGGGGAGTGGGGCAAATATGAGCATGTAGGGAATGATGCTGGCTAAAAGCATGAGGATAGAGTATCATCATGTTCTGATCTGGCAAATTTTCCAGACTGAGGGAAATGAAGCATTGTGAATTTTTTCTAAACAAGTTTGCATCAAAGATAACCCCAGTTTACCAACAGTTTGTCTTCCCACCTGGAAACACCTACAAATGCCTATAGCCTTTGATCAAAGAAGTAGTAGCACCAAAGCCTTTGGAAATGGTGACCTCAACAGACCATTTACTTTACAAATCTGTTTTGGATCTAAGGTGCTGCAAGTGATTGGTCACTAAGCTTGTTATTATGAAGCAGTAAACTCTTTTGGAACTTTCCTACATAACAGTTATCAGAATAACAAAACTCACCAGGACTTTGACACCTGCTCATGAGCTAATAGACAACCAGACTTTTGAAAGCCATGGTTTAGCTGAGGTCTGTAGCATTTTGCTCACTTCTACTGAGATGTAGATCATGCTTGTTATTCTTCCTCTCTCCCTCATTCTTCTTCTATCATGCTATATATTTTTGATAGGTTAGCTTTTCAACACAGTTAGGTCTACTCATAGAAAGGACCAGTGGGCAGTAAAGCCAGCACAAGGAAAGAGACAGGAACCTGTGCCTGGCTGTAAGGTTGAGACATTCCCTCCCTTTTTTAGCTGTTGATAGTTGATTGTTTTTGCTCACCCTATGTAATGTAACTGAATATGAAAATACAAACATGCTCTTCCTTCAAGTTAGTTGTAAGTGGAGGGTAATTCTTAGTGAGCAGCTGCTCAGTTTGTACCCATGGTAGACAGGAGGGTTTACTTTGATGTTTGTTGTTGCATCTGTACTTGCACAAGTGAGTACAAATGAGTTCAGAAGGAGTTCTCACAAGCCAACTATTGCAAGCTGGACAGCTGATTAATGGTGGCCTTGTACAATGGAAGCAGGCAGGATACACACAATGCTGCATCAGGTCTCCTGGGAAGGTGCTGTTGTGCCAGTGTCTGTTCCAGAGAGGGCAGGACAGTGGCTGCTCGAAGAATAAATTTTTTTGACAATGAATTTTATTCACTAGGAGTTTGTCGTCTAGATTTCTACTCTTTGAGCACAGACACTATCTGAGGAGACAGTTAGGTCCTGTCTGCACTGTGTAAGCAACTAAATGTAACATAATTTTTTTTTTTCCTTTTCTTTCAAGTGAGATGTAGCTGCTTTGTGTTAACATTGCAGCTAACCCCATCTTTCTGATTGTAATAAACAGTATTCTAAATGGTCTCCTAAAGATTGCTGTACTTAAGCTACTAAAACAAGTTTATCTAAAATATATTATAAAAGGCAGGATTTACAAAAAGATTTTAACTAAGAGCAATTTTTTCTTTATCAGTATATTTGTTATGAAAATACAGATGGAGACAATCCACAGAAATGGCTACATTCTCAGTGATCATGAAGTGGCCCAGATTTAGAGGCATTAAAGGAATTATGCTGATCACAGGTAAGGAACTGGAACATATTTATTTTTTTCAGTAATTTAAAGATACAATGAGAGAAGGTCTATCAAAGATCCATGTAGTGATTATTTCTTTTGCAGTTGCAAAAAGTCACAAATGACACCATGTGATTCTTTCCAGAAACTATTCAAATTCTATTTAAAAATTGTTAGGAATTTTTGCATCTCATACCCTTTTTTGTGAGACTATTTAGGAAGCTCAGACTTCTTGTGTTTAGAACCTAACTTTATGCTCAAATTTGTTATCAGACACTGCTTATCATTAGTTTTTGTGACAACACTGTTTTTACATTGCATAAGAATTTATCTTTTCCTTTGGCTGTATTTATAGACATCAGCCATCATCACTCTCTGCCTTTCTTCACTGGACTAAGCCAGCCAAGCCTTTTGGGGCCTCTTAGCAGATTAGCTTTCTGGTCTTCTGACTGTCTATGCAACCAATTCTCACCATCATGCCCTTCCCATGAACAAATCTGACCCGGGCTGTGAATAACATGCCAATGAACCATCTGTACACTGACATGAGCATTTTTCTGGCTGGAGGTGTCTATAATAGGATTAATAATTGTCTTATTCACAATTATGGGCCTATGGTAGCTCTTGAGAAGCCTTGTGTTTAGTGGGTATTGTCAGGTTCTCCTTCTCTTAATATTTCAGAAGTAGTCTTTCAATTTACAGCAGGTAACTCGCTCTTAAATCCATGGCCTTGGATTTTTTTGCTGTTTGTATGCTTATATTACTCTGATTTATTACTGTAGTTCTCAAAACTATACAGTTATTTCTGCTTGATCTCTTCATCCTCTTCTGCTAATTTCATCATCAACATCATCCTTCCTAGGATGTAGGACATATAAAATCTGTTTGGATTCTTATCTACATCTTTAGATACTAAAATGTGTTTAAAAATCTTGAAGGGGAACATGTTCCCCTCAGACAAATGCTAGATGGGGCAACACCTGGAGGAAATACTGTAACCAAAGATTGGACAGCACAATTAAATGAGAAAATGTATTTATTTAAATTTCTGTGAAAAAGTTTTGTAGATAAGAAAGGAATATGCTACAGCAGGGAGAGCTGTCCCCAAAATACCAGAAAAATACAATAGATAATCATTGCTAAAGAAATATGGTTCTTATTAAAAAGATGGTTTTGATGGGCAAGACATGGTTCACTAAACATTACCTGCACCAAGTAGATGGAAAAAGTAAAAACTGTTTAGAAATGCAGGATGTGCTATAGTTAATTGCTTGAAGAAAGGCATTTTTACCAGAGTTGAAAAGGTTACTTGAAGCTACTATTTTTTCTACTCCACATAATTCTTTGAAGTTAGCATACACAGCATGTGGATGATAGAACAGGCCATGGTGAAAGAATATTACTAAAATTTGAAAGTTAGGTCATGCTACTACTGTGACTGCTTTGTTACTGGAGCCGGTTCTTTTACATACAAACATTTTTGCAGATTGAATTATGTCCTAAAGGATCTGTTTTTTTCCAAAGGACTTCTTTGGCATTCCTGGAGTAGGATGGGTAGTACTCATGGTGCAGCAGGCAGGGACCCTGTGGCTTGTTGTAGGCTGGCTGTTCTGTGTGTGGCTGCATGCCTTGCAACCCTCCTTTAAAGGCAAAATTACTTATTCCCATCTGGACTTCTCTCTATGCTCTATTCTCTCTTCTGCTCTATGGGGCTGTTCTTTCAGCACAGGCTTGTGGATCTGGGTAGTTAATTTTTGCTAAAGCACAGAAAAATTAAACTGAAAGTATATGTTGATTTTTTGAGCACCAATGGAATACCCAAAGGACTGATTTTTGACTGTACAAGTACAGCTACTACCAACTTAAATCACAAGTCATGGCATTTTTCAAGATCTGATCCCTGGTACTTGTTTTGGACAGGGTAGGACTTCTAGTTGTCACTGGGGCAAAACCCCTCCCTCAAAATAGCCCAGAGTGGTAGGAGGACCACAGGAAGCTCTGAGTTGTGTTCTGCTGCCTTCCCCCAAAGTACACATGCTTTCGTTAACAGCTGCTTTATGCAAGGGTGGAGAGGAAATTTTTACTGCCTTTCTCTTCAGAGGTCTCTGTTTCGTCCTGGTGTGCACATAATAGGGTGTTTTGCAGATCTGAGGAAAGTATATTAGAGCAGTAAAATGCTCCCTGGCCAGATCACCTCCTGATTTATACCTTCAGTATTAGCATCGAGGGCAGACCCAATGTATATGTTCAAGTTTGTTTCTAACTACAGTGGACTGCTTCATCTGAATTGTCCCCATTTTTTCTTCCTCCCTTTCCCCATTCTACCCTATGAAAGCATGTGTTTTGCTTAGGGATAGAAAGGAAAATTTTCTTTTTAAAATATCTATACGAAACTCTTTCAAAACCTATATATAAGGTATGTCATATTTGGAAGCTTTTCAGGATTTTCCATATATTTGTACAATGTATATTTTTTTACTGCTAAGCCATCCTATATAAGTTTAAATTCCTACACTTTACAGTATTTTAAAGGAGATAATTTTGTCATTAATCCAAAAACTATGCAGCAGGCTGTTTTTCATACCACATCACAATTCTCCTCCTACTCATTCTTAAAGGAAATCAAAAATTCCAGATGTTTTTCCTGCAACATCTGGCTCCCTGGCACAGGTTTCTGAAACAGTGTTTGCAGCCTTAAAGTCATGTCTTGGTTTTGTCCTTTAGTTTACTGATGTGTTGTTGGAGCCGCTGGTGACACAGGGACTACTTTATTTTGACAACACTTTCACTCTAAAAAGGAGATAGCCTTTCAGGTTCATTGAGATTCTGCTCAGAATTTTTTGGTACTCAGGAATGTGACGAGCTCAGCCACCTTGGCTTCCTGTCTTGCAGAAATACGTGCAGCAGTATTAATGCATGTGGATTCAGAAGTGTTCCCTGCTAGCCTCAAAAATGAGGCTACTCGTGTATAAGTAATTAGCTGTATTCTTGCAGAACATACTGTCAGGCATTCAGAGTTACTGTGCCAGATTCTGTCCTGGGGGAAGGAGACAAAATGTAATGGGAGGGAACTAGAAAGGGCCATTCTGCACACTTTTCATCTCTTTTATATGTCTCTTTTTGGGATCTTTATGCATAAAACTTTGCTTCTCTTACATTCTCCCCACTGTGCTTTGATCACCAAGTTATGTCTTTCACCATGTCTCTCACAGGGTGTATGTATACAATGCAATAGGACCCATAGTATATCTGCTTTCCTTATATTGATTCATAAGCTGACTCCTACCTGGGACTTAAGTGCCATATGTGCTGGGGGTCTTGGCAAATAAGCTAGCGTTCCAGGTGAGTGTCCTAAATATTAGCTTTTACTTCCAGAGAGGAGAAGACTTTTTATTTCCTTCTTATACTTTCCCCCACCTTTAGAGATCTAGAAAACTTCAATGTCCATCCCAAAAGGGAGAGAAACAAACATTCTGCTGATTTTCTTACTTTGGAAAAAGCCTTTTCTCCCTGCTTGAATGGTAATGCTGTTTTTATCAAATGCATATGCTACTGCCAGAAATATGTCTCAGCCAGGGGCACAAGCTGCTCACTTTTCATCAAAGAAGCAGAGGGAAATGGCTCTGTGGAGCATGCTTTAGTGTTGCCTGCTAAAGCCTTGAGACTGGCTCTGAATTTCCTGCTTTCAAACACTTCACTGCCCCAGCAGAACAGTTCATGTAGCTGGCATAAGGCAACCACACCTCTCTTCTGGGCTGCAGCATGTTTTCCCATATGGGCAGGATGTGGCTCTCTATGTCCTGTCTCCTCCTAGTTGTTTGTTTGTGTAATTAAGTCTTCCACACCAACACAAAGTTCTTGCATGCTTTTATGTAAGACATGTGATTTATGGTCTGGAAATGCCATCATTCCCTTAATTTGCAACATGTGTGGTCTCCTCATGTCATTTTTGGTACTACCTATGCAATATCATAGGGCATGCAGAGAGGTGCTATTCTGCTGCTTTTTAACCTGCCTGGATAACTAGTGGTGGGTTACATCTTTCCCACAGTTTTTAACTGAAGATTTTAGCTTACACAGAGAGAGGTTATAATTGGAGTGGTCAAAACAACAACCTCATCTGCCCAGCTTATATGTTGGAGATTGCTCTTCCCCATAGCAGAGTTCTCTGAAGTACTCATGAAGCAGGTCTTGAAACTAGTTGGCTTTAATAAATTGTCTATAACCACTACAGCAGCTCCAGGTCAGCTCCAAGGATTACCCAGCTATCCCTGTGAGGGCAGAACCCAACTCCTCTAAGAAAGGATGAGATAGATGACAGACCATCATGCATCTTTCAATGATCTGACTTTAATCCCCTACCACATGTGAGTGAGAACCCTTAGATGCTTTACAGGGTCACTTAGGTTTATGGCAAAACACACAGGAGAATTGTTTAAAGTACTCCGTAAATTGTCACTGATAGAACTTCTGGTATATGAAATGGGAAAATGGCATAGTGAAATGGGAAAGGATCAGCATGAGAAAATGATACTAGAGACCAGCGTAATGGAGCAGGGGACCAAAAAAAAAATATTAGAAAAATGAAGGCAGCAAATGTAAATCAGAGGTAAGGCTGTAGCTGCATGTAGATGTGAACTTGGTCCATGTACCTCATCTGCTGGCAAGGTGGGGCTCTACTAAAGGTTCCTAATTTTTAACCTAGCTAAAACTTTGATGTATATAATTTGGAGAAAAAGTAGATGCATTTTCCCAGCTCTGAACGAGCATAAGCAGAAATCATTCTCTGAGAACAGGAGTTAACTGAGTGTTTTGTCTTGAGGGACGGTTTAATGTCCTACTCTTTATTTAGGGCCAGAAGTCCAAGGCCAAATCTCCCTTGCCTTGCTATTTATTTTTTTTTTGTGCTGGACACAATGGTGTGGGACACAGATTGGGATCCAAACTGGGCTATTAAATAAGGCACAGTAAAACATGCAGGGTACAATTTTCTTTGCTAACAACGGTTTCTAACAACTCTGCCAATGGATGCATGGAAAAGAATGAGAAGAACATGAAGACCAAGGAGACGAGGAGTCTGTGCAAAAGAAGCACTACAATGTAGATCTGAGCAAAGGCTGTGAGTAATGTTTATGCTATTTTACAGAAGTTAGAGCTTTGATAGATTATAGAAGCATTTGTGCACTGTAGTATCTGTGTCATTGTGAGATGTGTGAAATGGACTGGTTGTTTTACTTCAGCACATAAATTCAATGCTGAATACAGCTTTTTGTTTTGACCAGTACAGATAAGGAGCCTGCCACTGATATATCCTAGGGATGAGTCAGGGTGGTGGTGTGACAAATTCTTTATCTACACTGCATACACATAAAAATGTCCAGTTCTTCTGAATCACAATTACCAATATCGGGTGCCCTGCTCCATTTTTCACTCTCAGTACTGTGTCAGTTACAAGAATCTCTTATTTTCAGCATATTTAATTATTATGTTGCTAAGTATACTATGGCAACATGCCTACCCCAGGATTCCCTATACTGCAAGGCCTGGGTGCAGGTTAACAAATAGGGGAAGTCTAATGACCGTTTTTAAAGCTTAAGTGCCAGTCTTTTAATCGGACACTCCACAGTTGTTTCCTGAGATGTTCATAGAGCAGTTAAAGGCAAAATAAAAATTGTACTCAGTGGAGCTGGTTTATAAATGTGTAATGCTTGAAATCTCCAAAATTCCTTGAATACAATATTGAACAAATGATAACTGACTGAGTTTTCCCCTCCCCCTCAAAAAATGTAATGTGCACATGCACTGCTACAATACATAGGAAAAAATCCTATGGAGCAGTCCAGCATACACAATCTGTCAGACCAAGAAAAAATAAAGGTCTGTTGTTAATTCAGACAAATGGACAGCAGCTGTAAAAGTTTCCACAAGAAACAGAGCAAAACCCTCCCAGTTAAGGATAGAATTTTTCATGATTTTCTGTTGCCTTTTCCAGGGCCAAAATCTACTGCATGTATTTCTACATAACTTTTATTTGTATTCTCTGCTATTTCAGTACTGTAAACCATAGCAACAAAAAGTCCCTTCAAAAGTAAGAAAAGCCCAGTGATTTTGATACTGGTTTTCAATATTTTAAACAAATTAATGTCCTCAGTCATATCATACAGAGAGTAAAACTGTTCCGGCAGCATTACTGAATGGTGGTATTCTGAATTCTCCTTCTGCAGCCATGGTGACGAGCATGGGTGCATTTGCCAGTTGAGAGCGCTTCTCTGATCACAAGGGTTGTATGGTCACCAAGTCAGGGCATCTCATTACATCCTAGGATACCTCTCAGTCTCAGTGTAACAGTGCTTTTCTTGGCTGAGTCACTTTTTGTGTGACTCATAAGGTTATCCTACATTGCTAGTATTTTACTACTTAGAACAGGGAGAATTTTAACTGTTCCAATTCACAAGATGTAAAAAACTCCCCCTCAAACAAAAAGATGTTGCTATCCAGAACCTTTTCAGCTATTTTGATGAATTCATAGCTTCTGACACAGATTTCTATGCCTGAGGGATAGTTAACAGGGACTGCAGCAGTACCACAACTTTAATTTCTTCTTGTGACTTTACAAGTACTGGCAGATGTGATTGCCAGGAAGATGGGCTGGGTCACATGCTCCTTTTCTAACCTGTTAGGTTCAGTGTTTGGGTCTGTGTTACTCAGCTCTGTATTTGCAGGTGATGCAGCAGCAAAAACCTCACAAATACCACTTAATTCCTATGTCTTAATGACTGTTTCTAGGAATTTTGTCAGAACAGTATCACTGTTCCACAGCACAAATCCCAGAGTGCAATCTGAGCCTGTGTTATTTAAATTACATACAGCAAGCTCAGTTTTATTCTGAAAGGTATGCTGAACCAAATCTATTTTGTCTGTGTCTTCTCTTAAATCATGATTTAGAAAATAGGCGAGAAGGAACTTGAAATACTGTAGGATTACTGGAGATTTAAATATACATATTTTCCTTTGTAGTCTGGTAAAGAACATAGAAATGTTTTTACTCTTTTTTTTTAAAAATCTAAGCAACAAGAAAATAGTTCTTATTTGTCCACCTGAGACATATTCAGTGGAGCTCAGATTTGAATTTGAATGTTAAATAGACGTATATTTCCTCCAAGTTTAGAGAGTGTGGGATCTTTCCTGTTTCCACTCCTGACTACAGTACCTGCTGAATTTAAGAGTACCTACATAAGCTACTGGATGCAATTTCTTCCCTCTCATCTGTGGCAGAATTTTACAGGAAAATTCTCTGGACTGAATGTGTTGTTTCAGCCCCAGAGACATGCAGTCTGTGAGAACTGCATGGAGACACGAAGTCAAAAGGATTTAAAAAGAGCTTAACATTTAATAGATACTGAAGCTGCAAACATAAAACATTTCCAGAACTGTTTTTATGAGTTATTATCAGCCGTTTTAATGATCATAATTTCTTTACAAATGAAATTATATCATATAAGCTACAAAAGTACCACAGACCTAATAGCACATACATGTAGATAGAATTTATTGCTGTATTTTTGTGGACATCTCATTTAAATATTTGAGACTAGTTTCTCCTGAGCTGTGGGTGGGTAAGGCTATGTAGTCTTCTCAGCTCCTCTCTTCAGCATTTATGTTGATGTAAGATCAACCTTGCTGCTTGATACCACTGGATGAATGGACACTGTGCTTGTGAGGTATTAATGTGCCAGCTCTCTGATAGATGATCCCACAAGAAGGATGAACTTCAGTATATGCAATTTTAGTGTCTAAAAGGTCTCAGGATATGAATTATTTCAATGTCATTTTCAGGAAACGGTCAGCCTCCTCCTCTGAAAAGTTTGAATTACAGTGTGTTGTTAGATTCTCATGTCAAGAAGTCCTTGAACTTCCCTAGATCTTCCAATGCATTTTAGTCTCATTTGCTACAGTGCTTCTACAAGTCTTTGATTTTTGACTGCTTCCACCCTATGTAGTCACATTTTGGCAATGAGAGAATAAAGGCCTATAGGAGAGAATGCTGATGAAACAATTCAAATATGTCTCAAAGGGTTATATCAAGAGTATGATGCAATTTCTTTCCCATAGTTATGTGTGCTGTTCTCATTCTTGAAATATTAAATGTTCTGTTGCCTCCATTTTAAAGGGAAAGATTATGTTACTGTTCTGATGCAAAAAAATTAAGTAATGCATTTGCATATGAGTGTAATGGGCCTGGATCCAGAATGAGACTTAAGCAAAGTGATGATGATTAAGCTTAAAAGTTGGATGTCTGTCTCCAAAGATGGGGTTTGAATTAGGGAAAGTCTGTGGTTTATAAGGAGGATTTGCAACAGCCAGGACACTATATGGAGGAAATGTTGGAGACACCTCTGCTTCTGAAGGTCTGAACCTCTGAATTTTAACTCAATGCTAGTGCAGATATCTCTGCGAAAATGGATTCCCTGCCTGAAGCCACTCTCGGCACATCAGTATTTAAGGCCAAATGTTCCTTTTCAAGGTGGCAGTAGTAAAGATGTGTGAAAGTAACGAGCAACCTTTTATCTTTCTGGAAGCTGTGATGAGCAGTCACCTTACATGACAAATCATGCTTTCCTGTGAATTATTACTTGGTGACATGCATATGCCACCTCCTGAAACTTATGAGTGAATATTCTCTCCCATTGTTGAAGTGAGCTGAGTTCATTCCAGTTTCTTGTGAGACTTTCCTTCCTCTCTTTGTAGGTGCTGCATGTTTAAACCACAGAATCCCCCTGTCATTTCTCAACTGAGCAAAAAAGACGTGAATTTTCTTATTTGCCTATTAAAAAAAAAAAAAAGGTTGAAGTGTTCATGACTTGTTTCATGGGAAACTGCAGCTTTCAGGCAATTTCATGGCATCATTTGTTCCTTCTCTTTGACATGGTGCGTAGCTGTAGAAGCCAGAGAAATTTTGTCCCTCCTCTCCCAGCAGTAATGTAAGAACAGTTCCTTTTCTAAACTCCTACTTCACTTATGTGTATCTTAATTTTGTAAGATGGGGGAGACATAATTTTCTGAGGTAATGACTTTACACAGAAATGACAGTGCATGGTGTTTGCTGGCATATGTCTGCTGTCCTGGAAACTTGTGTCCAGCATTTTGTGTTTTTTCCTCCTGTCAAAGAAGGAAGGCATCTGTTTGAAGCCTTGAGTCAAAGAGCAGTCCTGCAGCAGGTCACATTGTGACTTCTGTAAATCAGTCTAAGACAATGGGACCTCACACAGTGGATGTGCATCCAGGGCGGGACATGAACAGGACTACCATGTGGCAGGGCTGAATTGGGATTTCCCGCAGAAGAACTAAAAGTAAAACAGAGGAACTCAGGATGAAATTCTAAAATGAAAATCAAGTAGGAAGCTCAGAGCAGGCCAGCAACACATCTCCTTTTTAAGGGAAGCTTCTTAAATATTTTGAATTTATTTTTCCTGCCCTTGATAAATTCCAGCTCATGCTATGTAACATAATCATCTCCACTTATAAAATCTTTTTGAAGGCATAGTTGTAATTCTTCTACAATGAATATTTTTGAAGCTGATAGGGAGGGATATTTTTGTCTGATTACTCTTCTAAGGGTTTTGGTATCACTTACTTTATCCCATTACAACTGTTTCATAAAATATCTATTGTGAAATAACCTGTGGGATTTTAAATATATCTCTCCCCTCTAGGCCCCAAATTCCTCAGTCTCTGAGATACAGGTTAAAATGAATAAATATTATAATTGGTCTATGATATCAATGGCTTCTGGATTTAGTAAATAAATACTGCTTTAGTTTTGAGTATGAGTGAGCAATAGGTGCAATTATTTGGAGATAATTACCTTGGACATCTTGCAGAATCCACCCCACAAAAAACCCCCTCTATGACTATCATGAACCTAGTTATGCATAAATAATACTCAATTAAATATATTGTGATTTTAAAATAGTTTTATAACATCTGCTGTAATGTGATTGATGCCTTAGTATTGAATATGAGAACTGATTCTAGCTAGCAGCTACAGAAGAATTATGTCTGGTTTTAAATAAAACATGCTTTAAAGATGGTCGTACTGGGAGCCACAGCAGCTCAAGCCCATCTCTAGGCATACCATCATGTGGTAAAAGTTTCCTATGCATCTCTGCTTTACAGGATTCTGGCACATGAACTTGCCTGGTCTCCTCAGGACAGTTTTGGGCATTTTTTGTCCCAGGCTCATTGGTTGGCCCCTGTACTGTTTCTTGTTTCCCAACTGGAGAGCCAGCAGCTGGGAACCCTATAGTTTAGGTAAACCTGCTGTCATGATCCACCAAATGTAGGCCACATTTTCAAAAAGTGGCTGTAACACAGCCACACAGTCCATTCTTCTTGTCTGAGGGAGATGACCTTGGACAAAGTAAACTTCTGGGTAGATGATAACTGCTTGAAATCTATACATTTTTCAGAGATGACCCCCTAGTCACCTGGAGGTTGTTCATACTTCTTTATAAATTATTATTTTCTGTAAATTATTGCTCCCTTATTTTTCAGCAGGTACATTAGACCTGAGCCTTCTTTCACAGAGTTGTGCTGATGTGATTCTTCTGAGCTCATATTATTATGAAAGCATGAAAGTTAAAGCAGAAAGTCTGGAACCTGTATGGCTTCCACTTCTATTTTATCTTAATAGTTTTAATTGGAGGAAATTTTTTATTAAGTAGACAAAATCCTTATCATAACGACTAAAATATCAGCGTCCTACATCTGTGGCCTTTTCTATCTGAAATTATACTTTCCATGATGGTGTCACAAAATATTGCCTTATTAGTGTTTTCTCTGATTGCATAAAGAGGTTTATTTGCCCTTAGTAATTTGTGTTCTACGTTGTTTCCGAAAAAAAGAAGAGACATTAAATGTTAGTGGACACTCTGAAGGAAAACAAATTTTTATTTGTGAGATGCCTTAGAAAGTTAGAAGTTAGCCTTAGAAAGTAGACCTTTTGAAATGCCTTATAAAAAGAAAACAAGATTCTTTTTTAGTCCTCATGGATATCAAAGGAATTTTGTACGTGATTGAGAGCATCTGGCTCTAATTGTGTTAAATAGCCTTAAGCATCTGACTTTAACTATAGAAGCTGAGAAATTCCACTATGAGTGCCATTTTTTCATATACCTTTCAGATTTAGAAGAAATCAGGATGCTGTTTGTATTTTAACAATCAGCCTTAAAAAGAGAAAAACATGACAGAAGCAGAACATTTCAGTAAGTTTTGATTTTGGAAAAATGCACTCTGTGTGTTTCAACGGGAAATTGATGCAGAAACTGGAGTCTCTTTTTTTAAAAAAATGATTTATCCTGATGGTTTTGCATTTTCATTCTCAGACTCTATGAATGCAGAGTACTATGAATATATTCACACTTATTTATTAGCAGTATGAGCAGCATATTCTATATTGTGCATGTTTTAGTTTTCTGTTCACACATATTACAACTCTACCAAAGTGCTTTAGACAATAATATTTCTTTAGAGTATACATGCAGGTATTCTTGAAATTATGTACGTTTAGGGAATTATACTTCAGAGTTAGGATAGAGGACTGAGAGAAAAAAATTGAAAAGCATAAAATAAAATTTATTTACAGGCTGTCCTTTAAGATGAAGTCTTTCTTTTCATTGCAGTGTTCATTCATTTCCATGGAGTGTGAGTAAACAGAAAAGAAATAGCTTTTGGCCTGATGAGCTCTGAGAGGATGTTTCTGTACAAGAATACTTTGTATGCTGTACATCCAGACAGTTTTTATTGCACTGGCTGGAAAGGATTGCCAGGCATCAGTGTTGTTAGTGAAAGATTATGAAGCTGGAGAAGATAAATCCTCATCTAAATGTTATAGCTCAAGCAGTTAAGAAGTCCAGTGAAGCTGTGATATAGTTTTAAAGTAAGGAAGCCATGAAAAATCAGTTTGTAAGCAGAAGCTGTCACTATATACAAATAACTTTAGCAGTTCAGAATTATACCTGCTACAAATGTGATTCTACAAATTATGGAGTGTAGTGGGCCGGATCCAGCAATGATATGATATCATATAACTCATGCCCCACTGATACAATGACTGACAATCCTGATATACACAGGAAAAGCTGAACAGCAGCAGAGACTTTCTTAAAGAGAGCTGAAAGCACTGCTTCCTAGCCCTCTGCTTAATCCTTTCTTGCCTTATGATTTTAGAAAAAAATCCTTTGTTTGTTTATGCACAGATCAAGGCACCCCAAGTAAGGCAAGATGGAATTAAATGACAGAATAAGAGGACTGTCTGCACACTACATTATGAAAGATCCCACCCGCTGCAATAAAATGTGACAGTCTTTTTTGCTGTTATTTACTTTCATGTGGACGGTCCAGTCTGTTTACAGTGAGTTGTGTGGATTCAGACAACTCTAGGCCGAGCTGTTAGTCCTTATGGTATTTCAAATTTCACACCTCATGTTGTAAAACTTTCCAGGACCAGGTCTGTGCTTTGAAGTATGTAGTGTAGGGCAGTAAAAATTAATGAGTCATATTTCACCCAAAAAAATGTTTTGCAGATTATACTGGCCTTAGTCTGTGGCAATACCATTCATTATTCTGCAATTTCAAGAATGTGTAGGATGGCAAATACGCCAAAATCTTACTGTTTTGATGAAGCAATGGGACTTTATCGAAAACTTCTGTCTTAAAGTCTTAAAGTAAACAATTGATATTGGAACAAATTAGTGTAGCTGTCTGTTTTCTAGACCTAGTTTAAAGACTTTTTGCTGCTGTTTAGCCATGAATGAATTCCTATTCAAATTAAATTGTCATGACAAAATATGAAGACTGTGACAGATAAAAGTGTGACTTCTAAGAATGAATATTTTAATGAAGATAATGCTTGCCAGTTTATGTTGGCAAAGGGCTAGTCTAGTGAAAGCAGAGTGTAGTTATTTGCCCTGGATGTCAGCTGTCAGTGTATACTATATGCTGAATTATAGTGAGCTGAAGACAAGTGTGCAATACCCTTAATAGATATTTGCAGTTGTAGAGCTGCTTGTATGAAGCTATGTTTCTATAGAATTTTTGTGTACAGATCAAAGTCACAGCAATACTGATTTCAGGATGCCTGTCATGAGGGTTGCTTGCATAACACTGGCTGATTCTCATAATGGTGGTGAGAGACTTCAGTGTAGGCAAGGAGTATGCACTGGGCTTTGAATCAAAGGTCATAATGGGGCTCAAGTATTTTATTTCTTGCAGTTTTCTCATAGCCTGTAGTGGCAGCAACATCTTCAGCTCACTCCACCCGTGCATTCTTATTCCTTCTGTTTTTCATGTCATTCTGCTTTTCCTCCTGAGCCCCTGGGTAATGTTAAACACTCTGTTTCCTGTCTTAATTGGTGTGGTCTCCTAACACTTATTAAAGGTTTCAGTCCTGTGATTAGTCTTTGCAGGCTGACTCTAGAGAGTTTTGTAGTCTTCCTGGGAAATAGATTTTCTCTCTGCATGGGTCCACATACAGAACTATGCATTAGAGTGCAAAGTCTTAACAGAAACAAACTGCTGAATTATGGAGATAGTGAGTAATACCAGAAAACTGAAAAAATGCACACACATGCATCTATACAAGTACACAAATTGAGGTTGGGATATGAAGGAACAATCCTTCTGTCAGAACAATACCTACTGCAGGAGATTTAATTGCAAAGAAAATACTCCAAAATTGTCTAATTGATGGATGGGAAGCTTCAACAAAGTACTGAACATAAGGGAACCTGACATTAAATATTTGGAACGCTGCCATGACATTTGTTGAATTTTATTTTTATGCTGAATTTAAACCATCAGTGCTGCTAAAATTGATTCTTAGAGGAATAATGCATAAAAATGGAAACATAAAATACAAAAGAATGTAGCTCTTGTGAATGTGGTCAGATACTACATTTTATACTTATGAAAATGATAAAAAAACCATTTATGTTGTTTTGCTTTGAAATTCCTCTACATACGGAGTGGAATATTTTTTAAGAATTTGTGAGTTACTTTAAAGAACAATCCTTCAGCTTGCCTTCATTTTAAATCTAGGCTTTTTAGTATATTAATTTTCTCTCTTTCATCTTTTCACTTTGTGGAAAGAGAAAATAAATACCACAGATTGATGTGAATATTTATGTTAATCCTAAAGATGCTGATATTCAACAGGCTTGATTTACCCATTTTGTTAAGTTGCAGTAGTGGTAAATTATTACCATCCTTCAGTATTAGTCTTTGCAGATGCATCTGAAGTAATATAGGGGGTTTTTTGACTTTTTACCTGTAATAGGAAGATAACATGTATCGGTCTTTGGTTTTATCTCACGAATATCAAAAGTCTCTTGAAAAGTGTAAATAATTGGGGCACTAGATTATGCCATACTCCTTAAGAACAGATATGGTGGGAAAAGTCTCCGAAAGAATGAACACTGGGCAAGTAAAAATAGGAATTCTGCATGGATTATCTGTCGGTTCCCCTGGAAGATAACGTAATCAAAAAGAGGTCTGATCAGCCCCGTCCATAAAATCCGTTTAGGAGTCCTGGGATGTGACACAGTCTGAGTGAAAGTAGTCCTTTTTTAGCTAAACATAGATTCATACAATCACAGAATCATAGGATCATGGAATGATTTGAATTGGAAGTGACCTCAAAAAGTCATCTAGTCCAACACCTTCAATAAAGAGGGACATCTTCAACTGAATTAGGTGATAAATTTTCATCATCACATCTCCTACATCCTTGAGTATGAAAGACTGTATGCAAGACCCTTCAGTTTTTAGAATTATAAAATACAAAGAGTGGCTAAATTAGGAATCCATGAGTGAATCTGAGTGAATGATTGTTCGTCTTAGCCTTATCTTGGTGTTTTCTAGACCTTGCCCCATGTTCCCTTTCCAAAGTATTCAATATTTTGGCACCTCAGTGTGGTTGTAATTTAAAAATATACATTGAACAGTGTAGGGAACAGTGTCTGAGCTATACAGTGACTATTAATGATTTCCAATTGATTTGAAAAGAAGTAAATCAATCGAAGACTCTTGTTCAGTTAAGCTCGTCTGACCACAAGTCCCTAGAACCTGATCAGGGTTTAGTAATGTAGTATCACAAATTATTTAGGGTTATGATCCCAATATTCAAGCATTTTCTCTAGGGAAGGTGATTTATCTAAAGATTAAAGAAGAACATTTCATCTTTGTGCCATGTCTGCTTCGTGAAGGATTCTGGGGGTTTGGCAAAATGTTGATGTTAAATTAAAATTAGAAACCATGGTAGAAAGGTAGGTCAGCTGTCTGTGACTTCACTCCAGTCAATGCACTCTGTGCTTTTCTTCTAGGGACATCAGTTTCCCAAAGGCTCAATATACACTTCTCTCCTGGTTTCATTTTAAAGAAATAAATGAAAAGCAGAAATGCCAACACTATGACACGTCAGTCCAGCAACACTCAGCGAACTTCTGCTCTACTCTTCTTGAAAGGAGAGGTGTCTTCAGGGGAAGAGGGCATATCCCTTCCAACACATGGTCTCTTCTCTGCAATATCTGGGTTTGCACTGAGGCACTTTGTTCTTCCCATACCTCTTTCCAAATAGACGAGTCTGAGCTCTTTAAGGAAGAGATTTTCTAAGTTCTGTTGGAAAAACTAGATTTTACTCTACCTTTCCTGCCATTATGTTCCTTCTTTCTTCTTGTCAATAGTGACCAGAGAATGAAAGTTTTGCATCTTTGGGAGGGACAGGTTTTCATCCCAACTTCTCTGTG
This sequence comes from Serilophus lunatus, assembly GCA_013399895.1. NCBI lineage: Eukaryota > Metazoa > Chordata > Aves > Passeriformes > Eurylaimidae > Serilophus > Serilophus lunatus. The sequence continues at coordinate 157,747 of VXBA01000063.1, forward strand.
TTTGCGCAGAGCCTGATGTAGTGCTGTAATAGAAGTCACTGGAGTGATCATATGCTCACTTCTAGAAACTCAACAGTATTCTCAAGATATGACTGGATCCGCAAATGGTACATCTTTAATATAAGCAAACCTTGGCTAAAAGAGCTAACATAGATTAATTGGTCTTTAAATCAGATAAGTGGCTCAAATCCCAATGCATTCAGCTGCTCATTCAACTGCTGTGCATTGTTCCAGCAGCACAAAGAAGCAAGTGAATATGTCCTAGCACATTCCTTGTGAAATCATGGATTTGTTTAATAATTGCTCAGCCAGCTTGGTTTTATGAGCCATCTCAGTGAGACAGCAGTAAGCTGAGAAGGTTTGCAGTAGGGCAGCCCTAAGAAGGTTTTCGCCTGAGGAAGTATCATGTGTTACAGAAGTCATGAGGAAAAAAACCTTTGAATGTCTTCTTCAGTTTGATTCCAGTTTCAATAGTTTTTCTGCAAAACATGCAGGCCTAATGTTTCTCCAATTTTCTATAGGATTTGTTTTCTAATTCCTTCTCACTATTTTTCCTTACAATTTAAGTCTATTAGTACCTTTTTGCAGGTTGTGAAAATTCTCTCTAGAATAAGAACCCCATGGAGCCAATTATTTGCATGATTTGAAATCAGGAATTTTTCATATGAAACTCTTTTTTCCCATCCTTTAACAGGCAAGCTCCTACAAATATGTTTGCTGCTTAATATTTCCTATCAATGTTAAAAAGTGTTGTGAACAAGAACTACTGGAAAGACTCTTGTAATTTCTTAACAAGCTTTTGGGATGTTGAGGTTGTGTGCCATATGTACTTTGAGCGCTGGTACAAGTTCTGTCTTATTTCTGAGTCAAGGATTTCCTGAGACTTGCTCTCACATGACAAAGTTTAGTACAGTGCTATAAAAAGTGGTGAATGCAATAAAAATGACAACAGATGAAGCAAGCTTAGAATAATATGGAACTAATTTATTAACATAACTATAATTTTCCATCCCATACATTTTATAATTCAGCAGTTCTAGGAAGTGCATATACAGCAGTAAAAATGAGAAGGTAGACACCTACTGAAATCAGAGAAAATTTTTCAGCGGCCACAGTGGAAAGGTTATAAGGCCAGGGATTGTTTTTTAAAGACTGTTAACAAACAGAAAAGTACATTCCAAAACGTGATGATAACAAGTACTTACCAAACTGAGTACATAATTTGCTGAGTGTGGAGTTTGGAATATACAAATTATTTTCACAGAATGGGAATCTGTACTTTGGTCCAGAAAAAACTGAGACCCTTTCTGTCTTCTCCTATTTAACACTAGTCCACGTATTGTTTTTACACTAATTTTATGACAGTTTATGAACATATGTTCAGCTGATCACACCATTTTTTTTATTAAGAATGTAGGCATATATGTATGATATACAGTTATTTAAGTGGACTAGGTTCTATAGTGCATACATTAAATCTGCTGAAGACAACAGTGTATAAATAAACTGTAGGCTACTGTTTGGTCAATTGTCGGAATAGAGGATAAGTTCCTCTGTTATTATTGGCAAAATATGAGCTGAATATTATAATCTCTCAAGACAAAATAAATACATTCTTTTTCAATTAGGCTTAAAACCAAGTCCTGATTATAAAGGATCTGCAGTATTAATTTGCCATGGAATGGTAAATACAGCAGGAAGAATTTTCACTGTGAAGACAAATACTTAAGCAAGCCTAAGGCATTTTGCATAGGCGTTTATGGACTGAAAGGCAGACCTTTCCAGTGTAAAAGATGCATTTGCCCACTAACAGGTGATTCTCATTGATTCTTAAAATTACTGAACAGGAGGCTTGGATCTTAAATCTCCCTTGCACAAACTAGTCTTCTCAGCTTTAAAAAGTGCAAGATATGAAAAGTGTAGGAGAGGGATGCAGACAGTGTCTTAAGAGTATGGTGTGCAATACTGGGACCTCCAGGGACAATGCATGTATTTCTGGGAAATATATGCTTATAAGAATGAGAATCAGGTTTGACTTTAGTGTAAGCTACAGGCTGTCAGCCATTAATCTCAAATTCCCTGTTCATTTTTTCACTTGAGGCACTTGAATTAGCCAGTTTTAGGCCAGCCCTACAGATGATACTCATTTTGTGCTTATCTTTGTTAAATTTATTAAAAATGAAATGCACCTAGTTACTCAGCTGTCAAAAAGTGGATTTGCATGAATAAAAGATAAGTTATGTTTATCCTGATATTTGGCTTCTCCTGTGAAACTGAGAATTAGTATAATGAGGGATAGAGGCTGTTCTTTTTAAGAGCCAAACTAAATCAGGACAGAAGTATATTTCAGTAGCCAGCTTCAAATCTGGTGATGATTTAGAAACAGTCAAAGAAAGAAGAACAAGGTCGTTATTGGCTGATGTTCCTGACATGTTCAAGATATTGCCCATATAGAGAGGGTCTGTATATGCAAGGTTTTACTTCTGCTCTGAAAGAAGATCAGTGTTTTAAGTAAAGGCTACACATCCTTCAGCAAATAAAGAGAAATTATTACATCATCCAGAAAAAAAATAACCTTGTGACTTTTTGGATAGTGCCATCTTTCTTGATTATAGGGTTTCTTGAAGTCAGTTTGAACTCTGCAGGCTAAAACAGTATTCCGGGTGTGTTGTACTATATCTAAATATTTTAATAATTCTTTCTATTACCAGGTACTTTAGGGTAGTACCAAACTATATACTGCAGAGAACTGTGACCACAGTCTATCCAAAGAAGTTTCATATGAAGAATTTCCTTTGTGCACAGTTTGGCTGGAGCAAAGCAGCTCCTACAAAACTTTGCTGATACTGTGATAAAAATTATTGTGGGGTTTTTTTTTATATTGATTGTGTAAGATTACATGTAATAGAGTTACCTTCCTTGTAATAAAAGACCTATTTCTCATATGTCTTTTTGTGAATGCCAAAAGCAGTTTCCTATTGTATCAAATACAGAACAGCATAGTTTTATTTAAATTAAATAAAATTTTATTTTCTTTAAATGCCGGTGTATTATTTAAGCCTCATTGATTTACACTTTTCAAATGAATTGTTTGTCCACTTTATTTTTCTTATATTTCCTTTATTTTTAGGAGAAAACACCCTAAAAGAAAAAAATCAAATGAAATGGAAATTATGATAAAATAGCATAGCCTTTAAAATATTATTCGGTAAAATTCACACTCACATCAAAGAGCTGAAAATAATATAAAATTTAAGTTTCTTTGTTCCCATACAATGAATCACTTGGCCTAATTACAGGAATGTTAAAGCAGAGAAAAAAACCTTGCTATGTGATGCTTTCCTGATCAGAGGTAAAGCACATTTCCCTGTATCTATCTAAACCGTGCAGGCCCACAATGTATATTGTATGTATACAATATATATGTAGCATGTTGTGTATACACATATATGCACAAATACAGTAGGTTTATCTTGTCAAGTAGAAGATACAACAGCTATAGTTGAGCAAGGGGACTATGTTGCAAAGCAGAAGGCTAGGACAAGATAGTGATGGCATATAATTTATTGTAGGCAAGGTCTAAAATTCAAGCAGTATTTTATTTTTATAAAAAACTTTTCACATTTGCTGCATTTTGGAGGAGGATATGTTTCAAGACACATGCATGGTGAGTGCAGAAACAGCAAAGACACTTTTGTACAGAGCTTCAAAGTGGCTTTCAGACATGACTGAGGATCAGTTAACTGAGTACTTTAAAATGACAGTCTCATGAAAAGCATGTGTTGTTCTGAGGCATATAAGGTGCGGGGTGTGCTATAGGATTGTACTGGCTAGTCAATCAGAGTGGTCTAGAATGCCAGGAGTCAGTCAGTTGCTGCGACAGTGGCTGTGTGAGCCAAGTAAATGACATCTGGTCCTAGTTTTCTGTATACACATATACAGAAATCTTACTCTATTTCCCTAATGTATTTTTCCAGTCATAGTTGCTGCTGTTGTTTTCCTTCCAAAGTACCCTGTCCCTATCCAAACTTGACACAAACAATGAAAATAGATTTTTATATCTCCCTGTTAACATTATAAAGTCATTAAGTATTATTGAGCCTTTTCCTTATTATTTCAGGGAAATACTTAATAAGCTCTGTGTCTGCTTAAGGTTTTGGTGCCATTAATATTGACAAAACACAACTAGAACCTGGAGACAGAAAACTTCTCTCCTGTGAAATGCTGAGATTAGAAATTGTTCATATCAGACAGGAAACAACTCTAGTGGCAGTGCAGACAGAATATCTGAAACACATGTTCAAGTCACTTTCCGTCCCCCTTCCACTCATCCAACCCCTATGGCCATTCTGAGTTTTTAATAAAAAACTGCTGCCTTCAGCTACCCATGTTGCCATCAGACTTGTGGGTGTTGTCTCTTTCCATGGCTTGGTGTTAACTCCCAAGATGGCTAATGTGAATGGAAATTGGTGGTTGTTATATTAATGATGGATATATGTGGCTGCAAATAAGGGTGGCTGAGCAGCCAGCATATATTGGACTTATTGCTTCTGTGAGAAGTACAGAAATCCAGCATGATCAGAAGTGAGACAGGCAGCAGGAACTGTCACCTCCACGCTCACCAGCTAAATCCAATATAGGCTGCAAGTCAGGGTCATCAGTCTTATGAGCTGGGCAATGAACTTTCTTCACACTTAATTATATATAATCAAAGTGGATTTTTTTAATTATTTAAGCAGAAGTTTTTAAATTTACCAGCTGTAAGAAAATTCTTCTTTAGAGTAAGAAGTGCTTATTAGGCTCTAGGAGATTTAAAATCAAGTTCCTTCTTTCACTCAGGCATGTTCCTAGGAAATGCTTTTATTCTAAGAAAATGAACTGTTTAATTTTAAAATTTCTGACTAACTCCAGTCATAATCCATTCAGTACAACTAAACTCCTGGATAAAGAGGAATAACTTTGTAGATTGTGTTCCTGAGTCTGTAATGCTTCAGAAGAGCTAGAATTACACAGTATTTCTTTAATTACTAGAATGAAGCACAGTAATCCTGAATGATGATATACATGCAGCATTTTGATAATTACAGAACTATGAAACCAATTTCGTATCGCGCTTAGGTTGAGCTACAGTGTTTTCACAATTCTGTTCTTCTTTTCCCTTCCTTTATTCACAAAAGCAGAAAAGTCTTGAACCAGGAAGGGTTGTTGAGGTGTTTAAGCACAGTAAATTCCTTATGTACGAAGCGGGTGACGCAGACAGTTGTGTAAGGCTTTGAAGTGATGAATTTCAGAGATCCTGATGGGGGCTACACAACTGCTGAGTTATCTGTCAGGTTAACAGTGCAGCGCAGAAGAACTGCCTTTCATTTACAAAGTCGGTTATGCTGCGCAGATACACATTCTGCCTGTAGTTTCCTTGCTGCCTTGCTGACTTGTAGCCTTTGGGGAGAGGTGTGAACAATTAGCTAATGAAGAGCACACTATGTCTAGACAGAGCTAACTGTTAGCAGATGATCACTGCTTGTGTTTGTTAGTGAGCTGAGTGACATAAGCCAGATAGATGTACACCAAATACTACTGGATTTCAAATTACTGCCCTTCTTGAGGTGGTTTTTTCCTTCATTGTCAGAGGTACAGATCATTCCAAGTTCCAGCTCATCATTTCTTCCGTGATAGAGAGTCATGATGATAAGACCTTCAAACTATTTACCATCTGCACAGTGTTTCCTCTTCTAGTCTTCTATTTTAGAAATAGAAATGACAGTATGTATTGCATTTCATCCACTGGTGATTTCAAGGATCAAGGCTTAAATATTAGAGATAAGACTTGAAGATAAGTGCTAGCTTGGGAGTGAGGAATCAACAGATCAGTTTCTGGTTTTGTTACACTCTTCCTGTGACTTTGGGCAGATCATTTTGCTTCACTTTGCTGTGCCTTGCTTTCTCATCTTTGAAGTGTGGATAAAGTGATGCCATGCAAGGCAAATTATATGAAAAGTATTATGTTATTGCTATCAAGGGAAGGACTTGCACATATTCCTTTTAATAAACATGCATGTGGACTTTTGTAGCATATTTTCATTTACATAATGATTTTGTGGAAGATAGATACAATCAGGAGTGAAAGTACAGGAGTAATAGTTTGTCATTTCACATATCTTGTTGCAGACAAGACTTGAGACGTAGACTTCTTTTTGATCCTAGAAATATAAAACAAGATTTTAGCAAACTTTCAAGAAATCATATAACTTTAATGCTTAAATGGTAGCAATTAATGGAAGCCATTAAGACAACTATTATCTAGAAGTTGAGTTTTAGATATAAAGAAGAAAATTAAGGTTCTATCCACTTTAAAATGAAATTGGAATGTTTTTAAAGGAGTGGCCATTAGGAAACATTTTGACTTTTTAGCTATAAACAGATGTTTGTTTGTATTATGCCAGGTTTGCTAACTGAAGCTGCTCCTCATCAGCAATGCATAAATTCCTCTTGACTGATTGGCAGGGCACAACAAATAAGCTGACATACAAAAGAAAAGCTTGCTTACTGTTATTGCAGTTATTTTATATTCCTATTCCTAAAATATTCCTATTGACTCGGGTCATTCCAGCTCAGTGTTTAATATTGGTTCACAAGAAGAAATTCTGAGCGATTGTACTTTGTATTGAGAGCTGGATGCAAACTGCACTATATACAATACAGAGCAAAACTCTCAAAGCCAAGAAGAGACTGAGCACACCCTGTCTCTTGTGTGGTCAATTTCATCGAATAAATTACAGGGAGGACACAAAAGAAGGAAATGTTATGACTTTGCTAATGTGGCCATGCATTTTCTGTGTAGGTTTTTGAGTTGCTGTCTATCCAGCTCTCCAGTCTATATCCTTGCCTGAGAGCCATGTGAAAAATGATGCAACAAACCAGTGCATCATGAATTCCTAAACAATTGATAGTGACTGAAAGTGATCACCTCTCTAAGGCTGATGTTTATTATGCTGTCAGTTGTCTATAAGAAATGATGGCATTGTGTGGTAATGAAAACCAAACACCGCGGAGCCTTTGTGGACAGGCCTTGGAAATGGAATTGCAAAATCTCCATATTCCCTGGGATAACCTTTTCACCTAAGACCTGGCATGTTTTCCTTCATTACCGGCGTTGTACCTTGGTGATAAGAAGCACGGATATGAGGTCTACTGCTGTCCTAGAATAAAATCCAGTGACAATTTTAGGATGAAAAAAATTAAGTTTGGACATTTACAGGTAGGTATCTACATCCTAAGTTATCATTCTTTTGTGCTTTTTATTACAGTGTGAAGAAGAAAAGTCACTTTTTGGTCATGATCCACATGACTTTTTTCACACCTCTGAGTTGGCATGAGACAAATACAATACTAGAACTAATATGTTATTCCTTCCTATGAAGGAAGCCAAAGGTAGCTCATTTAGATGCAGATGGTAACACTGAAAACCTCACCTAGATTACATTAATGTGACTTACAATGTTTGAGTTAGATCAATGCAGATTTCAGATGTCTTCTACAAAGGCCACGGTACCAGCCAAATTAAGAGACTTATGCTTGAATAGTAGGACCTCTTTCCTCCTTGTTCTGCAAGGTGAGAAATTCTACTGTACGTGCTCAGTCTCTCCACGAGAACGTTATGGGACCTGACACTAAAGTCTCTTCTGTAGATCAGGCTGTTTGTTTGACAGTTCTCTGCATTGACTGGAGTTTTTTTGAAGTTTGCCAGTTTTGCACATTGCAAAGGGGCAGAAAGAGGTCGGCTACAGTTCAGTAGGAAATGAGTATAATGCCATTGGATTCACTTTCCCAAGAATCACTTGCAGACATTTAATCAGAATGAATTTCTTTTCAGTCTCATCAAGGCTGATAAACTTCATGAGAAGACCAAGCCATTTACCTCCGTTATTAAAAGCTTGAGTTTTGGAGAGGAGTTAGTGAAGAGAGCCCTCATTGTTTGTATTTATACAGCGCGTGCACTGAACTATTTTTAGCTTTCATGTTGTACTCTTAATACATTTGAAGTATAGAAGTGGAAACTGGGAATAATTTGCCTGTGGGTTATAAGCGAAATTGTGTTCTTTGATCTAACAATGAAATGAATTTCTGTCATAGACCACACACTTGAAAAAAGGCAAGCACTGGAAAGATAGAGGAAAGGGTTCAAGTATTGATGCTGAGGTCCACATGCAGTGTGTCTTTTCCTCTCTACTCAGCCCTAAGATCACAGAGCAGTTGCTGGGATATTTAAAAGAGCTCTGTGTTGCTGTGGAGCACAACAAGACTTTGAGCTTAGAACTGATGCACATTAATGGAAAATAAAATTATTCCTTATTGCTTTGGTGGTGTCTGTGTTTTGAAAATTTTGTTGTCTTCTACGTGCTCAGAAGTGGGTGAAAAAAATCAGTTCATTAGGTAACCTCTTTAAGTGGGTTGCTTTCCATCTTTATAGTTAACAGTGTAATGGATTTCCAGATTTTCAGTCAGTACAGGATGAATTTTCATGTAGCTTCTTTGTGGTGCTTTTTTGTTTGTTTGTTTGGTATTTTTTGTTTTGTTTAACTTTATTTGTCACATACAAAAGTGTAGGTCTGCGGTTATGCAGTGTGGGCATAATTTGTAAATACATTTGCGTTAAGATACACAGAGCCATATTCAACCATGATAACACTATCCCTGATCTTACTAAGGTTATATGAGGGCTGAGTTTGCCTCTGTGTCAGCTGATAGTTTTCATCACGAGGGAGAGGGTGAATAAATTTGTGTCACTTATTTGAGATATCCTGTCTTTCCCCTCTAGGAGAGTAGAAAATGTTGTCCTAGTAGTGGTTTAATCATATTGCTTCCCACTAGATGCAAGCATTGTCTTGCCAACATGAAATATTGGATGTTTTTTCATAATAAATGAAGCATAAATAAAACAATGTCAGTATACTAGAAGGCAAACAGATGAGGATATTAAAAGTACTCTAACTATGATCAGTGAAATTCTTAGCTGTCCCAAAGTGACTTAGGCTTACTAGTCTGATTAATTTTTTACAGTAATTATGCTCCTGAACCACTTAGAGTTTTTGGAAATCCAACTTACTCCCAAATGTGAGTGCATGGAAATAAGAAGTTTGCTCAACTCACTGCAGTAAATTAAAAGCAGATGTCTGAAGACAGTCTGTAGCTGTCTGCCTTGCCTGTCTTCTAGATATTGCCCATGAGTTAGTGTTCTCCTGTAAAGGAGTATTTGAATTGCCACAGTAATTTGTGCAACACACTAAGAAAAACTGAAATCAGAGCTGGTTTACCTTAAATGATCATCTGAAAGCAGGAGCTAGATTGTAAGCAGCTTAGATGGTATTGTACTGAGTCTAGCAATGTCCCCCACAGAAGTGGGGTGAGCACGCTCAGGGAGTGAACAGCTCAGTCATATAATTTTAAAATGCCACCACAAGTCTGTTAGAAGTTCCTGTTGGAAAAGAATAGCCTTAGTCATGCAACAATTGCCATTCATAGGAGAAGTCCCCATTTTAGCGGAAGATTTGGTTATAGTATCTTTTCCTTTACCAACAATAGAAAGAATTTTGCCCAAATTAGAACACCATGATTGTATCTGAGAAAGACTACATAGAAAGAGTGTCAGATAATTTTAGAAGGGCAGAAGACTTCCTTTGTCAACAGATTTTGAATTTGAGTCTCATGTAAAGCAATCATCTCAGGTAAACTAAAAGAATGAGCACAGACGACATCAAGTACTTATTCTCCCACCTTGACAAAGTGATTGGTATTAGGAGGACATTAAAATTACCTCCAGCTCCCCAAACTGCCCTTCTAATCCATTCACTCTGTCCCTCTTTTAGCTTTGTTATATAAAAAAGAGAGTTTTGAAACATCTTTAGCCTTTGAGACAACAGTCAGTATCGCTTTGAACACTCTACACAATATTCAAGCTAACCATTTAAAATAAGGGTAAGGAAAAAAATCGCAGAGAAGTCAAAAGTCAGGAGCACCTGTAGATATTTGTTCTCTAGTTTGAGTCCATTGCCTGTGAGAAAATTATTTTTTTGCTTCTTCAGTCAGCCTAGAGCCTAGAATCAGTCCAACCTCTAAAGCCAACCTTAGAATTGTCCTGCATCTGAAATGCTCTGAAAGGCTGAAATGAAACATGAGATTTAAAATTAAAAGGTGCTTCTAGTGCTCTTTGTTAACCTGATTTTCATATAATTAAAGCTGCATGTGTACTTTTGACTATGCAGGTATTCTGGTGTGTAGCTCTGAGTAAATAATATATTTGCAGTGCTTGCTGGCAGATTGTTCATTATAAGCTCATTTATTTGAGTTCTCCTGTGAAAATAGGAAAACAGAAGCCAAATTCTGGGCTGGTTTTCCTTGTCTTATGGGAAAACCTGCATAGAGGGACAGAGGAGGGGTTTTTATTTTATTTTCTGAAACTGAAGAAAGGGGCTCTGTTAGACCTACATGTCTAGATTTTTCCTGTACAATGAGTCTGATCATTTCTGTTATGTAAATTCTGAATAATGGCATGGCTGGTGGATTTGAACTAAGATGGAAACTGACTCCTTCATTTTTTTCCCACTTGATCAAAGGTACTTCAATACTTCAGATGTAAGAGGGGGGTGGGGGAAAGGAGAAGTACAGTGCCTGGTTGATCAGACTTGCTTACATGTTCCTGCAAAGCTCCTGCCTTGTGCTGCAGCACGAAATCAATTTCATCCTCTAAACATATATGTGCTTGAAGGCTTCATCATGTGTTTGTTTTGTACCACAACATGCTCTTCTGGCCTTTAATAAGATAAACTGTAGCAGCTCATAATTTCAGTGATCTGGACTCAAATATTGAAGCCATGGCTTAAAAATTGAAGGCTCCATGTACTGTATTTATCTTCAGCAAAAATATATTTTTACCCTTTACATCCTTCCCTTCTCTCCCCATCTCAAGAACACATATGTAAAGTGATGTGAGAAACAATAGAACTTCTGTTATCTAGATTGAAATATTTTGACTATTGAAATATTTATTCTGTTAGTCTACCTAGGAAGAGACCCTTTCACTGTAATTTTTAAAATCTAAATTTAAAATAACCCACAATTCTGCTAAGATATGACCCAAATAAAGAGCTGCATACCAAGATCATGAGTGCAAACCATTTTTTGAAGGCTCTGATGAAATTACTTTTCCATTGTCATTAGATTCTTTCTGGCAATCAGTTAATCACAGAAATAATCTTTTAAATATGCGTTAAACCATAGCTATGCCTAATCATCCCATTAAACATCATCAGGCCATTCTTTGCAAAGATAAACAGCTTAAAGAGCATTCTTCCTTTGATCACGTTATCTCCCGATGCTTTTGAAAGGAGGGCAAATACATCCTCCAGATTTCATCAGTCCACATCTTGTGAGCTTTTGCATGGTGCTTGCAGTTTCCTCGAGTGACAGGGCTGTTCAGCTCTTCACCATCAGAGACTGAAATGTGGATGTGGATTTTAATGTATGACAGTCTGTACTGCTAGGTGTACAAACAAAGATCATTCATCTATGTTGAGGGGCTATTGGAGTACATGAGTGAGAAAGAGGTCTCATTATGGCAAAAGGCATATGGCTAGGTTAAGAATTATTTTAGCCACCGTTTACAGCATAAATAAAACTGATATTTTCTTCAGGAGTGTGTTAGACTGAATTAAGTTAGACCTTCAATGCTTGAGGAGTTGGCCTGCCTTCTAGCTCACTAGGATGATCTACAGTGACCAACCTACTTCCTTCAAAGCAAATGGGTTTAGTCCTTTTCAGTTCCTGTGGCAGCTGCTTCTCTTTCTATTGACTCTAAAAGGCCAACATAACAAAAGTGCACTCAAACTCTTTTACTTGGGCCAGTTGCTACTCCTTATGTACCAAGGTGTATAAATTAGGCTGGAGAAACGCAGTGACTGACCCTTCTTTCCATTATTCTGGATCAGTGAGAGTTCAGAGAATGCTCTGTATCGTAAATTGAAGGGTTCATAGAATCATATCATTGAATGGCCTGGGTTAGAAGGAATTTAAAAATTATGTATTTCAAACCACTTGCTATTGGCAGGGACACCTTTCACCAGACCAAATTGCTCTGATCTCCATCATAAGACCTTTTCTCTGAGGCACATTCTGTCTTAATTTCTGAAGTGGGAGAAGAATTCAGTAGAGTGCCACTATCTGTGAGATGATTATGCAAAGCTGAGGGGTTGATTGCCAACCTCTTTTGCATCAGAAGACAACCCTTTCTGTCATCTGTGCTGTGATCTTTGACTGGTGTAGAAACAGATGTAAAGGTAAGCCCTAGTGTGAGAAATATAAACATACATTCTTCATTGATAAGATTCAGAAGAGTGTATGTGCCTGCTTTAAGGCTGTAAAAGAACAAAAAGCAGAGCCAAAATGATATCAGAAGTTATTGCAGCTTTGATAGCCCCACTTAGAGTTTGCATTGTAAATGCAGGCACTTCCATACATTGATGTTGAAAAGATATTATTAGTGGCCACTGGAGAAAGCCTGTCTATGTTTCTGACATACATTTGCAGAAGAACGGTTCTTGCAGGGCACTGTGATACAGTCTGAGCATGCTATCAGAAGTAAAGCTTCAGGTGGCAGGCAAAGTCCACTCTGGCACAGACACCAGTTGCATATTGCTCAGTGATGGAAGCCTAGCAGTGGGACAGATAGGTACACTAGTGTGTTAAGGGGAGATAATTACAGCATTTTAGAGGTTTCAGAGATTGTGGTACAGTTGCCCATCTGCTTTATTGTTTACTGATATGTATACATGGATCAAAGATCCCATCTTCTACATCTTTCTACATTTTATTTATTATTTGATAGCCCTACTTGCCAGAAAGTGAGAGTAGATAGAAATAAGATAATTTCACTTCTTGCTTCACCAAGGGTTTTGAAATAAGAGAATTTTCTTCAGGACACCCCAGAGCATTAAATGCCAGTGCTGCATAATGAAAGCTGAAACTGAATATTTGGGAAAGCTGTGTGGTATAAAGTAGCCTTTTTCATTAATCAACAGTTTTTCATTGCTGTTGATTTAAACTTTTGAAGCACTAGATTAAAAGGTGCTTGTTAGAATAATTTGAGTGGCAAAATGTTGACTGTGCTATCTAAGGTGCATTATAAGAAGCATGGACAGTAAAGTCTAACCATACTTGTCTGAGTCCATTCGGCTATGGTTTTTTGAGAACACATGTGACGCTGTGTGCTGTCTTGTAGCATTGTATTGTTCAGGAAGATGACACTCTGCCTTTCAAAAAGCAGCTGTTTCCGTCTTTGTTCCTGCAGCAGGAAGCCTTGCCTTTATGTCCATCTGTTTACTAATACTGCTGCATGATGCCATGGTTAGAAAGGTGCAGGTTCCTTACTGCTTGGTGTAGGAAAAAGAATCTCACTTTGCTTATAATTTTCTGTTTTCCTCTCAAAGTTTTTTCAACCACTAGTGAGTGGAGGTTGCTGCTTAAGTGATGGCCTTCTTTCTCCCTCTTCCAGCCTGGCCGTGCATTTCTGCAAACATAGTTGCAGCAATGCTAATGACCGTATGGCCGGGCCATGATCTGGGTCAAGGAACTGACCCCAGCAAAAATTCATCTGTTTTAAAAAAAGGAAATGTTTTTGAAGCTGCAGCCTGAGGAGCTATGAATTAACATCTCTCACCTTATTGGATTCAGGAATGTGCAATTTCACGGTAAGGGTGATTGCATTTTCCCTTTCACTGCTAAGCATTTATTAAATTCCAGGTATGCAAAGTGATACCAGCAGTAATTTAATTAAAAAACATGTTGGGAGTGCCTCCAGCATCTGGGAGGACTCTCTTTATGTGAGATGAAAAACCAGGGTCTGAAGAAAGAGGAAACTTCTTTCAGCAGTAGAGAATGAGAAGATGCAATAGGTAGAATAGCTGTCTACAGTACTGTATCAACTTAGGAAAAATAGTCTTGACATTATTACAAATCATGCAAAAGTTCCATCTTGTTCCGTACTCTTACAGTTGTCTTTAGGACAATCTCAGGGAAATAATTTAACAATATAGATTTACATATGAATTATTTATTGCGCATCATGCTTCATGACAATTTCCTGTCTTCCTCCAATCCATGTTTTCAGCTCCCTAAGTAGTAAATAGCATTGTATCTTCAAGTTAAACAAACTACTTTTCCAATAACTTGTTTAATAGCATCCAGTGCTTGTCTTAGACTGCTAACTACACCATAGCAACAGGGTCTATCACGTAAACTTCTAATATGTAAAAATAAAGGACTTTTGCTTGTTCAAACTTGCTGCCCAATCTCCCTGTGCTTCTCCTAGTTCTTATTTTCTGAAAAAATTTGAGCAATCATTCTGAATTTATTTTCTCTAGACTATTTGTATCTCAGTGGAGCTCTGACAGTTCTCCCCTCAATCATCTCTTTGCAAAGCTGAAGATTTTCAGCCTGTGTAACTTCTCAGATGGAAGTTATATGCCACTTCTGTATCTTGTTTTCACACTGAAAATTTTTATACATGACCTAGATTGAGCAGAGTCTGGTTGCCATTCCAGCTTCTGCTCACCACCTAGCTGGCGTTGTGAAGAGTAAAAAACATCCTTTCGGATTTCACCCTCAAGGAAGGACAGAGAGCATGGACCTGGGCACTGCGTCCAGGCAGCGTGCTTTTGTCCCCTGTCAGTCACTGTGCATTTACGAATGCTGAACTTCACTTGCTGTTTTGCTGCCTTGTCACGCAGCAGTTCTTTGTTACGGCTGTGCAGTGGTGAGGTACAGTTACAAAAATGCACAATTTTATTTTTAATACCATGGATAACATTATCATTAATGAGCTTTTCCACATCTGCTCTCATAATTTCTATGTAGTTTATGAACTACATAAACATATGGGAACACAGATTCCAATGCAGTCCCCATGTGCAATCTGCATCCTTGGCAGACCCCATCTGTGTGAAAACCCTCACCATACACAATCCCTGCTTTCCCTTCTCAGTAAGTTATTGTCTTTATCTTACAAAAACTTTTGTTTTAAAAAACTTATGATGAAGGAATCTGCTAAAGGGGATCCTTTAGGGAACCGTTAGCAGAGTTGCCTACACCCTGAGACCCCCTTCAGGACTGACTGTCCCTGCCTGGCCCCTGGGTCTCCCCTATTCCACCCCTATTCCCCATGTCAGCCCCTGGAACTTCAGCCTCTGCTCTAGCAATGTCACAGCAGGACCGATGTCCAGCTTTCACAGCCCTTCGTGGTCCTGCCATGGGGCCACCCACAGGGCTGCATCCCAGCCTGGCCCCAGCCTCACCTGGTCTGTGTCCCCTAGGGAATTGCTTTATTGCCTGGAGTTGGAGATGTCCTTGCCCTGCTGGCAGCTCTGCTCCTGGCTGGACAAGTGGGATAGACCCTGGCAGCCAGACCTTGCCCGAGGAAGCCCCTACTACTGCTCTGCCCTGACAACAGCACTTATTACTTCACAAATCTGTCATGTATAACTTCCTCTTCCAAAGACTGGATTGACTGTGCTCACTGTATTATGTAATTATCTACAAATGCTATTCTTATTGTAAGTGACCCATTTAGATGGTGTGCAAGTCAGCCTTATTTTTGTTGGTTTTTTTGTGTTTTTTTTTTTTCTCTCTAAAGTCTCCTGCAAAGTCTTGAAACAAAACTCTTAAAACAAAACCTCTCAAGCTTGAGGTCCAAGTTGAGTGACAATGCTATGCATTGCAGTTTAGTAGTGATGGTATTCATAGCTGAGATTGCTTTAGGACAGCTGGGACAACATTATCTGTGATTTTTTTTTCCCCCAGAGTTGTTGATCTTTTAATTTTAAATGATTTCTCAAACTTCCCCTTAGAAGAAACCTTGCAAACAGCTTTGTAGATAATATTGATCCAAATCAATCATTTATCTTTTATTAAACAGCTCCTTAGAGTGAGTGCCCTTTTACTTCTGACACCACTGAGCACTGAAGACTCAGTTGCTACCTGGTTGGTGTTTCCAGCAAATATACAGCTTCTATGTGATTAACAAGCTCTTTCTCAGAATCTCTTTTGACACCATATTATACATTTACCAGCCTTTTTATTCTTCTCAGTTTTCTGTTTCTGTCACAAACATCCATTTTTGAAGATGTCATGATGCCTTTCATAATTTCTTGTACTCTCCCTTTTAATTATTCTATTTTTTCTTAGGGTTTTTACAGTCTTTACATTGTGGTATATGTTTCTTCTGAACATCTCATTTTTATTTTATAAACTGTCTCCATGGCAACTGTAAGCATTTTTAGAATTTTTACTGCTTCTTTTCATTTAAAAAGCTTCTTAATTTTAGTGATTTTTTTTTTAATTTAATTCCTGGAAGTAAGCTACTACAGTTACAAGGTTGGAAGTTGTTGAGGTTTTTTGTGGTGTTTTGTGGTGTTTTTTGTTTGTTTGTTTGCTTGTTTGTTTTGTTTTGTTCTAGCATGAATGCCAAATCTGAAAATACTGAATCTGAACATACTGAACACGCTGAATTTTTGTGCAGAACAAAACAAGACCTGGGCACCATTCAGTAGTAAAATATGGATATTGTCTTCTTTTGTGACATCACCAACTGGTTACTTCAATAACGAATTGGTTACAGATTCCATATATTTTATTTCTGCATCACATCCTGTCATAACATCTGAAGTCTACCTCTGCTATCTCCCATCCTGCTCAGTCACTAGCATAGCTCTGATGTCTATATTTCAATGTCAATATAGAACTTTAATGTATGGGTATTCTTATATTTCCCAATGCATTGAATTTATCATCACTCAGAATACAGCACTCTGCATAACTGCACAGTGTTTTATTGTTCATGTGCAGCATTATCCTTATTATCAGTGTCACACAGGTTGTCTTTCATCCATTAAGTTTCCAAATGCTTATTAGATGGAAACAGATGTTTGCGTTTACTTAATTTTGCTTTTGTTTGAAAACACTCACCAACTTGTTTTTTTTCAGCTATTGCTGATAACTAGTTAAATCTTTCAAGGACATGATCATGAATAACGCTGCAGTCTTGTGCACCTAATATCTTCCCTTCTTCTATGGCTTAAAAAATGCCTCAAATATTTCACACTTCTGGGACCCCTTGTTCCAGGTTGTTTTGCAATAATATTTATTCGAATCTGTTTTAAGATGCCTCACCCTTGTCCATAGCTTCAACACTATTTAGTTGAAGGGTTCATGAAAAGTCACAGCACAAGTTTCTAAGTCATTTGGCCATGGAAGTATTATTCAGCAAAGAAACAATGCACTTAATACTGCCTCAGCTCTTGTAATAGTACTAAGCCTTTATCTGCCTGTTGATGACAGCTTCAGCCCAATTGCAGAGTATGTTTTCCACGCACTGCTATTAAACAGTTTCTCTGCAGTTGCTTGGCATGTCAAATTGTTTCTTTACAACAGAGCTTATCATTGTGACATCTATATAGCCCCACCGATCATTCCCAAAAGTCCTTTTAGCATATATACAGACCTAAGTCCATTACCTGATGTTCTGAGCACTGTAATTTCTGTGTGTGTGTGTGTGTGTGTAACTTTCTGTCCCCCATCTGCTTAGCATTGTCTGACAGGCGTATCTGGCAGCTGGGTCACAGTATACGCAACTAGGGGAGGACAGTTCCTGAGTGTTTTATTTATTTGATGTTGGTGGTGGGGCATTAGAAATGGTCAAAGAACTGACAAGGTGTCACTGTCTTCACTGCCTCAGCTGCTTTTGGGGGCTTATGCAGCTGCACAGCTGGACATACAGAAGATGAAATGGGGAAGCTGTGCTCTTGGCTCTCTTCCAGCTGGCTCCAAATGCACTTGAGAAACTTCCATGTGATAGTTAATGTAGCACCTGCTCAACAAACAAAAACCAAGTTTCCCCTTCTTCGTTATACTGTACATCTGTTATTTTGCTGACATGGAAACTAGCGTAACAATTACATTCATTACTTGCCCTCTAAGTTGATTCCAGCTAAGCTGAAAAGACCTTAGTGTGTTTGCTCAGTGATTGTTTAGGCTGCAGCACAAATTAAGAAGTTCTCCTTCCAATGAAATTTGTTCTACATTGTAATTGCCCTTGCATGTGTATGTTCATGCTCGAGGTAAGACTGAGAGACATTTTCTTCTGGCCAAATATAGACTCCAGCTCTCAGCAGAGGCATGTTTACTCTTGGAGTTCTGGTTCCACGTGTAATTAGAGATCAGAGAGAGCAAACGTGCAAATGCCTGAAGAAGATTGGGAGCATCAGAAATGGCATTGCTGTACACATCTAACAACCTCACCTGTCCTGTGCCCTTTATGCCTTCCCTGTTGTACATTCCAAGTATCGCAACAGTTTCAGACAGCTGCTATTAACAAAATAATCTGCTAGAGAAGTGTTTTCTTTTTCTCCACAAACTTGGAATTTCTCCCTTCAGAAAATCACACTACTTCAAGGTCAGTACAGGGAACAGTCATTCTTGAAGGACTGACAAGGTCAAAGTCCAACTCCTCTTCCACTCCTCATCTCCCCCACAGCTGTTATTTACTACTGCTGTGTGACTTTTAATAGCCTGCCCTGCAAAGACTTGCATTCTATTGGGCCACTCACATGCTAAAGACAAACATATGCCTAAAACTGGAAGCTAAGTGGTTAATTACTGAAACTGTCTCCTGCTGACCTCACTTTAAGTAGTTTCATATTTTTTGTTTCACGTTTTAGACTTGCTACTCAGACCACTCTTTAGCTTTGTAATTAATGAGAATGAGATAATATTCTGAAGCAGAGATCTAAAGCGTGCTGCGTTTTGTGAGATTTTGCTCTGTATGGTCCCTTAGAAGGTACATTGTTCTGAAGCTGATATTTTGCAGCAATCAAGTACAGCATATTGAGAAAGATGTAGAGTGCAATTGGTTTGCCTATATTTTTTTCTTTTGCATTATTTGATTTAGCTTGTAACTAAATTAATATTTCGTTTTGTGGCCTCATCAGGAAATTATTACAGAAATACTTCCAAGAGGTAAACAAAGCCATCATATGGTCAAAGTTTTTGATATAACAAACAAAAAGAAATTCCTAAAGATTCTGTCATCTCTGGAAATTAATAGAATACCTTAATCGCAGTTACACAAAAATAAGTGTTCCTCACAAAGCATAAAAATTTTCTCTTTTTGAAACTGAACAATACAGAAAGGGGCTGAGTGAGAACGGTCTGTATGCTACACTAAACTTTCACTCAGATTTCAGCATTGTTTTTCTTTCTTGTCTGTTTTTGTTGTGCTGCCCTGAACCAAAAGCTGTAGTGGGACTTTTCTTACTGTTCAGACAACTGCCTCCGTGAAGCCACTTTCCTAGAATGTAAGAAAGTCTTGATGTAGTCCTAACAGCTGTCAAACAAAGAATGTAACTGCTTCCCTGCAAGCCTTCATGTGTAATGAACTAGCTCTAGTTCACTTTGCATTCACTTTTGTTAGAAATACTGAGACCTGTTTCTTTATGAAATTTGTGCACCATATTTTGACATTTAAACTATTTTGGCTTTTTGGAAGGCAGAAATTCACTTAGAGCAAAGACAACTTTATTGTGTTTTTGTTAGAGAGGTTATGGCATGGCCACAGTGGCTGTAACACAGGAAGTGTCCCATGTTGAACTCTGCCATGCAAGAATATGAAGCAGGTGAAAGAGAGAACATTATTTGGAGAAAGGAGGAATGGTCCTGAGGACAAGAAGTCTGTAAGGGGCCTGTCCAAACACCTTGTGAGCAGCTGCTGAGGAAAGATTCTGTGCCCACCATCAGTTTAGGCAGACACTAGGGAATTATGCAGCCCTGTCTAATCTTCAGGGCACCAGTCCAGTCCCAGTGGGACAGTGACAAATCTCTGCAAGTGCCTCAGTTAGATCACAGCTCAAACCTGCAACTTAGTGACTCTTGCTAATTAGGATTCTATGCAATCCAGCTACTGTGTGCTTTTGTGCTTTCCCAACCAATAACACCAATCTGTGCTAAAAGAGGTATTTGTTCCACAAAAATTTTCCTTTTGAAAGCAGGATAGTGGAAGAGGCAACCTTGCGATTTGCTCAAGCAGCTTACACAATGATTTCCCACTAAGGTGGAAACATGATTTTTCTTCTTGTTGCTATTTTTGCTACCAAGTGTAATAGCAGAGCACGAGTCATCTATCTCACAGCAAAAACTGATTTTTATTCTGGATGTGGGGCTTAGTTATTCAAAAGAAAGCAAGATACAGCTTTGCATAACTATTGAAGTTCTTTTCAGAGGTTAATTTGTTACGTCACATAGATTATCTGCTCAAATACTGTACATTCTCTTACCCTGAGGCACAGAGGTTCATTAAATGAGCTATGCAGTGAAAAAAACAGTCTTTTTCTAATACAGTTTCTAAGCCTCCTGGCAGTTCTGTGCAAAACATCCTTCTCATGCTCTCAGTTAGGCACAGTCTTCCAAAGGGGACCCACTGTGCATCTGTCATAAGCTTTTTCCAGTGTCACTAGTAATAAGGATTAACCTCTCTATGCCTAGCTCCTGAGACCTGGCTTTTTATGGAGATATAAAGAATGTCTGAGGGCAGAAAGCAAAGCAGTACTGGTACAGGGTCCTTGGCTTTAGCATCCACATCACCCGGTAGCTTGACAGACCCTGAATTAGTTGACCTTCAAGGTAGGGTGAAAGGCCAATCTATTTACTCAACTTTGTGCCTAAGGGAGGTAGTTGTAGGAAACAAAACAGTGCTCAAGGATGAGACACTATCTAAGTCGACATTTGGTCAATTAGCTATGCAAGTTGTCTGAAAGTTTTTCATGAGTAGAGGGAGTGTGTGGGGTGGATTATGCAACCCCCCAAATAAACAAAAAATACATAAAGCTGTGTGTTCTAATGACAGATATGAAAGTCGATGAACTTCTGCTGACTCGTTAAAAAATTACTAAAGCAGTATTGTCTATTAATAGGTAGCCCATGAAACTGGACTACTGCAGCTGTATGATCTTAACCTGCCATGTAATATTTGTAATGGGTGAAATTCACTCTCTCCTGGGCCAGAAAGCAGCACAAAAAAGCTGTCAGAAACTGATGTTTTTGATGATCCAGCACCAACCCTCCTAGACTCAGCTGTGATCGTTCTCAAACCAGCAGCCTACCCACTTACTGTGCCACAAAAACCTATTGCCTGCAATGGAGAAGGGGCTCAGAAGATTCAGAGGGGTGAAGTCTACTCATTGGTGGGTTTTACAACAGTCTCCCTCAGTAAAGATCATAGTTTGAAGCCAATCTTTGTGATGCGAATGAACATGTTGAGTTTCCATGGTTTTATTGTTTCCCCAAGAGCAGGAACTGCCACTCTCCTGAGTTGTAGTCCAGAGTGAGAGGGCGTAAGCAGCTTCACTTAGCCACTACAGTGCCAAACCTGAACTCAGTTACAAACATTTTGTTCACACTTGTTCTTTCTCTTCTACTTCCACAGTCCTCAGTCCTCCAGGAGAAGTTGTTTGGTTGCCATTCAGTCACACAGGACAGAGCAAAGTCAATGCTTCATCGCACAAGCAGTTAAGGGTGAGAGGGCCAGAAAATAAAGCTGCTGGCATCTTGCCTGAACATCTTTACTGGTTTGTAATGCAGCCTCGTGGGGCAATCCATTTATTAGAGCTCAACTTTTCTTTTTAATTTTTTTTTTTTATTGTATCTCTTGAAAAAATATCCTTTAAAAAATGAACTCCTTTGCTTTCTTGAAAACATCAGTTATGCAAGCAAGACTAACTAGTAAATGTGGCAGCAGAACTGTTTTTCTCAAATGTGACCTAAATTTCTCTACCCTGAGGCTTTAGTTGGTTTCAATGCACGAACCTGAAGGCAAAAAGAAATTATGATGTTTTTTTGTTGTTTTATGAGGTATTTCCACTTCTTTAAAATCTCATCAGAAAACTCATGCCTAAATATAAATCTGTAACCATGAAAAACTAGAGAAATACAGAAGACAATATATGGTAAATGCCCAGTAAACAGTAAATAATCTCCATATAAAACCTCTGATTAAATTATTTAAAATTTAAATTATCAATTCTTCTCTCCTTATTTCTGATTAAAGGGTGGCTGGGCTAATCAGAAGTAGGCAGGAATTTGTGCTTTGATTCAATTAGCAGCATGTTATAAATTACGTTAATATTTTTCTGTCATTCTGAAGGACCTGTATGAATATAGCAGGCTGCCATACTCCTCATTTGCTGCTCATTTCTTACTCAAATGGATGAGTAACGGTGGGTGGAATTCTCAGTTCTTTATTCTTTCCTTGTTCATTGGTTTATTCTTTACCTCTTCTTTGATTATATTGCTCTCATTATGTATTCAGTGATATGCATTCATAGCAAGATATCCTCTGTGTTTTGATAAAGTTACTAAAACGAAAGCTAATTAATAACGCTATTGAGTATCAGCCATCTGAGTGAGATAGATTGTTGTATCTCCCTTTTTTTAAAGAAAATTATACCTTCCAGATCTGAATCCACAAACTGGGAGTTAATGCATACACAAGTCTTCAGTTCTTAACACTACCTTATCTGTTCAGCCACCAGTGTGTTAATGGATTCAAGCACTTCTAATGATTTTGAAATTAGTTTATGTACTGAGATGCGTGGACTTCTTTATTGACTGGAGTGGCTAGCTAACAGGCTTTGTTAGCCTAAAGGCTGTGGGCTTTTGTGTATGAAGAATCTCAAATTGCATTGACTTTCTTGCCAAGATGGCAGGCAGCTGTCAGTGTGGACACCAGCAAACACAGATGGAGCGAGTCATTCAGGAAGGGATGTGATATTTGACAATTCAGATTTCCAAGGGGCTTAGCAGGTCAGCAGCTACCACAGCCCCATGTTGCCTTATTCTCAGATCAGCATAACGAATCATGCCTGGGAGACCAAGTTAATCCCTTTCAGGTTCCCTGGACTGTAGATCTTTCTGAATTTTCCTTTCTTTAGCCCTTTGTTTTCCTCCTGCTTTGTACTGAAAGTTAACTACAACAGCAAGAATGTATTAGGCTACTTCGAATACTGTCGTCAATTCATCCTGTCCTGCTGGCACATGGCACAAGCTGCACAATGAAGAAACCCCTGCCTCACTTCTGGAATAAGTCAACAAGAGGGTTTATAAAACACAATGTCTATGCGTGCACGTTTTCACACAAGTATGCATGCAGAAGTTGGAGTTGCTCTTGTCCTGGTTTGAGAGTGAATGCAAATCTACTGTTTGAAGCCATCATTTGCCAAAAGGCTGCAAAATCTGCCCCATCAATTCAAGGAGGTATTAACTACTTCCCAAGTACTTTCACGTCTCCCAGCGTATGGCATGCAGGTGGCCTTCTTCAGCTGGTTAGATGCACCATTCTTCACAACAAAAGCAGTTACAATACCCCCTTCTGCACTCAGCCAGAAGAAAGATCCCATCCCAATAGTGGAAAATTCAGCTTTGGGGCTGGCACTATTTTCCTTATATCAACAACTTCCATTGTGTCTCATAGCAGAGGGTATGAAACGTTTGAAGATAATCCTGTCCTCACTAACACACATTTGTTGCCCATTAGAGAAAGGAGCCTCAAATACCCTCATTACCTAGGTCTTTTTTGTCTGTCAGTGCAACTCTATCGTGCGATGCAGTTGGATTTGTCCTTTTCTGACCTGACTCTCTGAAGAGGCTTCTCCCTGGCATGTGACTGTTAGGTGGCTGTTGGGTAGCAAAATACGTTGTATATCCTCTGAGATGATTAGGCAGAATGTCAGTAAATTTTGGTGGCCGGGCAAAATACTGGCTTTATTACACCTTGACTGTGGCAGTAAAAGCCATCTTCTGGACCGGGATACTTCTATGCAGTAAGCAGGCTTCTATACAGGCTAAGCAGGCTTGAATATCTCATCTTTAAAATAGAGAGATATAGAATTCCTAAATTAAAAACAGATTTGGATTATCCTGTAAATTAAAGGTAATTTCAATCCTTTTACACTCAACTTCGCCTATTTACATTAGGTCTAGAATACTCCAAACCCTCTCTATTTTCAAATTTAACTGTTCTCATTTATTCTGTGTTTGAACCTGGCCCAGAATACTCAATAGCCACAAAGATGCTGTTTCTCCTACTGAAATAGTGGGTAGGTATGTCATCTGCTATTGGAACTATGATCAGAAATGGTGCCACCTGCCTTTGAAGTGGTTGTTCCCAAACTATGCCCTCGTGACACCACAGCTGACTATAAAATTTTTTCAGTTTTACAGTATTGCCAACTATAAGGTTAAAAGTTGATGATCTCTGAGAATTTGATAGTGCCCCAGGGCTTTGGGAACCCCTTCTTTGATAGAAGGAGGCAGCAAAATCTATGTAGATGAAACTAGGCCAACACAAGTAATTGATTTTATTGGTTCAGCAGTAGAATTTATAAATAAAAATAAAA
Source organism: Serilophus lunatus (assembly GCA_013399895.1). Lineage (NCBI taxonomy): Eukaryota > Metazoa > Chordata > Aves > Passeriformes > Eurylaimidae > Serilophus > Serilophus lunatus. The sequence goes on from VXBA01000063.1 coordinate 182,238, forward strand.
GTAGAACAGATCAAAGGGAATTAAAAAATTAATTTTTACTTGACAAAGCAAAACACCTAAAAATGTCACTTTGAGTTACATGGGATGTTTCATTCAATTTGAAACAAAATACTTAATTTTTTTTTCAGGAGTATGGAAAGCAATAAGCCAAGAAGGATAAATTAGAGTTTCAAAATGTCCAAAAAGGATTGCTCAACTTTACTTGAAGGGTCAGACAAAATGTATCACTATTAAATGTGAAAAGCTGACAATAGATGGCCAGAACAACGTCTGAGAAAGGAGCTGGGAACACCCATTTAATACTATTACACTTCATCATTTTTTAATACATGTCCAAGCATAAGAATAGGTCTTAATATGATGGAAAATGTCTCCCTGTTGGTTTAAACCATAATTAAGGAATAAATAATAATTCATAGAACTAATTTTCCTGTGTTGTGTTCAGTAAGACTTTCCTACTTCAAATTAATTAGCATACAAAACAGGCATTTTTAGTTTGTTTGTGGTTGGTCTTCTCAAAGGATTTGCCCATTAAAAATAGAAAAATTGTCGTATTTCAATCATTAGAAGAATCAGGATTAGTATCAATATGAAGCCACTTCTAGTTTCAAAGGGATTCTGTCTGTTATGAACCTTATAATAGAAATTTGAACAAAGGTTGAATAAAAATTTTGTGTAAGTTTAAAACACTTTGCAGCACTGCAGGTTGGGAGAAAGGGAATTGTAAGCCACATTGTGATTACATACAACTGACCATACTCATAGTGTCAATCTCTTTGCTATTCCTTGTTTAGCATCTTGTTCTAACAGAGGAGGACTTCACACCTCTTCAATGTTACCTGCTGCTAAATTTTTATTTATTTTTAAACTGCAGAACCATAGGGCAAAAAAAGACTTCAAGAAATCCCCTGGTGAACTCCATTATCCCCAAATGGCCCATGTTTCTGAGATAATCAGTCTGTGGTATGGGCAACAACAGAGGCTTTGATACCACTTTTTGCAGGGTTATTTGCTATGCTCATTTAGCTGGGTAACTGGTTCCACCTCTTTTCCCCTTTTGTCATTACTGGCTATGTTGGGGTGTTTGCTTGTTTTCCTTCATTGATTCTGCACTGATTTTACCTCCCTCACTTTAACTGTGGGAATCTTTACCTCAGATAAATATGATTATTGCCCTATGACTGTTTTTGCAATTATTAGACTAGGCGCATTAGCAGTTGTTTGCAGGAAAACGGCTAAACGGTTCCTAACAGCTAAACCATACATCTGTATAATCTATAGACTAAATCATGCTGGCATCAAAGATTTTTTTATAATTCAGAACATTTGCAAAAGAGTGTATTTTAAAGTTTGACAAGATGTCAAAGCAGACAGGCTGAAGCTTAGCATACCTGAAATTAATGACTGGATTTGCTACAGAGACTATATACCAGAAATCATGAATGAATACATTCCAATATTCCTTCCATGACTCAGGCCTTTCATTCTCCTGGCCTGCTGGACACGGATGG
>VXBA01000064.1:1058-21323 GCA_013399895.1 Serilophus lunatus
TTCTAAGCCTATCTACTTCTTCCTTAAGCTCTGCCACCAGACAGAGCAGGTCATTCACCTGGTCACAACGGACACAGGTGCTTTCAGTATTACCCTCCGGGGCAACAAGGCTCAAACACTCCCTTCAATTGACTCCCTCAATCGAGGCAGTCAGAAGTCTGCACCGCCACGTCCTTCAACAGAGGCGCTGTTTGAACAAGCACCCTCTTTTTGCCAGCAGACTTGGACAGTTTATTGACCATTATTGGTGAGAAAGACAGGGTAAAGGAGGAAGAGAAGGAAAAACAGGAAGAAAAGCCACCTACCAACCAGCGTCTACAGCCCTGCCTGCTCGAACTGCTGCGCTAACTGCGTCAAGAATGCCTCTCTGCGGCAGCCTCTCTGCGATCCTGTTTACCCTCTCCTGTTCGCCGCACTCCCTATAAGCCCTAAGTCTTTAAATGCAAGAGGGAAGCCCTGCCAAGCCAAGCCCCACCCCTCCACGCTTGAGGCACGCTGGTTTGCTACCGTTCTTCTCGTAACAAAATAACTGACCTTAAATTACTCCTATTGCTTGCCTAGATTGCTTCACACTAGATTTTAAGAGTGTAATTTAACAAATATTTATTTTGGTGGCAGTCCTGGTTCAAGCAGCCTTCACAACTTTGCACCTGCAACCAACCCCCGTTCCTCCTTCTTGTATCTATTCCTCAAAGCATGAGTTGTGCCAGTTTGTGAGACTACATGGTTAACCAAATCAGTCATTTAAACAAAGTAATTTTTGGCCTCTTTTCTGTTTAAATACACATCAGTTCTTGCTCACTCGACTGCTAGCAATTGCAAATGTCAGACTAGTAATTTTTTAAAATACTTGTTTCCTTCAAAGATAACTGAAGTTGGACTAAAGGCAACAGCAGCGCAACCAAGCACTATTCAGTTTTTAGCATTAGACTACCCTCCAACCCATCAGCTTTAGAGTTCAATGTTAATTTTCCCCCTTCTTAGAAGGAAGTTTTTTTATTAGCAGTTATGCTCAGTAGGAACTTTGAGGCTTTGCTTCGTATCACTTTAACAACATATGACTCTCGGAGAAGAACAAAGATCGCTTCTGTACTGTTTGAAACCATTCAGCGGTTGTTATAAATCAACAAGGTTTTTTCTCTGCAGTTGAAATGTGAGCAATAACTTTCATGCTTTGGCACTAGAACTTCTTAGTGATACACTGTGCAGTCACCCAGGACAATACTGTGTAATAGAGATGTGTGGCATTTCTCAACCATTCCCATTATACAAGGCAAAGTAAAGCACCAACATGGTGAGCCATCTGTGCTAATGTCGATGATGTTATTAAATCATTCATTGCATTTCACAACTTCATATTAAATCATTAAAATTCTTATTTTGGCATAATGCCAAATAATGTAAAAATATGAATTCAGTATGTACATATGCTTGCTCTTTTTTTTTAATAAATTCGTGTGTGGATCAAACACCCTTACAAGTGCTGTGGGTCATGTAATTATGCCCTCAAATCTTGATAGTAGAAATAGAGCCCAGATTAATTGAACAGGTTTTAGCAGAACTAAACTTGATGCATCCATTTCTGCCAACTTGTTCTGCCTACAACACAGTACCATCCAGAGGTCTACTCCAACCTCCTTGCTTCCTTTCTTTCCCATCAAGAAAAAATATTTTGTTTTGCTCACATTTAATGCCACTTAATAGTTGGAATATTTCCCTAAAATTATAGCAGTACACTAACACTGCAGTTATCAGTGGTCATACCATCCTGGTATGCACCTACCACACTAGCTGACCTATTTATTCTGAGAGCTGTTGGTAAGTGGACATCCCAGTAGGCACTGTGCACACACAGTCTGCCCTAGAGACCTCACAGCTCAGGTGAGAGGGCAGCCCGACATAGTAGGCTGTTAGAAGGAAAAATACAAACTCGCAGCAAAATTATTTCACTGGAAATTTTCATTGAATGTCTGTGTACACAACTGAGAATTGTCGCAGAGACACTGGTGACCTCTATGTAACTGTTATGATTTTCATTTATAGCAGAACAAAAAATCCTTTTCATGTAATTTAGTGATGATGTCTCAACACAGTACAGTAAACCACCACAGGATAATCACAATTTCTTTGTTTATTTTTGAAGGCTGAATAACTTTGAAGATAAGACAGAAAAGCATATAAGTGTCTGTAACTCTTATGGATGTATAAAATATTCAACATGACGGCATTATGTCTAGTAAGCTAATAAAGAAAAATATCTCACTTCACTGTCACAGTGAGAATTCTAACTGTAAGCATTTTACATGATTTCACCTTTCATGGAAGAACTGTATATGACCTGCAATTGCATAAGCTCTTATTCTGTTTTGCTGCTGTGCAGTACCCTTCAGTCTTTTACGAGTCCTTAAATAACAAACACAACCATGAAGTGAGAAAGAATGGATAGTCTTCACTGGATAGATTTTATGCTTTCCAAATCATACATGTTTAAAAAGACAAGGGACTGAAAGCTGCCTTATTCCTTGGTATATTTGACAAATGTTTGATCATGTTTAAGGCTCAGGAAACAATCTACTCAGCAGAGTAGCTTTAAGCTACCTTTTTTGTGACACTATAGTGGTATGGGGGAATTTCTGCAGGGTTCAAGTTGTGTCTATGGCTCCAGTCTAAGTTTGGAAAGTATATATAGTACTTCAAGGATGGTTCACAAGCACTGTATTTTAGTACCTGAAAGGGCTCTGCAGAACTCTGTGAAATTCTAAGAGAATAATGTCTTCTTCCTCAAGTAGGCTACACTTCAAACTCAGGTGTACAGTGTCTTCTCCCTCTCCAGAGGCTCCTTGGCCGACTAGTTTGTGAATGAAGCCTTCCAGAACTGGCTGAGAACATGGTGCAACAGAAAAGGCACAATGGGTCATGGTTTAAAATTGCTGCAGTTATTCCAGAAACCCAAGGTAATCACAAAAAAACAGAGGAAGAAAAGTATTCCTCTTTAAGCTGAGTCTCTGGTATCTTCCTAATGAATAATAAGTGACAGAGCCCCATAAGAGAAAATATTCAGACATTCTTATCTTCAGCTAGAGGCCGTTTTTTTCCAACCAGTCCCTTTTTATACTTTTTACTCTTATTTTATAGATTAACACCCCACTTGTCAGAACCTTAGCCATCTCTGGACAGAGAGTCCAGTTTCAGATTGAGCTCAGTTTTCTGGGGAAAAGTGAGGGAAAGAAAGAAGGGATACCGGGAAGGCAGAACAAGAATACTGTCACCGAGATCTGATCACAGTTAATTTGTATGTGATTGTTCTCCAGGCCATGAACTGAACAATGCCAGCTCCTGGGGTTTGCTGTGGCATAACCCCCTCAGTGAGAGGAGCAGTATAGCTCTGGATGTCCCTGCTTGCTGAGAAAATCCTCATGAAGCTTCTAGGGTTCTCTTTGATTTTTCACACCTCCATTCTGAAAGGCTCCTGCTGTGCATGCTTGGAGATACAGAAAAACTAGAGAGGGGGTTTTTTCACCTTGCATGAACTAAAACATCTGTGAGCATACAATACAGCTGAGAAGGCAATGCTGTTTGAAAAGCATTGTTCTTTTGACCCATTTTCATCCCCATTTTACCAATCACAGAAAATTCTTCATTTTTACTCTGTCCACTATCATTAACAATGCCTCATGATGTTAATTAATACTGCAAGAGGCTAAACCTCAGGCTGACTGTCTCACATATGAGAATTAGTTGTGTGGGTTTGCAGAGCAACATCTGTCTGTGAATAGATTCTAAAAAATAATAATTAAATTAAACAAAAGAGAGGCTCTAAGCTGAATTTGTGGGTAAATGATTAATATCATACCATGTTTCAGATTTTTTTCCCAGTCAATTTTGTTTAATGATTTTCAACTATGAATATTACATGTCATTCTACAGTTAATTATTTATGCTGATGAAACATGGTACTCTCTGTAGCCTTTCTGGATTCTAAATGGAAAGTAACACATTTTCTAGGCAGTTCCTCCTGACTAGCGATGGCTCAAGCCAGTTTAAGGAGGCTTGTAGTTCAATGGGAAAAACTCTTGTGAGAATAGAATATTCGCCACTGGCCACCAGCCTGTGCATGCCAGGCTGTCAGCTCTGGGTGGGCTTTAAAGAGGCTGGCCTTAGAAATCCTTCCCATCCTGGTGGAAAAACTTTTCACATGAAAGAATAATTAATCATCAAGATTTATATTTCAGGATTTTTGGTGCTCCAGGAACAGTTTACATCTGACTAGGAATTTAAACCGAGCTTGGAATCTAGCTAAGCAGAACTTTGACATTTTGAGCTTTCATTTTAAATTGACATGAAAGCAATCATCAAATATTGAAAACCTTCCGGAGCTGGAATTATCTTTGTTCTAGCCAGCTCTGATGACTGTTTATGGATCTCTTTGCAGCTAGATATCCTTCATTCTGTGAGCTCTTCTAGGCAAGAGCTTAGGCTGGAAAAAAAATCTGCAGATATTGTCTCTGCTATCGTGTCATTTCAGTGACAGAAAAGTATGGCTCTAATGTGCCCTAAATCCCAGTGAATTACCTAATCTCGAAAGTCAGGACTGGAACATTTGACCTTCATAATAAATTGATGACACCTGAATAGCCTGAATGGTGAGAAATCCAATGAAATAAAGTCCCAGAAAAATTAAGCTTGTTTTAACCAGCAAGACTACAAAGTCTTGTGGCAACAAATAGCACTTAGAAACTCAGTGTACCTTGGCATTTGGGGAAGCAGAGCAAGATGTTACAAGCTTTACAAACTCCAGCAATTAACTACACATGTACTGCTATTAAGTTAAGGAGGATTCTTCTCTAGGGACAACAAAGCACTATCACAAGGAACAAAAGAACATATATTTTACTGAACAAAGCAGTGAGATATAAAAATAACATTTGGTTGGACTTGTCTAATTTAATATGGCAAGTGCATCAGCTGCAGTTAGTCCTTTCTGGAGGTGAATTTGGACATATTCTGCAGCTGCAGAAACCAGGTGCTGCAAAAATTGGGCTGTTGCTGCTGCTGCTATTAGTCACAGACGGCTGGAAGCAAACCTGGAACAGCACCAGGATCTCAAATACCCACAGGCCTCAGGAAATAGAGATGCTGAAAATGGTTCAGCCATGGCAGGGCTCCATTCCAATGGTGCCCTGAGGCTTCTCCGCTCCTCCCCTGGAAGGGCCCCACTACCATGTTTGGCTCTCTGTCTCCTTGCTTTCATTGTCCCACCAGCCTCTCATCTAGGGAAAAATGAGATTGGGCTGACATTTCTTTCTGGGAAGTACTAAGTCCCAGCATTATGCCCATTGCTGCAATGTAGGAAGTATCCTCAGCTGCCCGGGAAGGGTAAAGGTGTTCCCAGTTCTATTTATGTGGCAACTGGGTTTTCAGGTGCTTGTTCTCTAAACCACTAATTCAGCACTATATGATGTAAGCAGAGCCTACTGGCAAGAGCATCTTGGGTGTCCATATGGGCTGGGCAGAGAGTAGTGCGAGAGAAAGAGAGAGAGACATTTCTTAGATTGTGGGCATGGCACTTTACCTATAGTCCCTCTCATGTATTCAGGCTTGAATTCCCTGGTAGTTAGACCAAATTGTGCCTGTAAAGCAAACTTCAAAAACATATGCTATTCTACATGTATCAGATATTCATAAGGAAGTATGCTGATGTTTTTGACAATCCTGTGTGATTTTTTTATCTCATTAAAAGAATTGCCATTATTAAATAATTAAAAAGAAAGAAACTATAACAACTCATGATGATGCATCTCGGACGAAATTTTCAAAAGAAAAAAATATAAGAGCATTTTCAGATAGCACTTTATAACTTCTCATGTTTTAACAGGACTGCTCAGGCTGTGTGAAAGTCAGTGCTAATGCAAGCTACACCACTGCCAGTATACTAAGCTAGGACATCCTCAACTAACTCTAGCAGCTGCTAGTGCCATGTAAATATTTTGTCAGTTGCCTCTCTACATTTCCCCAAAGTCCCTTTTGCATCAAAATCTTCCTCAGGATTGTCTATGTTTTAATAAAAATACATTTTCTAACTCCTAACAGTGACATCTTAAATAACTTCCTTTAAATTTGATAGCAGCTACCATTCTTATTTCCATAGCTTTCATTCACCTTTAATCCTCTTTCTTTCTTGCTTGTCATTATTTGTCTTTGCCTTTATTCTTTCTGATCACTATTGTTATCCAATTTCCTTTCTTCTTTCATCTTTCTCTAATTCCCACTGCATTTGTGTCCTGTCATTATATGATTTTATTTTTACTCCTCATGTATCTTTCTATCAAATATAGAACTTTGTAACTGACGTTACCTTCATCTTCTCACCTTTTTTTCCACTTTTCTTAGTCATGCTCTGGGGATTAAAGGCCAGAAATGCATGCAGTTGAAGACTCTTCTCACACAAAATCCACAGACCACAACCACTCAGTCTCTTTCCCTGAGGATGAGTGGCAGAACAGCCTTTGGCTTTGTTTGTTATTCATCTTAGGGTGAAGGCTCTGGGAACAACAAATATCTTTTACATCAGAAGAGGCTCCTCAGGGAAGTGGTCATGGCACCAACCCCAACAGAGTTTAAGAAGCGTTTGGACAGTGCTCTCAGCCACATGGTGTGATTCTTGAGGTGGTCCCGTGCAAGGCCAGGAGTTGGACTTTGATGATTCTTGTGGGTCCCTTCCAACTGGAAATACTCTATGATTCTATGTAGTGTGCAGTGCCTCAAATGTGGGGGCTCTGATCCTAAGTGGAGTAGATGCTATCATAGTAATAATAATAATATCAGGAATTGGAATCTGACTTCACTGTTGGGCTATGCATCACTTGAGTGATGCAGGAAGAGCTCAGAGGAGGCATCTCTGCTACATGGGCTTACGGAGCACTTCTTTATTCATTTACTTAGTCTATTAAAAGTAAGGGAAGAAGAAGAGATGAGAAAATACCCATAACTCTTTGCTATGCATTGAATTAGTAGCAAAGTAATTATCAGAAGTCAATGTTTCCACCACCACTTCAATAAAAACAAAACAAAGGAAACCTAAAATCTCCGCAGAGATTACTCCATCCCAAGAACCTGTTAGTCTAACATGAGGTCTCATTGCATGGCCTCATGATACGTGAGAAAGAAGAAGTCAGAGATGAACAAAAAGATGTTTAATCTGTTTCTGCCATATCTGGGGTGTATCTGTGTTACTTAGATGAACATAGTATTTTAGACCACTTGGCTACATGCAGACATTTCTGAGTTGAAGGATTGATCCCATGCCAGCAATCCCACAAAACTGAATAAACCTTCTTCTAAATATATGAGGGATTTCCCCTTTCTCCTTTTACTCCTCCCCAAGGAGAATGATCTTCAAAGTTCGGACATACACTCTCAAACAGATTAGAAAGTTAATATTTAATATGCCTTATTTGGGATTTAAGAGAATGAAAAATGGGTCATCACCATTTACTGCAATTCTAAAAATTTCCACAATACAAAGTTACTTAACTGAAGTTCTCAAATATAGCTGTATTTCTTTTAGTTGTCAGACACGGGCATACTGAATGATGTCCTATGCGCTTACAAGAGAAAGATCATGTCCTTCTCTTGAGAGAAAGTTGTCCTGACAGAGGTGTCAGGGACAATCTACTTCACTCAATTCAGGATTCAGCTCTTTGTCCCTGAAGCCGTTTGCTCAGCAGAGACAGACAGCTCCAAGATGTTTCTCGAAAAAATTGAGCTCACAGACTGTGAGATTGGCAACAGACCTGTCCTAAAATACTCACATTTGGGATAAAATCTCACTCGCCTTAACATGAATCATTCTTTGGTCTTAAATAGGTAATGTCAGCAAGGCTTAGAACTAGAAGGTATCGCCTGAAGAAAGGGTCCATGCTGGATTGCACTCAGAGTCTGAGTTCAATATCCAAACATGTAGGAGCAGAGGCTCTCAGGAACGTGCAATCATCAGTCGCACTCTTTGTCATTTTCATTCTTGCTCTCGCTGCAGCTCTCTTACCTCTGTGCCACTGTCTCATAGGAGGAGTGTTTGATTTCATACAGGTTGAATTTCAGAGGTTCATGTTGCAGAATTTTTCTGGATAGTACGTAGTCTGAAGAAATTCTCTCTTCCTGCCAGCAAGCGCCCTACTCTGTAACTCTCACTGATATATTTTCATGAGCTATAGAAGAACAGAAGGACTGTATACATGACTATATGCACATAAGGTTTGTGATGGTTTAATCCACCTTTTAGCGTTTAGGGGGCAGGTTCAATAAAGATGACGGAAAACTGAATAGAAGTTGCAGCAGGTGAACAGTTTTATTACAAGGGGTTTAAATTAGGGAAGTAGGGATAACCCACAGGAGACCCCAGAATTACAGAGGGACACCCGACACGCAAGGGAAAAAAACACACACAAAAAGGGAAAAAACAAAAAAAAAGAAAGGGAACTGTTCCTTTCAGCCAGATGACTAGCTGAAAAAAGCAATGGGGAAGGGTAGGAAAAGCTGTCTCTTTTCTCTTCCCTCTCTCCTGGAAGCATTTCAGCCCCTTCAAGCTCTCTGAAAAACACAAACAGAAGTAAAACCAACTCCCTCCCGCCACCTCCCCAAGGGTTACTTGCTTGCAAGCTGGAAATGGCTCTCAGCTTGAGAGAAAATGGGTGGAACTCGCGCCGCGAGGCCTGCGACTGAGGGGGAGAGCAGCTGGGGTCTTCTCTTCGCAGCAGCAGCCGAAGAAGAACCGGGGGCGGGGCCGTGCCTCGACTTTTAAGCCTTCTTGTTCTCGTGTGAATCTCGTCGCCTTCTTCCTGGCCAAACCGGCTTCCCATTGCTCCAGCCAGTCGGGCCCCGCCTCTGTTCCGGTGTTTTCTCGTCGAGGGGATCACAGGTTTTCAGTCCCACCCGCCATCTTTGTTTTCATGGCTGCAGCACCTCAGAGACGCCCCAGCGCCACCACGGTGCCAGGGCCGGCCCTCTGCTGCTGTCCAAAAGTGGCAGCCGTGCTCAGGTTCCCGGCCAGGGCCGGCCCGGGGCCACGCCTGTGCCTGTACCTGTGCCGACAGCTGCCAGTGCCAGGGACCTGGGCAATGACCGTGTGTCCCGTGCGCCGCCTCGCCTGCCCCGCGGCTTCCCCTGGGAATGGTGGAGGCAGGAGGAAGGTGAAGAAGCAGGACCAGGGCTGTCCTGGCTGGGCCGGCAACTGGTGATCTGCTCCCATGCTCCCGGGAGCCCAGAGGGCGAGGAGCCACCGCCCGGCCCCGGCCCTGGCCCATCCCCGCTCCATCTCAAGACAGCCCCAGGGAAATGAGAAGCTGTTGCCGTCCAGCCCCGTCCCTGTCCCGTTCCCAGCTCAGCCCAGGAACCAGCGGGGCACAGGGAGAGCAGCCCCCTCCCCCCCCTCCCTGAGTCCTGGGAGAGCAGCTGGAGCAAGGGCCTCCTCCCCCTCCCTGCAGTTTTAAGGGAAACGGAATTTTAACTCAGGTAAGTGGGGTTTCTTACATTCTTCCCCTTCCCAAATCCAAGAACGCCCCCAAACCCCATGCTCCCTTTGACCCCCCGCCATCCCAGCCCCTCCAAACCAGTACAGGTTGTATCGGTATAGAAATCCACTACCCAAATACAGGCATTTACACACCTCAGAGCTGAGCAGGCAAGCCCTTAAAATTTATGATTTGATTCTGACCCGTTAATTGTCTTGAAACATTTGTAAGAGTTTTAGGGAGCAACTTCAAGCACATGAACTAACTAACTGACTTAGCCAGTCAGTTGCTCTGTAGTAAATGAAGATGAGAAGCCACCCTCTTGAGAAGCCAACCCAGCCCCTAATAGCACTATTTGCAATAGCCTTGCTGATGAGAACTATCCTTCAAAAGCACTTAGAGAGATCAGTTGTATGAGATTGTGTTGAAGTAGCACAGAGTGATTGCCCCCAACAGCAAGGAGAAGCAGACAATGTAACACAACCAAGGGCTAACAACAAGCATGCCATGGCCCCCAGTGTCTCTGGGTCCGAGCTGGTGAGCTCCTGTCTCGGGGGAGGGCAGGTTGCAGGCACGGCAAGGATGGGGAGGCTGTGAAGTGAAACAGATGCTTGTCTGTCATTTGACCTGGAGAACACACTTCAGTCTACAATGTTCATTAAAGGAAACTACAGTTTCCTCTGCCGGCTTGGTAAATCTGCTTTCACTCAGACTGCTCACTCGATAAAGTTATTTGTCCTGTAATGAATACCAATTTAAACATGTCATGCAAACTTTTGTGATGCAGTCATCCTACTGCATGGAGTGTCTGTGCAGAAAATATCTCTTTGCATTCGTGTTTGTGCAGCACCAAGCACCAGAGTGTTCTCAGACTGGAACTAGAGTTCTTGGCCCTGAAATAATGAAAACAAAATTGACATTATTTGTTTTGTGGTAGTGCCTCTAGCCCTCAATCAAATATGACACAAGACAACAGATGGATGCAAGTACTCAGGGGAAACACAAGACAAAACATTTATTCATTTAGTAAGCATTGACTGCAGTGTACCAGCTGCTTAGATATTAAATATTTTGTAGGCAGTATTGTATAGATATAAAAATCATAATAATTGTCATTATAACCTAGCATATATGAGAGAAAGAGAGGGGTTTTTAGACTATTGTATCATGGGAATGGAAAATGTGGTCATTAAAAGCAAATACTTCTGGATGTATAAGCATTCAGCCACTCTTCATCTGTAAACACTACATTATCCTAGATTGTGTTGAAGCTGTTAGTCATGTTCTCATTAAAAGGCTGATAAATATCATATTAGAAATTTTCTGACAAGTTTGTCAGCAGCACACAACTGATTATCTTGGCAATGTTGGCCAATTTTACATCTGTTCAGATATTTAAGCTGTTTTGAAAAGAAAACTTATACCAGTTTCATTTTAATATGCTTTAGGGTGTTTTTGGAAAGGATATGAAACACATAAATAGCAAGAGTGGACAAAAAATTTCATTGCAGGCATTAGAACAATATTTTAAAGATAAACTTATGAAAATGTAGATATCATGATTGTAGATTTTATGATTTCAATAAATATTTTATTGCCAGTTTTTGAAGCCTGGTTCAAATAGGAAAATATTAGGCCCCAAGATTATTGCTCATCAACACTTTGAGTGGCATAGTTGTTTTGCTGAAAACACAGAACCACAGGGAAATTTTCAATATTTCAGTTGGAAAAATCAAATCTGCAATTTTTGAGGGCAGTACTCCAAGATGGAATAAATTTTACTCAGTATTATTTTCTCAGACATTCAATTTTATTTCTGCTACAGCTAGGGGGGAAGAGTTAGGCATGCCTGATTTCCATGTTTCTTTTAATGTCAAAAGTCCATGCTGCATGCTGTGAGTGGTCCATTAGGCATAACTATGGTGTATTATTTCCCTTTCCAAAAGTTAAACTGAAAGAATCTTCCAAAAATCACACTCCATAATATGGAAAGACCAGGAGTTTTAGTTTGGGACAGATTAATTTACACCTAAACCATATTTTCCCAGATGATTTTGCTGCCCACTTACTTTGTTTGAAGCTTAAAAGCTCCATTTACTTGCTCTCAAATTTTATAACTAACTTTTTTCATCTAAGTTTTGAGGTTTTTGCTCGGTTTTAAGAGACCCAAAATATTAATGGAAATTCTTCCCCCTAACTCTTCAAAGACAACCTAAAGCAATTCTACAGGAAGCAAATGAAACGAGTGAACACATATGCACAAAGGAGCTAATGTATACAGTACATTGTATACTTTGCCAAAATACATTTATTCATAGTTCCACTATTTCTTCCTTTTCTTTTTCTCTTAAGAAGGGGAAGAATGACAGCAATACTGAGTCCATAGAATTAGTTCCATGTGTGCTAAATAGTATGGAACATATTCCCAACTAATGTAACAAACAATCAGCTCCAAAGAAGGCATGTCACATAAGGCAGCAGATCTCTAATTTTTGCAAACACTAGGAAAACACAGTATGAGATTTGGAACTGCTTATGGTTGTTTTCTCTCGTCAATAAACAGCAACTATCTTTCAGGTACTCATTATGTGTTTTGACAGCTGACAAAATCTGTAAAGTACTGTTCCTAAGCATATGGATTATGTGAGATTCAGATGTACTTTTTCTATGTAAAAATCAAACTGTACCATTTGCTACGTACTCTTTAATATTCACATTAGCTCTTTTTTCCTTTGCAAGTGACTTTATTTTTAGGACAAATGGAAGTAGCAAGAACCTTGGCTTGTTACCAAGTGACAGAATGTTTGTATAGTGAATATGCAATTTATAAGCATTTGTAAGTACTTTAAAGTGAGCATATATTACAATCAAATTTTTTTTTCTCTTGAAGGTATTCTTTAAACTTCTCGTCTTATGCTGGATTTAATATGTATTTTTGAAAAGCTAAAAGTTGGAATATCTAAAGTAGCCGTCTTACAGCTTGTCTTGTCTCCTCTTCTGGCTGGCATCTAAAGTAAATTACCCAATGCACAGGCAATACTCATCTTTGAATAACTGTCCATCTTAGCAATAAACTCAATTTTTTGAAAGATTGTTACATACACTATTGTATTCCTCACTAGTGCAAAATAGAAGTTGCATAGATTTGCCTCTAATTTCATTCTGGGGTTTTGTTGGATCGAGGCAATTCCTTGAATTTCAGTATTACGGTTTGGGTTGTCTGTACATTTCTTACAGACTTACAGCATTGTTACAAACCAAGTAGCTTGATATCTTCCTCTCCTGGATCAAGAACAATTTTTGAATTTTGGCTATCTTGTGGATTCTTGACATTTCATGCACTTAGGAGGCCACTGAGATGATCAGAGTCAGCTATTAAGACTATTCCTGCCCGTGGTGGACACTTCCTTAAACGAGGAAACTAAAGTCTTCCTCAGCAACGCTACGCAGTATAGGTTACCACAAGGGGTCAGTAGAAATCAGCGAGAAATATCCTCCTTCCCACCCCAGAAACTACGAAGCGCTCACAGCCACTATGTCATCTCCTGTTAATTTCAGGCATTCAGTGAAGGAAAATCAGATGTGATTTTTTTTTCCTTCATAACCAGACAGCTTTTACCACTGATATATATGAGTGGTTTCCTAACATCACGTAGGCATTTGTTCTTGATCAAAGCTAGATGGGGTTCAAAAGATGGTGTTCATCTATTTTCCCTGGATAACTTTGTTTTTGTTCATTATGTTTGTTTAAATGTGTGTTTCCAATGTGGCATAGATTTGTGATCGAGGATCAGAATTTTTGTTTCTTCCAAACCTGGTTTCGTAGAATTATTTTTCTTTTTAGATTAATAGAATTAAATTTAAGGTAAATTTTAAGTTAAATCAAATCATGTGTCCTTACATCTGAGCAAGTAGTTGAGAGAATATGCATGTATTTTCTTTCCAAATGCTTACGTAACTCATTGTTATTTTATTAATGATTGTCCTACAAAGAATATTCATCAAACTTGTGCTGTTCTCTCTGTATCACGTTCTTTTCATTCCAAAGGATACTGAGGAAAAGTGGGTAAAAAAAGATCACTGACTTGAAGTTTTATTCCTTATCACTTTTCTGACAAAGCTGTATGCCTAGGGAGCATTCCAGACAGTAAATTAAAGACCTGCGTACACCATAGTGGGAACCAGCATCTCATAAACTTTACCAAATATCATCTGACCATTTTCCTTTAGGCAGCCAGTGGGTCAGGTTGATGTCAGTTAATCTTATACTGCAGCAGTACATTAGTGTTCATGGAGCCCTTGACATTCCTCTCACCTTTTCTTTCTGTAGCCATTCATTCTGAACAGTCCAGATGTAAAGGAAAAGAAATAATGGTGGGAAATAGATTGGGAAATATTTGGATTTTAATTTATCGAGACTTGCAGCAAAAGGCTCAAAATGCATTAAAAAGAAGTCCAGTCGTTGAAACTGTCAGGGAATTATTGGTTTGTAGAGTCATTTGCTAGAAGTATTATTGTACTTTAGTTCATTTTTATGATATGGACAGCCTAAGTGGTGGAAAATTAAACTAGATGGGGAGTTTTGCCTCCAACAAATCAGAGTTTGGCCAATTCTGCTGATGCTTCAGAAAAAGCTTCCATTGGTATCACTGTGCTTTGTTCAGAGCCAGCGTATAATGAATGTATGCTTAGTGTGGTATGCAGAAAGAGTATGCACAGTGAAAAAGGTTGATTTTTCATGTATATTGCAAAACCAAAGCAACATTATTCTTTTAACTCAGGCAGTGACATTCCCTAAGCCTCTTGCAGCTAATACATACAGCAAGAAGAGGCTCTGAGACATCATTTTTCTTTTGCAACACACACAATTCATTATGACTGTAAAACGCATACTCATCAAAAATCATTAAAACAACCTAATTGCAGTTGTAGATTTAAAAAGCAGTAGATTCAGAGCTGTATTCCATTCTGTGCATAGAATGTTGTGGGAAATCCTGCTGAAAATGCAGCAGAAACTAGTCACAATCTATGTTGGAAAAGGCACGCAGGCAAAAAGTGCAGGCTCTTGTAACATGCACTGCGAGATGCATATCAGCTGATGGCAGATGAAAGTCAGATTGTAGCATTGGCATGTTGGTGGCACATGCTGCATCCAGTTGAAACCTACAAGAAATCACTTCCTTTCCTGTTCCCAAGGGAACCTGGAGAGTCATTACTATGGATAGTAGTAAAGGAGAAGCAAAAATGAAATCAGGAGGCCCAGAGGTATTTGTGGTGAAGGAGACCAATGCTGGTCCTGCTCCTTGTCCTCAAGAATGGTGTACAGGAAGAAGACAGTCATGTCTTGGATTCAGGAAATGAGCAACTACAGGTAGGCTTCTCTAGTTTCCTGGCATTCAGCGCATAGTGACAACTGCCACATCAGCACCAGTATAAACCTGGAATATTTATGTTTCTTTATTTTTCTGACATGCAGCAAAAATCTGAAGAATAAAAACAGAATGTTTAGTCCTGTATTTATTTTTTTTCATATGATATCCTGGAGAACTCAAATCCAGATTTGTTCAGGCATCAGAACACATTTCCTCCGCTGAGCAGAGTGTTATTCTTACTTTGTCACAAAGGTCTGATCAAAGTCACAGAGTTCAAAGAGCTTTTTGAGAAATGGTTGTGTCTGGAGGCCTAAAGTGAGATTAGACACTAGATGTCCTACATGCTGTAAATAAACATTGCAAGTGATAGCTCAGCCACTATGGACTGAATAAGCAAGGTGGAAATGAACTACTATTATCACCATGCAGACTTGGACAGGTGAGATAAAGGTAATGACTAAATGACTTGCCTCAAGTCACATCAGAGCTAGAAACTGAACTTCAGTGTCCTGAATCTCCTTTCTGCTTCTTAAACATCCTATCTTTATCTACTTACTACTTCAGTCATGATCCAAACTGACACATGTGGCCTGACAGATGCACCTCACTGAGGACGGACACTGTGCTGGTATCCTCAGGAGGAAAGGTGGAAGGGGGCCTCTGGAATGAAGCTCTAGCATCCCAGGTGCTCAGAAAAGAGCTCAAGCTGAAAGCTTCGGAGGAGCTGTGAAGTGAGGAAAAAAAGGAAAAGTTTATACTCAGTAGGGGGGAAAAGGAAACTTACTTCATAAGTACAAATTCATGACATATTTAGAAGCTGGGTATGCAAGCTGAACTTTCCCTGGGGCTAATTGCTGTAATGGCATGTTAAATAAATCCTTTCTAAACTTGGCTGTACCACATGAATGCTGTTTAAATAATGAAGTGCTCATGGACAAATTATCAAAAGTATTAGGCAGAAACAGGCTTTTATTTAACTTGAATTGAAATACATGGGGATTTTTTTTCCATCTAGTTATTGTGACCATCAAATATCACTTTTTTTTTTTTTTGCTGTTCGTATTGGGGCTGCCTCTCCTTTTGCTGTCTTGGTTAACCACAAATACAACACATGCTTTTCTTCTTTGCTTTTCTGCATTGTTCCATGACAGACACATGAGTGTTCTTTGTCCTTTATTATGCAGTTGGTAACTCCTGGGCCCTTCCTTTTCCATTGTACGTGTTCTCAAGAAAAGGCAAAGCTGCTACAGTATATAAGATATTTATGAAACAGTAGTCTCCGTGGCCAAGGTTCTTGAACAAGGGTACTTTGGCTGATGAGGTAGAACAGCCTGTGTCACAATTAAATCTGAGTGATGGCAATTCATTCTGAGGAAAAGACAGGAAAAAAAAAAAAAAAAGAACAGAGAAGTAAAGGATATTTCTATGATCTAAAGTCTGTGTATATAGATATCACTAAATTTCTACATATAAATCTAAAAATTTCTATGTAAGTTTTTTATATATTGCATATACATACATAGAACACTATAAAATATAGAAATTGCTAAATTATCAGTCACAGATGTCCTGATATGCTTATCATAACAGACAAATGACTCTAAAAGAGTGCAAGGGCTCAAACAGCTGATTGTACTCAAAAAATATTGCAGAATGTTATCTAGGATTTTGGCAGTTTATCCACCCAGCAAGGCTGGAAACACGCCAGTTTCATCCTTCTTCTGTGGTATTTGGAGATTTCTATTTATTATTCCATTAACTGGGATGAATGACCCTATAGATGACTAGCAGACTGCTAGTGAAATTCTGAAATCTTTTTAAGGGTTTTCCCTAGTCAATGAGATAATAGGAACGATTAGCCTAATTGAGGAACCCCAAGTGTCAGCTGCAAAACCACTCAGCAAAAGGAGGCACTTCACACTGATTCATTCCTATTCCTTATCTCTTCTATGGTCATTTGTGTTGCTGTAAAGCAGTAGAATCACCATTTAAAACATGTAGAACACAAGGGGTCTTTGCAAGCAGTAAGAAGGAGAACCTCTTCTGAAATTCAACCTCATGACCAGAAATTATGTTATCACAGAATATTTCAAGTTGGAAAGCACCCATAAGAATCATCAAGTCCAACTCCCTACTCGTCACAGGACTACCTTAACACTAAACCGTATGACTAAGAGTGTCCTCCAGACAGCTAAGACCACTTCACACAGAAGTAACCTTGCAGATTCATGTCTTTTATTGTTCAGAGATGCCTTTTATTTTAAGTAAATATAAAGTAAAATTAGGAATGTATATGTCCACAATGTGAAAAGGTGAGTTATATGTTTGGTGGCCTTTTTATCTGGAAATATACATAATACTATTTTTTTTTTTGATAAAATATTTCCTTCAAGCGTTTTCAGAAGAGAGAAGAAATAAAAGTATATGATTCCTCTAAGCCTTAGAATAATGTGCTTACATATCAAGGAATCTATTTCATGGAAATCAATATCTTTTCATTTCATCTGGGGAAGAATAATATTAGACACTTATTGGTTCTTGGAATTCTCAGCACTCATTTGCAATGGGAAACAAAGAATTTTATAACTGCTTCCAAGAGAGCATAATATTAGATCTTAATACTTAACTGCATTTCCACACAAACATTGATTTACTGTTGTTATTGTTGTGATTGAATCCAGGTGGTCATATAGTTTGAAAGAAATATGCAATTAAATTGATACCACAAAATTATACTTAGTATATTTGTGTCTGCCTAGGTCTCAGACTGAAAAGCAAATCATTTGATTTTTCTTCAGAAATGGAAAATTCAATTTCCTCTTATGCACTTCTCGACTGTTAACAACCAAGAGTAGATAGAGAAGGAGGCTGCTTCTAACTTAGAGGCTTGCAGAGGGATACAGCAGGGCCATCAGCATGAGAGATATCCCGATTTAGATTCCCACAGGCATTCCAGAAAAGTGCCATGATCTTCAAGTGTGGTTTGGGCCGGGTTAGGGGCAAGAAGGGAGTGTGAGGCAGAGGAGCTGGAGCAAGGCAGTGTCCCACCCTGAATGTCTCCCCCAAAGTGTTTCCCACTGCAGCCTAGGAGTCCAGCCACTCCCCTCTGACTAAGAGGATCAGATGCCTTGAAAAAATGAGGTATAAAAAGGACTTAAGTCTTTCTATTCCTCCTCCCCAGTGGGGTCTGTAGTCAGTGGATAATTGGTTGTGCATGTACTTTGACCAGAAATTCTTTCTGTGCTGAAATTGTATATAAAGTATTAATGAAAGCTTTCCTTCACAAACTGATTTTTCTGTCTGAAAACCTCTAAGCATGCCCAGCCAACTCTGTTGTGTATTTGTTAAAGACATGAATACATATGCATGTTTGCTTCATTATTATTAGAGTTTTCACTCTGCTGACCTTTATTCTGTGTCTGTTCTAATATCAAAATTGCAAAGACCATGTGATGTGAATATTAAAGTACCCTACAAAAAACACATTAAAAGAGTATGAGTTTCAGAACACCAGGGCAATAGTTTCCCAACATCTCCCTCACTTAGAAGTTCGGCTGTCCATTTGAACTCTTAGGCAACAAGTCATTCTATACATTTTTACACGTGTTTCAGGAACTAAGTGAGTTTTCATTTTCTCTAAGTATCCCTATAGATTTTAATTGGAGAATAATACCATATGATATTCTTTCTTATGAAAGGTTTGTTCTTACAGATTAAAATTGGTCATAGTCATTAGAAGTCTTATCCAAGAGACAATCATTTAAACCAGGCTTTAGCTCTGTGCTCTCTGAATAACAACATTCTTAGATGTACAGTTACGGCATCTTGTCTTTCTGTTGGTGTGGGGGATCTCCACCGACACCAAAGGGCAATGGGACAGGATCAGCTTTGGCACAACAAAAATACTTAAAAATTCATTTATTCTGTTCTTACTGTAGGATTCACTCTGCTTACAGAACACACTCTGTGGTGCCACAGCTGGACATTGAGTAGTCCATGTGCTTGGATGGGTTAAACTGAACAGCTGTGTTGGTACTACACTCAGTCATCCAAACTGGCTGCAGCTGCCAATTATCACCTAGGCCATCTGCAAAAACAGGCTCCACTAACGGGGCAGGTTGCATGAGCTGAGGCATCAATGGGCAGAAAGGTCAATCACTCCTGCATGTGGGTCTTGGTGTGTAGAGACCATGCTTGCAGTTAGCTGGAACATGTCATGCTTCCTGGCAGGGCTTCAACTCGCAGAGTTAACTTTACTCAAGAGAAAACTATGCCAGATTCTGGCCTTTGAAGATTTCAGTAAGCTTCTTTTTCAGGGAAAAACGGTTGCCAACTGGGATTTTTCATGAGTTGACTGCTTTTCAAAGATCTTTGTGAAGGGCCTTGGTTAAGGGCATTGCTGGGGGAAACCAATTATAATTTTCAAATATGTTAGACTTAAATAAACATTTAATTAAAATAAGGCCAGCTCTTTCAGCCATTGCCTGTCTTCTCCTGTTTGTAGAGTTGGAGAGTTCTGGGGAATTCCTGATACTACACATTTTTTGAGAGTGTCAGCAAACTTCTCAAACTAACCTTCAATACTTCCTTTCTTTTCTCTCCCTCCCAACTCCTTTTCTTAGACATTTTAACCTACTTTTTAGTCTCTCATTTTTCTGTTTTCCCATATTTCTTTCAATCTCAAATTTTCTTCTAACCTTTCCCTCCTTGCCCATTACTCCCTAACCCTTTCCAATGCATTGCTCCCTAGTCCAAATGAACCTCACCACAAATCGTGTTATCTCCATAACAGCCTCTGCTTAATGATGGAATAAAAATAACCTGAAACACCAGATATCAGCAGATGGGAGCTAGGAGGGTATATGTGACACTACTTTTTATTCCACCCTTCCCAATCTGTATAATTCTTCATCAAAATTCCACATGCCTTTCATGGCACCATAGCACTATTGGGCTAGCAAGGTGAAAGACGAAAAAAGAAGATGATTTTGTCACTTGTTGAGCAGTTCCAAACCACTGTCAGGCACCCCAAGAAGATCTCCAGAGAGACAAAGGGGGTGACAGAGGGCTGTGGGAGGGGAGCACCAACCTGAGTAACAAGCATCACGCAAAAATGCTGTTCCACTAAGGTATCTTAATGCTGTATTTATGGCATTATCAGCATTATGACCACAAGAGAGTATGCCACAGTAGATGCTGAGTGTAAGTCTTTGCAGTTATTAAAACCTATAAATATCTTCAGTGAAAGCAAAAAGGAAACATTTACCAAACAATGTTTTTCTTTCCAAAATATCCAACTGATAGTAGTTTGACCCAGGCTGAAAGTTCCCTTATCTCAAAATAATTTGATTTCAAATTGTCCTACTTTTCCTTTTTTTTTTTTT
>VXBA01000064.1:21348-73341 GCA_013399895.1 Serilophus lunatus
TTTTTTTTTTTTTTTAACTCCTTTTACCTCAGTGAGCTTTTCTGGCTGATATTAGACTGTCCTGGTTTCAGCTGGAATGAAGACAATTTTCTTCCTAGAAGTTGGTACAGCACTGTGTTTTGGATTCAGTATGAGAATTATGTTGATAAAACACTGGTGTTCTAGTTGTTGCTAAGCAGTGCTTACTCTAAGTCAAGTTTCCCATGCTCTGCCAGAGAGAAGGTGTGCAAGAAGCCAGGCAGGAGCACGGCCAAGACAACTGATCTCAACTGGCAAAGGGATATACCACACCATAGAACATCATGCTCGCTACCTAAACTGGGGCAGGGGGTGGGAGGGAAGAGTGGTCAGTCAGTGGCTGGTGAGTTGTTATATCATGCAACACTTGTTTCTCTTGGGGTTTATTCCTCTCTTTTTGTTATCACCTTTTTCATTACAATTATTGTTGTTGGTATACTTTATTTCACATATTAAACTATTTGTATCTCAACCCATGGGTTTTACCCTTTTTTCCAAATCTCTTCCTCAGGGTGGGGGGAGTGAGTGGCTATGTAGTACTTAGTTGCCAGTGGGATTAAGCCATAGCATAAATATGCATTAACACAATAAATCCTGACTCTTTTTTACATATCTTCAACAATACAAAAAATACAGCTTAGCAAACGTGGGCAGCAAATACACGATTACCAACTGCAAACAAATAATCAAAACACAGCTTCAGCTACTTCCACAGTTTTGTTAGTTATGTCATCATTTGCAAAATAAAAATTGATAATTAAAATAACCTAATTAAAAGCTCCAATTCTATTTTAAAGAATGTACCTGAATTCTTGAATTAATTCCCATGCCCATTTCTGCTCAAATTTGTCTTTCTCTGGCTTCATGCTAAACATGGTTTTTCTTTCCTATTTAAAGCACGCAAAATGTAAAACAAAATCCTGTAAACTTTGCCTGTCGACTTCAACTTCTAGGTTTTCCTAACTTTTAAGTGTTTGCTCTCATAAATGTAGTTTACCACCAATCTCAGCATCCTCTATCCTTTCACTATAATTAAAGTTTTGGAGGCATTTTGCTTTACATCTACAGGTATTCTGTGAAGAACTATCACTTTTCATTTGTTAATCCATTCTTAAAAGCAGAAGTTCTTTTTAAATTTTCATAAGGTAGAAAAGTTACTCCAGGGAGATTCAGCAAGCTGAGGATTCAAGTGACAGTCTAAATTAATCTGGATCAGATGAGGAAGTGTTTTCAGTCACACCATGATAGCCAGCCTGCTTACAAATTCTGTTTCAGCAGTGAGCAAACTGTTCAGACTAGAGGCATTTCAAAAGCGAAGAAAACATTTAGATCCTACTGAAGATAAACAATTTCTAGGCATCAAGAAAATATGTAAAATCACATTCAAAGTGACAGGTTCCTCTGCCTTTTAAAGTTCTTAAAAAGAACTGAAAAAATAAGCCAGGTGGAGATCATGTTCCCTGTCTTTTGTGTCATGGATTTGTTAAAGGTGCTCTGAATTTTGGAAAACTAATAGTTGCTAGATTGGAGGTTTGGCTGTAAGAATATTTCTCTTCATTTTCATACAAAGAGAAAAATTCTGTAAAAACCACAATTTAATTATAATCTTCTAGGAGATCTGTGCTATCTATAATAAAGAAAACCTAAATATAACACTTCTCATTAATCTTCTCCACACCATGAGACAAACACTACCAGTGTCTACATAACTCGTGTCCCTCTGACAACGATTAAATTCTGCCATCTGTTAAAATATAAAATGTAGTGTAGTTTAAAGCCTCATAGAGAAAAAGAGATGGAGCATAACTCCTGTTTTTCATTTTCAAGGGTAAATTGATCTATAATCAATGTGGGAATTTTAGTCACATTCACGGTTTTTCAATTGAATGAAAGTAATCATTTCAATTTTCCCTGCTTTCTAGACACCATTAAAATTTAGATTCAGTGCTTTGTAAATGGAATCAAATTATATATTATAACTATTAATATACAAATGCATTATCTTGAACTCCACATATGGTTATTACATAGTGCAGATGAATCACTAAAGACTTAGTATATTGTACTACTTTTTCCCCTATAGAAAATAATCCAATGCATGACATTTACCAAACTACAAAAATTTGGTAAACAAAGCATGTTTAAAAGCATCTGTCCTGTCTGATCAAATAACCAAACTAATGATGCAACCATGTAGAATGTCTCCTTCCAGTTAAAATTTTCATCATATCTTGTTAGGCATTTTATATGTCATGTCCATAATTTAGAGGGTATCGTTTTCATACGAGCCATGAAAAAAACCAAAAAACATTTCTCCTGGTCTTCATCTCCCATTTACTTCTTGCTACTAGGAATTCATGCATGTGAGTGAAGAATAGCATCCTTACAGTATTTTTAAAACCCTGTCTTCCCCCATGCAAGGAATTAATAGCCAGTGGGATTTGCTATATTTTAAAATATAGATGAAGACAGAGAGCTCTATCTGAGGAATCAGACCATGCCATGTGTTTCTCAGATTTTTATATCTTTCAGTTTTGTCATAAAAGTCAGAGAACATTATACCCATCTCCAAGGACATGTTTTGTTTAGCTCTTAAGTATCTGTATTCATATTTCACTTACATCACCTTTCAAAAATACTGCTTTCAGCAACCTGAGAGACAAATCTGCCTTGCAGCCACAGCAGAGAAGTGGCTCCAAGAGGAGTAATGGGAGCTCTCTTTGACTAGTCCACAAATGCATTTGAGTTCTCATCAGCTAGGGGATGCCCCACCACCTCCTCAACCATCACTCTCAACGTTTTAGATGTCTTGCAAACTTAAAGGTGACACTAGTATTGGTGAGACTCAGCTTTTCGATAGTGAACACTGTTGTGAACTACAAAACTATCTGTTAACAGCTCCACTGGTTGCCAAACTGCACTAAATTTGCATTAAACTCTGACTGCTGGCAGAAAAGCATCTAGTCAATGCTCATGTGACTCCAGGATTTTGTCATTAAAAGAAAAGGTGATGTTGATTAAGTTTTGTCTTAGTCATGTGCAGTAGCGGCAGATGTTCTTGGCAATTGTTAAATGAGCTCCAGATGGTAGCTTAGAAGTTTGACCTTAAACATTTTCTCTCCTTCAACTGTAATTTTTAAATGAAGAGATGTGTAGATGCATGGCTTGTTCAGTTTTTCTCCAGGATTTAGACTGAAGATAAAATGATGAGGTTCATCAAGAAGATGGATTATGATATTATCTTGTCTTGAATTCATTGCAAGTGAACTTTGACGGAATCATCTGTTCACCATTATCTATAAAAAGGGAAAGGAAATAGCTCAGTAATTTAGTTCTTTTTAGTCCTCATAGTGATGCCTTAAAATTAATTTTCTGTTTGAATCTTTTATTTATTTTCTGATAAAATTTCATCTATTTATGCATATATTGTTTTCTGATATGTTGTTCAGGGTAAACCATAACTTGATGTGTTTATCCTAACAGAGAACAAACTACTCAGTTCTTAGATTTAAAAAACTCTTTTAATTTCCTTTCTACTTCAAAAGATGATATACATGTTTTTAGATCATTTAGTACTCTTAGAAAAGTAATCAACAGATATTTTGTCAGAGACTGTAAGAAAGTTCATCTGCATGGGAAGCTATTTAGAAAATAACATCTTAAATCATTGAACTCTCCTTCTTACTGGATTTATTTTCTACATGCAAAGTAAAAGGAAGAGAACTGATTGTTCATTTCCTCATTAGAAAACAACATGTCATTACAGTAAAACTACTGTATGATATTTACAGAATGGGCATGTGTAATTAAGTGGGTGATTTTTTGATAGGCATGTGCTGTAAAACCATTGTCTGATTTCAAAGTAATTAATTTTCTCAATTAATTTGTTTTTAGTCTAATGCACTCACAATTTACACTGAAAATTATTTTTGAAGTCACGTTTCTTCCAGCAGAAAGCAGGTAAAAGCCATCTCAGAAGGGCAGCAAGATCAGGACAGGAGCTGAATCCTTTTGGGCTGTGGGAACAACGGCAGAGCAGTGGGCTTCACACACTCCATTTCTCTCCCATGGATACGATGGCGGTGGGAGCAGATGGGCCATACCCATGTCTTATCCCAATATGGACTAGAAATCACAGGGGAAATGCATCCTCCGACAGTATTTTAGGTTACTGTGCATATGGTAGTTTAGATACAATCACAATAATAAAAAACGTTAGATGTGGTCTGGACCTGCAGACCTACCTGGTAACTTGGTCTCCTTCTATGACAAAGTGACTCAATGAATGAAGGGAAGTCAGTGGCTGTTGCCTATCTAGACTTTAGTAAAGGCTTTGATAGTGTTTCCTGTAGTAATCTCCTGGAGAAGCTGGCTGGCATGACTTGGATGTGCGTATGCTTCAGCAGGTAAAAAAACAGCCACGCACAGAGAGTGGTGGTGAATGGAGTTAAATACAGTTGGTGACCAGTCACAAGTGATGTTTCCCAGAACTCAGTATTAGTGCCAGTTCTAATTAATTAATTTGTCCACTATGGGATCAAGTGCACCATCAGTCAGTTCTCAGACAGCACNTGGCTGTTGCCTATCTAGACTTTAGTAAAGGCTTTGATAGTGTTTCCTGTAGTAATCTCCTGGAGAAGCTGGCTGGCATGACTTGGATGTGCGTATGCTTCAGCAGGTAAAAAAACAGCCACGCACAGAGAGTGGTGGTGAATGGAGTTAAATACAGTTGGTGACCAGTCACAAGTGATGTTTCCCAGAACTCAGTATTAGTGCCAGTTCTAATTAATTAATTTGTCCACTATGGGATCAAGTGCACCATCAGTCAGTTCTCAGACAGCACCCAGTTGGGCAGGTGTGTTCATCTGCTGGAGGGTAGGAAGGCTCTACAGAGAGATCTGGACAGTCTGGATGGATGAGCTGAAGCCAGCGGTATGAAGTTCAACAAGCTAAAGTGCAAGGTCCTGCACTTGTGTCACAACAACCCCACACAGTGCTCCAGGCCAGGGGAAGAGTGGCTGAAGAGATGTTTGAAATAAAAGGCCCTGAGGGTGCTGGTCAACAGACATGAACATGGGCCAGCAGTGGCCAAGGCGGCTAGTGGCATCCTGGCCTGTATCAGAAACTGTGTCCATCAGGACCAGGACAGTACCCATTTCCCCGTACTCAGCACTGGTGAGGCCATACCTTGAAATATGGGCTCCTCACTACAAGAAACACNGACAGTCTGGATGGATGAGCTGAAGCCAGCGGTATGAAGTTCAACAAGCTAAAGTGCAAGGTCCTGCACTTGTGTCACAACAACCCCACACAGTGCTCCAGGCCAGGGGAAGAGTGGCTGAAGAGATGTTTGAAATAAAAGGCCCTGAGGGTGCTGGTCAACAGACATGAACATGGGCCAGCAGTGGCCAAGGCGGCTAGTGGCATCCTGGCCTGTATCAGAAACTGTGTCCATCAGGACCAGGACAGTACCCATTTCCCCGTACTCAGCACTGGTGAGGCCATACCTTGAAATATGGGCTCCTCACTACAAGAAACACACTGAGGTGCTGGAGTGTGTCCAGAGAAGGGAAATGGAGCTGGTGAAGGGTCTTGAGCATAAGTCTTACAAAGAACGGCTGAGGGAACTGGGATTGTTTGGCCTTGAGAAAAAGAGGCTGAGGGAAGATTTTATCACTCTACAGTAGCAAAGTCAGAGTTGGTCTCTTGTCCCAGGTCACAAGCAACAGAACAAGTTGTACCAGTTGCACCAAGGAAGGATTAAATTGGGTGTTCATAAAAACTTCTTCACTGCAATATTTACCAAACATTGGAACAGGCTGCTAACGGCCTGAGATCTTTAAAGATATTTAGAAGTCTTGTTGATGTGGTACTTAGGAACCTGGTTCAGTGGTGGACTTGGCAGGACTTGGATTAACAGTTGCACTTGATGATTTTAAAGGTCTTTTCCAACCTAAATTATTCTGTGATTCTATATCCTACTGCTTCAACCACAATTGGCAGAACGGAACAGCTGCACTCAAAATAATGAACTTCAGAAGGAAGAAAGTGAAACCTAAATAAAGCTGGAAAGTAGAATCAGGACCTTCAATTCTAAAACACTTCTAGGTCCTTTTGAATGAAAACATATCTGGAAATATTGACTTACTTAAAGGCTGCCATTGATTATATCTTTTATCTACAGACAATTCAAGAAAATAGGATTTAATAACATATCTTATTAAAGGTGATGAATGTAATCAGTAGCTTTCATCCTGACTGAATACTGAATATTCCTTTATATAGCAACAACTCAAAAGAATAGGGAGTCATTGCCCATGGGAAATGAAAACAAAGCTATGAGGCCAAGAAGGATTCCCTGAAGTTAATTGTAAAACAGCCGGGCTGCAGTATTGATTCATGCAAATGGTCTTGCCTGTATGCTCATCAGATAGGCAGGAGAACGGATTCTTGAGGGAGTGACCCTGCCGGAGAGGTTTTGGGACAATCCCAGATGGCTAAGACAGGCACCTCACTGCCCATTATTCATGCTTTAAGGCTTCAGGGACTAAAGGCAAACCCATAATGCCCAAGCAGCACCTGGATGTAACCCACAGATAGAAAATTTTCTTGACTTCATCAAAATATATGAAAAGTGCAATTAATTTAACCACAGTCTGCTATAGACATGCTCATTATTTGGTTCAGATTAACAAAACCAACTCTTCTTTTCTGTCTTTTCTTCCCAGAGTTGTTATGAAGTTAAGGTTAAGGCCAGCTGACTGCTCTGCCAGAGTGTGCTGTAAGTTGACAGCTGTGTCTTTTGCAGAAGAAAGGAAAAGCAGTTTATTTCTTTTTCAAGTTTCTGTAGAATGGAAGTTTATATATCGATACTCATGATGAATTCATTAAGTGTAATTTGAAACCAGACTGGTACAAAATTGTCCAGAAAACTGTTAAAATCAATGTAACTACGAAGTAAATTATTAAATTCAAACAATGGGGAAAGGTGATGATTCTTAAGACAGAAAAATCAATATATAGTTTGGCAGAAATCATAAATAGTAATTTGAATGGCTACATTCAGAAGAAAACCTGTTATGTACCAGATAGTTACATTTTTCATTCCCTCTGTGGTATCTACTCAATGCACACAGAGCTCTTAATTTTTTTTTCCTTAATCATGGAAATCTGGCTTACGACAACCAATTTTAATATTCTGATCAATTTTGGAAAAATGTCAATTTTAAAAAAAAAATAGAAGCAGATAGTGAAAAAGACAATTTTCTTCATACAAACAAAAAAATTCACTCAAGTAGATCAGTTTAATAATTATATTAACTATTAAAGTAAATACAAAGATTATGTCATCCCACAAAAATTGTTCTGGGATTTAGAGCCCTGTCTAGAGGCTCTATGAGGTTCCGTAATGGACCAAGTGTTGTGGAGATGGTAACTAAAATGGATACCACCTCACGACAGCAACTCGGTTTAGAATGTGATTAGAATTTAAGTACAAAGTGTGCAGTATCTGAAGCTGTTAAAACAGTCTCCTGAGATTTCAGGGAGAATGTATTGAGAAACAGATGTTTGCATCAAAGCTTCAAAGTGAAGCTTTGACACAAACTTTGACATAAGCTTCTATGCTTTATTTTTGGGTTTTGATACAAATCCCACTAACAATAAAAGCAAAAATTATACGCAAATATATTTTACTACCTTGTTTCAGCTACTCATAAAAAATGAACAATTATAATAAAGACATAGAAAAAAAAGTGAAATCACATGCAAATATATTGTGCCATCTCTCTTAAGCCATCTCATCAAAGATGAGCAGTAATAAATTTGGGAGGCATTCTGAGCAGGGCCCACCAACTTCAGTTGCTGAAATTCAGCTCTGGAGCATGAGAGAAAAGCAAGCAAACAAGTTCCTGGAATAAAATAAGCAGAAAAGTGATGGAAGAAGAGACTGACATGTAGAATGTTGACCTAAAAAATTGCTAATAGATTTTATTTCTGTGATCTGTAGGTGATCCTCAGTTCATCTGCACACAGTCTTGCTTATAAAACAAAAAATCCATTTCTCAATCCTGCAAGCTAAGCTTAGCAGCTACTCCATCTGTTGAGCTATAGTAGCAGGCAGAGGCTATACTCTGTTGCTGGATGTTATTTGTATCCAGGGTACACTGTAAGGTTGTAATTGCAGATGACCTCCTTTTTGGCTCTCTGCATGGGAATTTTTTACCAGAGACCTCCAGACAGAGACGTTTTGCAGCTGAGCGCCACCATAACTCTCTTTATTAACCCTGAGGTCAGGGAAAGAAAGATCAGTAGGTTGGAAGTGGATACCGAATTTCTGTCCTGGGCTAGTCAAAACTTGCTTTCCTTTAGACCAGAGTGTAAGGCCTCACTTCTTTGCAACTCATCAGACTTCAATTCAGGTCAGTTGCATGACTAGATGCTGGTCTGTGCAATCACGGGAAGTTATTACTGATCCCAGGATGCCTTGGTTTGGCATTAAGAGTAGCCATTTTAATAATCTAGTGTAAATCTCAGTTTTCTGTGTGTCTTCAGCTCTGTCCTGCAGAGAAACTCTTAAACTCTTTATGAGTCTCTGCCATTTACTACCACACTAGATAGGCTCAGCTTGCAAAAAGGAAAATACATTGGCACCAAGCTTTCTTTTTTTATTACAGCTAAATATCCGGCCAACAAGACGGATAATCTTCCCTGATTACTTCCTTCGTGTTTTATTAGAACATGTTCCTGCATTCATTCAGATATTTAATTTCATTATTGATAGCTGCTTTGTAAAACATAAACAATTTTGTCATTGTTTGAAAAAAGGTTTACATGATATCCAATAATTGCCTTAAGTGACAGCAACCACCATTACTAGCTCAATGCATTCTCCAAGGTTATTGGACTCAAGCATTTTCAGCTACTAATTGGTTTGCTTCATGCTTTTTTGTTTTCCCATTGGTCTGGTAATTAATTTTGTCATTCCTTCCTCAGGTTTTCATGTTCACACACTAATTTTCTTCCTCAAGCTCCTGAGATGTTTTCATGTACTTTAACCTTTTGATAGAGACACTGTCCTCCTGAGCATGAACCCCATTTCTTATGTAGGACTCTGCTAAACGATCTAACTCTACAGCTGTCCTATCAGCCTCAGAAGAGTATGCAGATTTACATAAGTATGGCTAAATGTGGGGTTGGTTATTTGCAGATAAAATATCTTTTCCTTTGCAGTTCCATTAAGAATATAGCATTTGAGTGCTACATGTAGTGGGAAGCTCTAGACTTTTCACACTGGCTTCCTGGCTGGCTATTATCTCTTTGGAGAGATAGATCCTGAGGATCTTCTCCTTCCCCACCTGAGCAAGGGAATGACAACAGCTAAAGGGAAATTCTGAGTAATCATAGCATCAACTGATCTTACACTTCCTCTGAGAAACAGACTTGGAAGAAACTATCAGATAAAGATCTACCAGCTCTCAAAGAGGAAGTAGAAAGAAATTGAAGTGGCTGTCAGACTCTCTGTGGAAATAACAACTCAATCTCTGTGAATGTGGAAGAGGGTGCTGGGTTGTGTGATGACAGTGAGACACAGCCACCATTACCTTCAGGACTCTCAACATAAAAGTTTTTGGCAGCATTAATGTGACTGTTACTCATGCTCGTGAGCGGACATGCCAGAATAAAATGCATTACCTGTGCCCATTAGAAGCTGCTAGTTGGCAGCAGGATGGTGTTTTCCCAGCACCATAAACTGCTGCTTCTGCCATGACATGTGTTCTCCATAGATTTTGCAATAGCTGTGTGTAAATACTTGAAAATATTTATACTGATTTAGAAGTTCACTGTAGGCAGTGGAAACCAGAAATGTGAATTTTGTGACCTGCTCTGATCAGGGGTTAATAAGATCTCAAACAAAAAAATGTGTATTTCTGGAATACAGGATATTTCATTATCTCATTTAGAGGGAAATCTGTGTTTTGAAACATCAGTCTTTGTGGTACTGTTGACTAGAAGAAAGCCATTTTGTCTGAATATTCAATCTACCCCTATACCCAAAGCTGCCATACACGAAAAGGATGGAGAATTCATTTTATCTGTTCACTTCAGGATATTAAATTGCATGCAGTTGACATGGCAGCTTTTGCTGTCAAATCATCCCATCTTTTGGTAGCGGTGGTGATTCTGGCTTTCTAACACTAAAATACAGGAAGAAAAGACCTCAGTGACACAGAAAGCGTGAACACAACAATGCAGAAATGAAAAAGGATGTTCGGGGGCACATGTAATACCTGAAAGGTGTTATAATTCATTTATTGAAAATTGACAGGTTTCATGCTATCATCGTCTTCTTAAAGGATTGTATTTGGTCCTCTTTGATGCCTTAGAAGTCTCTTTTTCCATACAGGGTAATCTCTACAGGCAGCTGCTACAGAATGCAGCATAATAAAGGCAGGTGCTGAATACAAGATATATTTATGCTATAAGGTGAATTTCATGCATTTTATTTGAAGTTGACCCATCAATCGCAAACTATGATCTTATATAGATAAATGAGAGGCTCCATTCTGCTGGCAGGATGGCAGAATGGAAGTTGTAATTGTAGACTGCAGACCCAGAATAGTATTACAGCTCTATGCATATACTTTTTGGGACAAGGAAGCCTCAGCAAACTGCTAACTCATTTACTCTGACTTCCTATAGAGGACAAATTACCCTTATTTTAAAAAATATACTCTAAAAGCATATATGCAGACACTCTGAAAGAAAAGATGAGCTGAAGAAAAATGACCCTCCATCTCATTTGCTAGATATCATTTAATTCCTTTACTAAAATATCTCTTCTCTCCCCTTCCCAATGTAGATTGGCAGTTGGTGATAGTGAGACCGATGACCCAGTGAGAGCCTGAATTTTTTCACCTTGTTAGTCCCTGAAGGTTTTGGGGCAGTCGCTTGTAAAAATTTGTTGTTTCATGGCTGGCAACCAGCAGCTGGCAAGTTACTCCACCAGGAAGAAAGGATGCAGCAGTAATTTTCTGTAGGTCCTGCAGTGCAAGAGGAGCAATCACAGATAAAAACTCTGGCTCGAGACACAATAGGAGTCAAGTAACGTGTTGTGGAGCTCTGAACTTCTAGGTTAAGTTTCATAAGTTTTGTAAGCTCAGCTCTGTAGCAGAACATTGGGCCGTACACTGACTACACAGCTCTTTTTAGATGACTTGCAAATCTGAAACAAAGGAACCTACAGATATATTTATAAAACAAAAGAGTTTGATACAAATACAGCATGTATGCATATAGACTTAAACATGCATTGACTTTAATGTGTATGATCAAAAAATAGTTTGATGACAACCTGCAAATGTTAGGTTAAGGATGTATCTACGTGTGTACAGGGCCCGTATTTCTTACAGTTTCTGGTTCCGTCTAACATTCAAATAAAAATACTTCCAGCTTTACTGACCAAGAATTCGCAGTTTATAAAAAATACAATAAATACTTATATCTGTGCTTTAGTTCTACAAATACTATCAAATATTTGCCATGATGACTGTAAAGCTTTCCTAAACAATATATATTGTATCTAAGCATTTAGCTTTAAAGGAGTAATTATGAAGCAGAATATTTATTTGTAAAGCAAACAAGAGAATAACAGGCTGCTTTGTTTATTCTTTAGCTGTTTTCCCATAGTAATTAAAATAATCCCCAAAATTACAAAACAAAACCATTCTTTTCCATTTCCAAAATTAAATTCCCAAGCACACATTTTTTAAAAACACTTAAAATTGAGGATAAGCAACCACTCTATTTGTGCAGCACAGGTCAGGTGTGTACTAGGAAAGGCACTTGAGGGTCAAAAGTTCTCCCAGCAAACCTGCTCTAGTGTGCACTCCTCTCCATGATTCCACAGATCCTGCCAGGAGCTGCTCCAGTTCAGGCGTCCTGTGGGTCACAGCTTCCTTCAGGCATTCACCCGCTCTGTGGTATCGAGTCCTCCATGGGCTGTACGTGGACTTCTGCTCTACCATGACCCTCTCTGGACTGCAGGGAGACAGCCTGCCTCACCATGGTCCACATTATGGGCTGCTGGGGAACCACTGCTCCAGCAGCTGGAGTACCTCCTTCCCCTCTTCTTCACTGACCTTGATGTCGATAGGGTGGTTTCTCTGATATATACTTGCTTCTCTCTCCTCTGTCTGTGATCTGCTTCTGTGCGGCAGCTTTTTCCCCCTTCTTAACTGTGTTATCCCAGAAGCAGTACCATTGTTGCTGAAGGGTTGGCCTTAGCCAGCAGCAGTCTGTCCTGGAGCTGGCTGGCATTGGCTGTCTTGGACAGGGGCGAAGCTTCCAGCAACTTCTCATAGAAGCCATTCCTGTGGCTTCCTCATAACCACCACCCTCCCTCCGCCAGATATTGCCATGCAAGCCCAATACAAGGTGATAGATCATATTCCCCTCTCCAGATGTGGAATAATAGTCTCTAGCAATGAAAGCTCGAGTGTATCTGTGAAAGTTCCTGATCTGTCCCAAGTTACTTACCAAGTATTCTTACATTTAATTCCAAAGCTGAAAGGGTGGAAAATTATGATACAATCTGGAAAACATGAGTTTAGTAGTCACAAGCCTAAAAAAGCTCCTATCCCAGAGAAGAGATTATTTAAAGCATCATTGAGAAAGTCACCTTTGTTCAGCTGGTTACAATGAGACAGAGACAGAAAGAGTGTGTCTTGCACTGAATTAATGAGTGAGATAAATTCATTGCAGAATTCAAACATAGGGTAAAGGATGATTGCTTCCTATTAAGGGAACAATCTGCTCTGAGCTATGGTTTTCTTCGTAGGAAGCAGTGATTTACCCTGTAAGAGGTTACCACAAAGAAGGTAATAAACAATCCTATGTTCTTTGGGAAAATAATAAGAAGAAAAAGATATGAAATCAACAAGGGAAAACTATATTGGTTAAGAGGGAAAGTTTTCTAAAAATAAAGAAAAAGCTTCCTATGAAACCTAAATACTAGAAAGTAAGCCAAATCCTGGAGAGCATGGTTTATATACAGTTGAACTGAGCCAAGGGAAATTACAGGAATCCTGTGAGATGTGTTAGGATTTTATGATCCTGGGGCTCTATCATGGCGCTCACTCGCACTTTTTTTTCACAGCATTTTGCAGCAGTGGAGCCTGAAGGCAGGAAAATGGTCGTGTGTATGTGACAGGAGGGAAATGCCCTCAGCTAGAGAACTTTCTGCCGTCGCCTCTGATTCCATAATTGCTCCTAGCTTAGTTCCTAGTCTGAGCTGAGACAGCTCTTGCAGATCTCTTTCTCTTTGAACAGTCCAACATTAGAGGCAAGTTTAATTTTCCCAGACTTGTCTTCCATTTAGTGTGTAAAGTTATGCACTTTAGTGTTTGGGAAGCTTGATCACAATACTATGAAGATAGATAGTTTTATTGCCCATACATGCTGCTGACTCCCAAATCCATTCCAGTCTTAAAAAAACCTTTAAATATATGAGGATATTTCCAGAACCAGAAGCACATACCATTCCAAACAATGATCTGGCTAGGAGAAGAGAATGAGATATGCAGTTTTAGCCACACTGCTAGATCTCACAGTAAAGAGCACCACATGATGGTCAACTCCATCAAATACTGCCAGAAGATCTAGCTGCATTAGCATTGTAATTAGACTAAAACTTTATAGCTAAAAGAAGATGGCCCACCAGAGCCATCACCATTGTCTCAGTGAAATATCTTCATCTAAAAAGCCAGCTGTGAGAATATTTTTAGAATAAAACAGGCCATAATATGTTAACCCTCTTGGTTATGCTCCCTCAAAAACTATCTTATGTTTTATATGTATCTCAGCTTCCAACTAAAGGGAAGTGTGTGCTGAGCAGTGAAATTGCTTACAAATCTTAGGCTAACCAGCATGTGTCCTACATCTAGTATAGAATATTTGACCTCATTTTCCTTAAACTACCACTGCAATAATACCTTGTGGAGGACAGTACTGACACTTGGCCATATGTGAACCATTACACAATGATCAAACATTTGGGACTAATGCCCATACTAGATTTTTAAGTTGGTTTTTTTTTGGATCTGTAGTTCTTTTTCTATCTCTTGTATCCCATGGTTGTCAGTCTGTCTAGTATTTATTCTACTTTCCACCCTAATTTGCCCCAGAATTTCACAGCAACTTCATTTCTTTTCTGGCATATATGAATACCATAATGCCAAAATTTGCTCAGTGTTTGAATACAAATGGAATCAGAATGGTTTCAAAATACGTCCATTGGTCCTAATAAGCCATTCAAATGTTCAACAAATAGTGCAATACTGTTTTATTTCATTCAATCCTCCTTTATCTGTACTTAAAGGACAGCTACCAGACTGTCATGTCACCATATTCCTGCTTTTTTCCCAGGTATTTTAGGATGGAAGAGGAACCAGAACACTCATATTACATATTTAATTGTATGGTTTCTTGTTTCAACAGATTGTGAATCACTTTGGAGGCATCCTCAGCTTCATATATCAGTTTCTCCGTGGATTTATATAGACAGCTTGTCAACAGATGTTGAATCAGTGCAGAAATTTGGACTTATCAAGAGTGTTGTTGAGTAACAGAATTTTGTTTGTCTCATGTCCAGGGTGTGTGTAGAGACCAAAGTGCAATATGAAGATTTTACTTTTTTGCTCTAAGAGCAATGGTTTGGGTTTTTTCAGTCTGTGTAATGCCTAAGAGCAGTCAGTCATAGGTGATAAATCTAATTCCACGGTAGGGATGGAGATGATCTGCCAGCATCCTTTCAGTCAAAATTGAAAGGCGAGCATGAGGAACATACCCTTCAAAATTTTTCTGGATGCATTTAAAGCATTTAAATCACACAGTTAAGAAATTTACAATTAATTTTGTAAATACTGCAATGCCAGTAAATGAAACACCAAAGAAACTGCGTCCTAGCTTGGCACTCAGCTAGAATAGCCTATTCTTTTCCAGGAGGTACCACAATCAAACATTATTTGGCAGAAAAAAAATGAATGTTTCCTCTTCTCTAGGACCAGACAAACTAGAAATTAAAGAGTTACATAGCTTTTACAAAAAACAGTTAATAAGGCCTGGAAAAACAGACCTCTTTTTTCAGAAGTTCCTCTGTTTGCTTTACAAACCACGTTTCAACAAAAAACCTTCTGATGCTAGTTAAGGACCTCAGTGATTCCTTTGTGGTCTGTTATTCTGTAGAGGGTAACAGTCTTCAAATCTCATTTTTGTAGTGAGATGAGATCATTTTGGCAAAATTGTGACCTCCTGATTTTTAGGTGGGCTATCCAGTAAGGTATCATAAGACAACTCACATAGGATGGGATCCCAGGAATCCTGTAGTCCAACCTCCAGCACATGACTAGATCAGCCATGGGGTCAGGCCAGATTGCTCAGGGCTCTATCCTGTCTTGTCTTGAAAACCTCCAGTCATAGAGCCTGTAAAACTGGATATACATCACTCTAAGATACCAATGTGTTATATAATAGCATGAGTACTCACACAAACCCTGCTCACCCAGAGCTATGGCAGAGGGAGTAATAGAGGAGGAGCTAATCCTAACCAAGTAGTAGCTGTCATTTGAAGAACATTTTAGAATTGGAGTGAGATAACACCAATCATCATAAAAGGAAAAAAAAAATTGCAGCTACTGTTTACTTCTGGCCATCTTATGAGAATGGGAGCCCACTAAGATAAAATAGCTTCATAGTTCACTTCACTACACTGAAGTGTTTAAGTTTTGCAGACTTCTTAAAAAAAACTTTGTGATACCTGAAGAAGAACAGACATTTTGAATTGCCCAATATTTTTGAATGAGCATACATCTTGCTCAGAAAGGCTTTGATAATTACCCCAGCATGCCAGTTATTGAGCAAATGAATTTTATACCAAGTCGCTAGCAGTTTTTTTTGAAGAACAAAGCAAATGCCCCATAGCAATGCTTATTAGAGGCAAATTTTAGCCTCCTAACTGAGGAAAAGAGCGTGTTGGAGGTGGTGTATTTCTAGCTAATTAGCTGAAAATGAAAAAAGCTCAAGGAAACAAAATGAAACTACTTGCTGAATGGTTTATACCCTGGAGTAAAAGACACCTTCATAATGATAAAATGCTTTTAATCACCAAAGGTTTGTCTAATTGGCTCTGTGTTGATATACAACACACAGCACCGAAATTGTGCCAGTGCAGCCCATCCCAAAATTCAGTGCAGTAAATTATAATGGCACTTGGAATGAATTTGGCTTATCTAAAAGTTCTTTGAAGGTCTAATCGTTCCTCTTTGGAAGAACAGGCCAAACAGCCACCGTTTTGTTAGAGCTGCTACCTGAGACATGGAGTTTATATTAAATTTTTCTTTAAACATAACAATACCAACTTCTGACTCCTTGAAATGTGTGTATCTGAATAGGTGGCTGAGCTAGATTTGCAGTAAATGTTGAAAAAAGTCAATTGGAAACCTTGGAGGTGGAAAATTCAGCAAGGGAAAGGGGTTTCTTAACAGCTCACAACAATGATACATGTGGTTTCTGTCCCATGGTCTGAGTATTCACAGGGGATTTAGGGGCCTTACACAGTGTCCACTAGCAGTCCACAGAAAAGCAGCTGTGACCTACCCTACACATTAAACTTTCCTTCATGGCTGTCCCTGAAAATCTACATGAGAAATGTGTAAAGAGCTAAAATTGGTCTTACTGTACAGTAAAGGTGAATTTATTTCACCGAATTGACCTATAATTTTTGTCAGGTTTCAGTTTCGATTCATGACTTGCTGTCTTTCTTCTCTAACTGCAAGGACCACGCCTGTTCCCACAAGGCACCATCACCTGGCTACAGTCTCACTGCTTTCAGAAGATGATGCTGCTACTTCAACTATTGAGCTGCTTGTCTACCAGAATTCATAGGAAACAAGAAGAAACCTGCCAAGAATAGTTTCTGATGTACTTGCTGGCTCCACACCAGCCCTGCTGACACAGACAGACTGCCGCCACCCTTTTGTAATTTGTTTCTCTTTTGCCACATGTCAGGCTTCAGAAGGTGTTGACTACATTTGCGTATTTCATGAGCTTCCTAATCCAGCATCTAATTTCACCCGCACGCTGAATTTTTAAACTTTAATCTAGTGAAGATTTTTATATCCATAACTAGAATATTCCCTCTGTACTGGAAGAGTCTGTGGTGGAACAAGTATTATACAAGCTAGACACACTGGTCTGTTTTGTATTGTTGTTGCTGTCGTTGTTTTTGTTGGGTTTATATTTTTTTTTAAGTTGTAAAGCCAGACTTGGCTTTATCCCAAAACAATTAATTTATTCCTCTAAATGAAGACAAAGATTGAAACATCTGATCTTTTCAGTGTTACATATAACTTCAATGGGTTGATGGGTACAATCTTAAGAAATACGTTTGCAGCACATACTTATTGACTGAAATGAAATCTACGACACCCAGACAGAAAATTAATCTGTATATCCTTATAAGAAGTCCAGTAACCTTCACCGCAATCTTCTGAATGTATTACCTCAGGAAAATAAAATTCAGTAAGCGTGTTGTTTTCTTCTAAAATCTCACCAGCCATCAGAGACTAATAGATCCGTAATTTAAAGATGAGGTTGCATTTCTTTTTGTTAAGGCATATATGGTTAACATAGTATCATATGCCTGCTAGGTTGTCTAAAAGGGGAAACATGCTCAACTCTTCTGAAATATCGAACAACTGCCATGTTTTGCTTCCTTCCATCCTTCCTACTCTTTTATTTCTAACAGGGAGACAGAAAAGTTACAGGTGTGAGGGATAGTCTTTACTCGTTAGAACTTTAAAATGGATCCATGCTTGGCTTTAAAGGAAAAATCTTTGCACCCTGGGTCTGCTCTGAGCTGCTAGCCTCTGTAAAGAACAGAGATTAGGGAGACCCTTAAGTGAGATAGAAGAGAGAAAATTAATAGAACTACAGTGAGGTCATATGTATTCATACAACTCAAACTAAGGAGGAGCAGGAGTGTACATCCAAATGGACACTCCTGAGCACACATCTTGGCTGCCTATGGCTGCTACAGATCCTGGAGCAGTTTTCAATGAACACTTAAGCTCTGGAACGGGTAATTGCACTTTGCTTAAACCCTCCTGGAAATGT
The DNA here is from genome assembly GCA_013399895.1 of Serilophus lunatus. Taxonomy (NCBI): domain Eukaryota; kingdom Metazoa; phylum Chordata; class Aves; order Passeriformes; family Eurylaimidae; genus Serilophus; species Serilophus lunatus. The sequence continues at coordinate 39,538 of VXBA01000064.1, forward strand.
GAGCAGCACCCAGCTCTCTGCTCTGAAACATTTGTCTTCAGCTAGCGGGTGATGTTCAGCTTCACGCTGAAGGTGGTTGTGCTTCGCTGGTTAAAAAGTGATCCCCGTGTGCTGGCTGTAATGGTGTACGAGATGATTTGAGACCGGTTAGGGTAAAAGATGTTGTAAAAATATGAAGGTGGCGTTACTGTTACTCCAAGCAAGGCCTTATGCTGTGAGCAATGGGGCAATGCATCAGGGTACATTGCTAAGGTAATTCTAGGGGCACAGCATTGCAGTGAAATGCCTAAAGGAAGAGAGACAGATAGAAGTGGTTTGAGCACATCTCTAGATAAATTCCTCTGCGTTTACCCACCTTACCGAGAGTGAGAGCTGTTTCTTCAAGGGCTTCCTCAAAGAAATGTTAAGTAAAGTGATGTTTCTGTTAAAGAGAGATAATACAATTTATCTGCATGGCTGGTCTGTTGTCACAATAAGCCGATAATGTTTGCAAGGCACATATGACACTCTAATAAGCACTAATTAAATATTCTTCTCTGTCATCCCGTTTCCCATAGACGACAATAAAGTTTCTACGCTACTTGTTTTAGTAGCTAATTAAACTAAGATTTGCCTCTACCTGGCAGCTTAGACATATTTATTTGCTAGCACAAGGAGAGTTACCCCCGGATATGCAACAGCAAACAAAACCTGTTAGCAAAGCTCTTCATCTCCGGACGGAGGGCGGCGGTGCAAGAAGCACGGCTGCCCTCGCCGCGGTACGAGCTGTGCGGGCACACACCGGGGTGGCGGGGCGGGACTTACCTGCCCCCGCGGGGACCCGCCCGCAGAGGCCGGAGGGGGTCCCTTGCCGCCGGGGGCCTCTCCCCAGCCCGGCCGACCCCAGAGTTTGGCGAGGAAAGTTTGTGTGCAGGCGCCGCTGCGGAGGCGCCTCCCGGGAGCGACGGGCAGGTGAGGGGCTGCCGCGGGGCACCCACCCGAGTCGAGCGGGGCGGTGGGGCGGGGGAACTTGCTGCGGGATCTCCTCCCTGAGCCCTCCAGCAGCCGCTCCCCCGCCGGCACCGCCCAGCCCCGGGGCGCGGGGAGTTTCGCCGGCGCTCCGGTACATTCAGCGCGGACCGGCCTTGGGGAACGGCGCTGTCTGTGGCACGGAGCTCCTGCGCCGTGAGCGGCCGCCGAGGAGGCTGTGGCTCGTCGTCCAAAGTTGGGATCGCTGAGTCCCCCCCGCTGCGGAACTGCGCAAGGCTGCGCTCCGCACAGCAACCAACTTTTCTGCTAACTCCTCACACCCCCACGCCTCTCCACTTCGTCACACGCCGGGAATCGGGAATTCCTGTCACGTCTCCAAAATAAAAAATGGGCTGATATTACCTGTGCGTTTTCTAGCAGTAGACTGAATGACTGGGGCAGGCTGCGAGTCTTGTTGGCATGCTGAGAGCACCTTGATTCGCTGCAGTCCGTAAACAAGACCGTGTCATTTCACCAGTTGGAAAAAAGGGAAGACCTTGCTTTGACACAGTCCTTCTCCTAATCTCCCCTATTCTAAAAAGGGGAAGAAAGCTCACCCTCCAGTCCTGCTAGAAGACTGAGAGAGCCATCTCTCATGAGCCATGTCTCATGAGCCTTCTTTCCCTTTTAACTTCCCAAAATCCAGATTACTTCCATATGGGACTGGCTCGCTGGCTTCCAGCAGTGCTTCAGACAGGTAAGTACTAAGCATGCCAAATTTATCTTTGTCTGCTGAGGTCCCTCAGTCCTGACTGGGAACTGTTACTAAGAATAATAATTTTTTTTTTCCTTTTTGAAGGGAGATGTCTGGCACCTGTAGAATGAAACCCTTGGAACTGAATATTCTGATGGTGAGCTGGTGAAGATCCAGACTCCCAACGCTTTCAGTGTCTTCTGCGTTCTCTGTAAGTAACCAAAACTTTCCATGATGCAGATGTGTTAACCTGCATACCCATGGATAGGACGACTCAGCATTTATATGTTATTAACAGAAGCATAACTTTTGTTTGTTCAGAGCTGCAGCTTTAAATTAACTTACAAGTATCTGAGACAAGTTGCTGTGTGCATTAAAACCGGTGTGGTCCGAAGTTTAATAGGATTTATGATTGAGGTGCAGGACCAGGTAAGTTGTGTGCATTTTCTCAGAAGCAATGCAGGTGCTATGGGTTGCTTTCGGTCACCTAGTACAGTTCCTATGGGAAGATTAAATGGAATCAGAAACCAATATATGCCTCTCTTTGCTAAAATGAGTCTTGTTTACGTCCATTGCTTCATTAAAAGGAGATTTTTCTGTGAAAATATATTGAAAGGATAATGAGGAACTAGTGATGTTAATAGGTTAAAATGGCAAAATCAAATGCAAACCATATTTTTTTTGCCACGTTATTAATTTTTTACAATATATCGTATCTCATAAAGTGCATTAATAACAAAACTTAATTGCTATAACAATGTTGTGGTCTGCTGTGTAACAAGGGAGAGTGAAATTGAGAAATGTTAAATATGTACAAGTTGGCTGGATGGGAAATTACTTTGGTGAGGTTGATGTTTGGAATTTCCTGACTGCTGTTGAAATTTTCAAGTTTTAAGCTCTATTTTTTTAAAGGGGCTTTATGGTTCAGGATTTTTAGCGGGCAGTGAAAGATGCTCACTTTGATAAAAATTGCTCTCTCCTTTGAAAAGAAATCCCTACGTATTTCATAAAAAATTATGTCATGATTTGTGTCATATGGAACTGTAACAAAATTCTCGTAACTTGATTTGCAATGTTTATAGGTAGTAATCTCCTGTTATTGCCAGTGATAAAAGTTGTGCAGACCATATGGCGTCTTCAGTTACACTTTGACAGACCGTTCTTATAATCGACTCCTTAGATGAAGAAGTTGCTGAGATGTCAACAGGACATAAGTATCAGCGCGCCTGGATTGGACAGGAAGGGCTACATTATGGGAATTCTGGTTTGGGGTGATTTTTGGGCTGGGGTTTTTTTGTGGGAGGGGTGGGGATTGGTGAGGGAGTTTTTGTTTGATTGGATGGTTGTTCTTTTTTCAATCCTTACAAACATTCTTGGCAACACTGAGTTTGATCATCTTGTGCTTACTCACTTATACCAAATTTCTGTAGGGCCTTTGACTTCATGCAACCGTAATACTCAGTGTAGTTTCCTAGCGATAGAGAATGGAAAATACTGTGTGTTTATTCCTAGAAAACATAGGAATAAACCAGAATGAAAAGTAGCACTGCCTGATATGAGGAACTGTGCAACCATTGTTAAGAGCTGGAGCTGTGCCTTGTGATAGTTGTGAAGACAGAAAGTTGAGATGTGGACAGTGGAAAGATGATCCTGGAGGATCACCTGCATGTGAAGTAGGACACAAGCTAACAGATGAGAAGTGAGGGAGGAGGGGGAGCATTGAAGTGAGAAGATATCCTTGCCTCCTTCCACAGACTAAGCTGAAAGTTGCCTGGGCCAGTGTCCAGCAGAACATTCCACGTTGCAACATTTTTTTGCTGTGATCTCTCCGGTGAAGGTCTCAGAAAATGTAATGCTTCTTGAGGTAAGGAAGGAAGGACAGAATAAAAAAGAAAAAAAAAAACAACCAACCAACAAAAACAAAAAATAGAAAACCACAGATGTGTGGGGTTGCAGCAGCTTTCTATGTACTTGTTCTCATTTTACTTTCATTAATTCACTTGTGTCTAGGGAGATACTGAGTGGGTGGGAATTTGTGGTATCCCACAGTAATATGAATGCTTTGACCTTTATAGTGTCTGGGATTTTTTGATCTGTATTCTACTGGTATTTTTTTGGGTAAAGTTAAGAAAGGTGAAGGGGAATTTAAAAGGAGTGTATTTAAGTAGTTTGAGGCAATCTAATGTTTTGCTTTTATATGTCCTTGATTTTGGAACTAGGAAATGGTGAAGGTCACAGTGGCAAGGAAATCTAAAGTTAGGCAAACATACTGTGACCAGATGCTATTGATTTTGTGTGGTCCAGAATAGGAAGAAGCTAGCAATGGTACCTGAATCCTGAGGTGCCTCTCCTCAGCTGCAGGTGCATTTTCTTGCCTGGAAGAAAAAGGTGGATGTTGTACTGAAATCAGGAATCATGGTATCATGCCAAAAGCAGGAGTTTCACTCTTCCCCATTTTGGGGTGTCTGCGCTATTTCATTTGCTTGTGTTGGCCCTATATAAGAATGTGTCTCTTGTAACCCAAAACACAATGGGAAAAATGTAAGGATTTTATACACTGGAATGTGGTTTCTTGAAACTCTTAATATTTGACAAATGTTAAACAATTTGGCCTCAGAAGTGAATTACAACAGAAGTTTCTAAATTTTTGCTGCAAAGATGTCTGTGTGTGTCATCTAGTGCTATTGTCTGTCGGATTAACTGTTTCTCTGTGATGGATAAGAATAATCTGTAGCAGTCTCTCGGTGAAAAGGACTTGAATTTCTGGGGGATATGGATCACTATGACATTTTCTGTGAAAGCTTGAATTGAAACAGTTGGGATATTGGGAGTCACACACCCAAAGGTGATGGGAGTGAGGTTGGGCAAGAGCAAGAATCTAGTTCAGCACAGGTGAGAGGGACACGACAGTTTCTCGGGCTGCATTAGTTTCTCTGTAGCAAGAATCCCATCCAGCAGGATGGTCAATCCATCCACCAGTTGAGCCGTGTTGCCAAGGACTGGAAGTGAAGAAAGGCTCACAGCTGATGTAGGGATGCTGAACCTCCATCTGGATATGGCTGATCTCTTCTGAAAATACTTAGATTGAGATTAATTTCTCGTTGGCTCTTCATAACCACAAGAAAACATTTATCTTGATTAAAAAACATTGCAGGTATTTCCTTTTTCCAGGATTCCTGAAAGTGTTATCCATGACCATTGCTTTTTAATACTAAAGGAGCAATTCTGCCAGTGTTGTGCAGCCATTTTTCAAGTTCTGATAGAAGACTCAGATACGGACTTTTTTTAAATGTCACTATAATTTTTTCATATATGGGTTACGAATCACTGTGTTAAATAAATTAAACTACTTATGCAAGCTGAAAAGCCTGTAAAATCTTATAAGGTAGCAGAATAGCTTCAGAGATAGAATGGGTTTGATGTATTTAGAGTCTGACCTGTGATAAAATAGGTAGTCTTAATTAAAAGTAATGTTACTCTTGCTTAATACTTAGCCGACATATAAACTAAGAATATAGTTTCTTACAAATTTAAATAAATTAAACTAATGGTAAGCAGCATGTAAATTCTTGATATATAGATAATTGTAGTGACTGATGGTGGAGTGAATTGGCTTTAGGCTGTGTTCAGTAGTTTAAAAAAAAAAAGGGCACCTTGAACTGCTGTTTTCTTTTAGGAACTTCTATTCACTCAAAACCAAGACTACCCTAGTAGAAAAACATCTGTTTCTTATTGATAGTTTAAATTGCTAGGAAGTGCTCCTTATTTTACTGTGCATCTGCATCATCACCTTTCAGGTCTTGTAGTGCTTCGTACAGCCATGATGGTGTTTGGGCAAGGTCAGCTGTATATACTGTGCTGTCATGGATGCATGTGATGCCTGATACTGCTAAAGGAAAAAACTTCAATACTAATTCTTTTAGGGTAAATCCTTTGGGGGTTGTAATTTGAATAAATGACTGTTTCCTGACTTCCTTGGTCAGTAGGGTCCCCGTTTCTTTTTCCTGAAGCAGTTTTTAGCTGGATGAGTTAGTCCTGGATGAACATTCAGAAGAATGTTACTGTGCAGGTGTGTAAGCAAGCAGAGTTGGTTTTTTGGGGGGTGACTGCAGGCCCACTTTCTTAGGGGCAAATGATTGTACCATCTAGAAGCAGAGGTGCTGAGTTTCCCATCACAGGAGACTGGCAGACTGGGAGTGTGACATAGCCGCTTGGGAGGCTTCTCAGCTGTGATGGTTGGTGGGAAGAGTGGTGTACTGGTGTGACACCTGATGGCCTTGTTTGGTTCATCGCCTCCTTCTGTTACGGAGGTGGGTGATGTTTGGTGGTGCGGAGGTGGAATTGTATTTTCAGCCACTTTGAGAAACACTTCTGCTTGGAACTCATCCAGAGGTAAAAAGAACATCGAGACTGTGAGCAGAAATATAAGCATTGAAAGTAATAGCTTGTAAGAGTTCTGGCTTGTATAAAGTATGCTGTTTACACAGTCTCGGTTGAAGAATAAAAATGTAACAGGAGAATAAAAATGTAACAGGAGAACAACTTCTATGTCTTGTTATTCCAGGTTGGTGTCTCTGAGGGAGATGCTGAAGAAGATGCAGGCATGCTGAAAACTTCAGAAAAGTGAGCCATGAGTCTTTCTGAAAGCTGAAAAGAAGCTCCCTGTTAGGGTCATGAACCTAAGACAAGTCTTTGTATCTGTACTGCTGTTTGGAGTAGCTGGTCTACTCCTCTTCATGTATCTGCAAGCTTGGATTGAAGAACAACATACAGGTACAGTAGGTTTTCTGTCTCCTTTTTTTTTTTTAATGTAGTTGCATCCATTATTTAAAAGATGACTGAAAAATCTATTGAATACATGTGGACAGTTGGGGGTGAAGACCCCAGCTTTGGAGTAGAATGACATTGATAATAGGCTCATTTTAATTGCTACACTCCATTAAGAAATTTCTTCAGTCACATAAAAAGATGCCCCTAGCTACCTAATTGTATTGAATAAGCTTCTTTTGCAAAAGCAAGTATTACGAAAGCATTCCATGTATGTATGAACACAAGCAAGTGCAGTTTAGAAATAATTCTTTATGATGATTTACTGTGAATTTTGTACATTATGTTCTGCATGGCAAAGCAATTTTTGGAGAATTACTGCTATGTCTTGTAGTCAAAAGTGGTCTTCTAAGCAACAGTGCGTGTGGACTCATCCCTTTCTTTTTTGTTGTTTGTTTGAGACAATTATATACTGGATTTACAAGACTTTTTATATGTAGTATCAGAATCATATTGCAACTTCAGGTAAATCTGTGTTAGCGTTGGCTTGGGATTACACTGCTGAACTGAATTTCTGTTGTTCCCCATTTAAAATATTTTGGTTTGCATCACTGGTTGATCTAGATTCTTTTACGGACTAAACTAAACCGGACTATTTACCTCAACCCTTACTGGATGCTCAGTTCATGAGACTAGTCTAAAGTTGGTCTGATACAACCCTGCCCCACCCCCTGAAATGCATAAGGGGTGGCTGTCAATAAAGTCCTTAAAAGTCACTGTTCTGCTCTGCAGATCCATTTCCGTTGTGTCGTGTTACTCGGTGGCATATGCTTGATGTTAGTTGTATAGTTGTTTTGAGGGTTTGAGGTTTTGGTTTGGGGTTTGGTTTGAGTTTTTTCCCCCATTAACAATACAGAATGCTTCCCACTTGTTAAGGCTTGTCTTTTTGTCCACTTGTCTCTATTGTTCACCTTCTGTTTCTTCTGTAAAAGTCTTGCTTTATAGTATGTTGATACCATTGTGAAGAAATATATCTGTAAAACCACATTAGTTTTTTGGCTTTATTGATCTGTTCTGTTATTTCATATGTGCTGCTAGGCTCCAGTATGTTTTAGAGAACAGTGTTGAGGGGGTATCTAGTGCATCATTCGTGCAATTGTTTGACAATGACCTTGAGAGTTTTTTTTCAATTAAGTCCAATGATCAAAACTCTAATTTTGGCTTGTTAGTATTTCTGGGCTGTCCCAAGGTGTTTACAAGCTTGTAGTAACAAAACTGTTACAAGAGGTAGTACAGGCTTTCTTTGGAAAGGTTCCCTTGTAATCAGCTGTTGACACAAGGGAGCTGGCAGAAATCGAGCATGAAGTGTAGGGGTGTCTTGAAAATCTTTGCTGTTGTCGGGGTTGCTAAGGGCAGATATCCTTTCTTTCAAGGTAGTTCAGGAATGTAGATGATGACTGTAGATTATTGATTTATTTACTTGCTGACATTCTTCACATTCCGTGCATCTTTTCTTGTGCTGTAATTAACCTTTCTTTCCTTGCAGTGTTCCTTGTTGCTATTTCTCACTGTGGTTTTTTCCACTCCTTTCTTTTGTCTGTGTCTCTTTATCATTAGAAAGAAGCAGGAAAAATATAATAAAGGGGGAATTAGAACATCCTATGTTCTTTTGGGCAACCAGATGCTTTCTTTGGCGTTTTCTTTGATGTATTGCTATAATCTTCTTCAGGAGAGAGGCTTCTCTTTGCACGAATAAGTCATTTCCATGTGGAAACATTTCCGTAGTAAAATGGAAGCTATCAGAGAATAATAGAATACTTAGTGAGCTTAAAGTGCGCCTAAAGTTTTTAGTGCCCTTTTATCCCACTGCTGTTTTGACAGCACTTCAGCAAGATCCAAAAGAAAAGAATTTGGAAATTCTTTATAGCAGCTAAGTCCTATACTCTGGCAAGAGCATGGCAAAAAGTCATTCTTTGGTGTCTGTTCTTGTTTCTTCTTCTTCCAGTTTAACATGTAGAGAGCCACTCATTTTTTATTTCAAACACCTGTATCTCCTCTAAACCTTCTGCAGCTCAATTTTTGAATGTTCCCCTTCCCCATTTGCTGCTTAAGAGTCGATATGAAATAAAACTTATTTGCATATTCACAATACACATTAGTTTAGTTATGGGCATTTGGGATTTTTTCCCTCTTCTGCTGTGTTTTTGATATTGCCATGCATTGTGCACTGTGGCTTTTTTGCATATGAGCTGTATCTGGAGAATCCCAATTTGACAAGTATCTTTGCAAGGATTTTATGTGTTCCATTAATCCTATCACTAGTTTCACAGCTATAAGACAGCTAGTTTTCATCTGCAAGTGGCTGAGCATGTGATTTGCTCTTCTGTTAGGAAATGGAAAATGCATTTCGTGCTTCTCAACTGCCATGTTGTGAGCCCATAGAGACAAGTGTTTTTTGCAGGCAGAACTATTTTTGTCCTCCAAAAGCCCCGTTCAAGACCTACAGCGTTCATGTTTGCATTTGATTGCTGAAGGGATGAAAAGTTGGATGTGCTTGAGTTTTGCACCTGTGAAATGCTGCTGCTTACCACCCTATTCCTCTGAATATCTGACTTGGAGCCTTTATATATCACAAGATCTAGAAAAAGGTAGTGAAATTTACTCAGTTGTTGTTTGTAGTGTTCATACTTATTTCTCAGGCTTTCCTAGCTATGGTCTGAATTATTCCCAATCAGATGTAGATTTTCTGAGAAACTGGTAATTTTCAATTTCCTTGTTAATGTTCGTCCTACTACATTATAGCTGAACTGTTTGCTCTCACTATTGCCATTCGTATTGTGACTTTTTCTAGCTATTGGTAATTTTTTTACACTAGATTTAATGCCACTTTTTATTCATAGTTTGCTTTCTCTTTGTGTTTCTTCCTTCCACTTGCTCTTCACATCTCAGAGATCTCAACTGTGATTTGATTCCCCTGTTTGTCTTACTTTGCTCTAGACTGATCTTATCTAAGCATGTGTTTTTCTGATTTACTTTTGCAAACTTTCCTCATTACTCAAATGTGTCCAGCCCAGGAACACCACCTCTCATTTTTCATCCTGTCCATCTATTTCAGAGGCCACTGCAGGCTCAGCAGCTGGATGCATCTCTCAGCACAGCCGGGTCTTCTGCTCCCTCCCACTGTGCTTGGACACTTCAGATTATTTCTAGTCATGTTCATCATCCCTATATCTTAAAAAAGGGAAAATCTTTCATTTAGAGATGTCTAAGAAACAGCTGCTAGCTACATGGTGGTCCTCTCTGATGGTTTTTCAGAGACATTAGCAGACTGAGGGAACAGACGAGTTTCTTGGTTTGTCTCTGAGCATGGAGTGTATAAAGACAGGATGATATATCTTTACTTAGATGTAATATAGCCCTTCTGTTGGATGTCTTCAGTTCACCTCAGTGGAGTAATCGGGAAAAACATGAGCATCAACACATACGGACTTCATCTGGATGAAGATGTAATTGACAACATTGGTAGTGTGAAATATATGGAGCACTTCACGTTCTCCATATATAAATATATTCACTTATATATAAATTCACATACATAAATGAAGCTTGATACTAATTTAATTAGATCTTACAGCTTTACTTGACAATTCTCCATACAGTCTTGCATTACTCAGTGCAAGCATCAAATATTGTGGCACTGATTGAAAAGCAATTACTATTTATTACATGCTTAGTGATTTCCAGCACTGTTAATGTTATGCAGGGGATAGCAAACTGCTGAAACTTCCAGGGTTGTTGTTGAGTTCTATACCATGAATCACCTGAATTAGGGGGTTGTGAGTTGCAAAGGACATCTGTTTTAATCCTGTAGTTTTAGAGATGTAGAGTTTTAAGTTAGGGATTCTGATTTGGTAATCTTTGTGATAAGATGTGTATGCTGAACTTGTTGTGTGGGGTTTGGCTGTATGTTGGGTTTTTTCCTCCTCTTAAAGTGGTTGTAATTCTTTTTTGTGAAGTGTGCCTGGTAAATTCATGATTATGAAGGACTACTTTAGTGTTTCAAGGGATATAGTATGACCATTAATGTGAAGAAGGCTGCATTGCCCTCCCATAGATTTCTGGTTCCCAAGGGTGAGAAAGTCTTCTCTTTCCCGGCATCTTTATATCTCACCTTAAGGATACTGAGATTTTTCTGTACACTTTCTTCTCACTTTGCAAGATACCAGTTTTGTAGTACCAGTGGATGCCCAGATACCCTTCTGCAGTCCACGTGCTTTCCTAAAATTTTGTTCATCTATCTCGATACTTAGGGGCTTCATCGCACAGACCTTATTGCCATTCTTCAGGCCTCAAGTCTTGTATTCGTGAAGAATCAGAATAGAATTAAGTTAAAATGTTAACATTTTTTAAAAAAATTTGAAATTCCATGAATTAGCATGAGTTTTCACAACTTAGTCTGCTATTGCTGAAATTGTGTCACAGTATGTTTAGGTTGGATATTAGAAAAAGTCTTTGTCTTGGTTATAAGACAATTATAGTATTTAAATTTGGAATCAAGAGACTCTGCAAAATATAGAAAAATATATAAAAAAACTCTGCAAAATATATAAAAAAATATTTTTTATTGAATATATATATACAGACATATATGTATGTGATAAAACACAGAACACAAAGCAACAACTCAAGAACAACTGGAACTCACAGAGAACACTCTCCTGTTTAGGCAGTTAGAACTCTGCCCAGCAGGAGGCACCAGGACACCCTTGGGAGGCAAAGGGGGAGCTATGAACCCAGTGAGGAGTCCTGTGGCCACAACAATTGGGGCCACATCCAGGACCCTTCTGTTGGCAGTGTAAAGGAGGCTCTATCACCATTCCCTGAGGTGCAGGATGTGGAAAAGAAGCCCCTTCACGAACGGCATCTCTTTGAGTGTCCACAGTGAGTTGTGGTGGTGATGGAAGCCTTCAATCTTGCATTTCATTGATTTTACTTGTATCATTCCTATAGCTAAATCACACCTGATTTCAGAAATGCTTCTTAGAAGAAATTCCTGCCATGCTGTTTCCTAGAGGGTATTGTGGAACAGTGTTTCTGAGTCGGTGGTGTTTTAATCCTGTGGCATTCAGCTTCCATGTTCTGGTGGTATAAAAGAAACTAAGTGGGATGTGGTTTTATGGTTCCTCTCAGCTATATATTCAATAGTATATTTAAGTGGAAGATGACGACACTTTGCATGTATTATTGTGTGTCAGCTTTTAACAACCCACACAACCTTGTTCATACCTAGACCATAGAGGTCTATTTCTAGAAAGGTGTAGCACATATCTTAATTATACGGAGGACATACAAATATTCTCTCTTGCCTATTGAAGGTGTATAAATAGTCTGACAAAGCAAGAAAGCTGGAGAGGTATTTTTCACCTCGAAAGCCATCATTTAGAAGTATCAGTAGGAAAAAAGATGAGATCACAGAATGATTTAGGTTGGAAAAGACCTGTAAGATTATGAAGTTCGACCTTTGACTGATCATGACCTTGTCAACTAAACCATAGCACTAAGTGCCGCGTCCGATTATTTCTTGAACGCTTCCAGGAATTGTGACTCCACCACCTCCCTGGGCAGTCAATTCCAATGCCTAACAACCCTTTCCATGAAGAAATTCTTCCTGATGTAGACCTTGAACCTGCCGTGGTGCAGCTTGAGGCTGTGTCTTCTCATCCTATCATTTATTGCCTGAGAGAAGCAGCCAACCCATACCTTCCTGCAACCTCCTTTTAGGTAGTTGTAGAAAATGACAATGTCTCCCCTGGGCCTCCTTTTCTCCAGGCTAAACAGCCCCTGTTTCACATATGATTTCTCTAGAAATGATGATGAAAAGATGAAAGTTTCTCTGTTCCTGATTTGTTCCGTTTTCTTTAAGTGCGCTGCACATTTTCAGAAGAGCAAGTGGTTGCTGCTGAAGTACATTTAAGGCTGCTTACCTCTGTGTCTGAAGTTGAAATGCTTTGATATGTCACTTGATTACAAACAGTCCTGTTAGGACATGTGATGTGGTCTCTGTAAAATTCAAGGGAAACCTTTGGTTTCTTACTGGAATTAAATTTAAAAATCTGGTATTTGTTTTAAATGTGTGTATATACATATTTGTATGCGTATGTAGTTAAGTATTCCTTTTGTTTCCCTTTTTTGTGTGGGAGTAGAGACTGCTGTTAGAAATATTTTAGACGGAAGCCTATCTTCTTACTGCAGTCACTATTTGAGTACATGGCAATGAGTTTTTATGGAAGAATTGTTTTGGTATTCAAAATCAAAAGCCTTTGTTTCTGTCTTTTTCTTCCATTTTATTAATTTGATGTTACTATAAAGAAGTTATTGCTAAAGATTTGGGATAACTCTGGATCATCTTGCAACACTTGTGAAACAAGCATTTAAAGATCAGAGGGCTGACAGGTTACAAGTAATGGGAGCCATTTCAGTGTACAAGAGATTAATGTCTGACAGATGATGTGTATTATTTAGCTGGAAAAAATGTGGTGCATGTAATAGAGCAAAAGGTTCAAGGAAGAAGATAAGTGCCTTGATTTTTTTTTTTTTTAGTGTGGAAAACCTGGTTTATTTGCAGTTCTTTTTTTTTATTTTTAAAGTTAGTTATTATTTCATAGCAGCATGGATACTGGCTTGGCTTTCAAGTTTCGGTCCCTGTTTCTTTAGATAAATGCATCGCTTTTTAAATTTTTTTTTCATATTTATATTAATGGCATATTCAAAGAGTGTTTCTATATTTTACAGTATTTTTGTGGAAGGCATTTCATAACTGTCAGTTTGAAACTAGGAAGATTCATGACACATCAGCATATAGTGTTTTTCTTCCCAGCTCCTCCAACCTTGAGCCTTGTGGCTGTATCTGTGGGAGTGAATGTTACTGTCTTCACCCACAAAGGACAGCTAGTTGGGTTCTATCAACTGCTATGTTTTAACAACAACAAAATCCAAAACAAAGAGCTCTCCCAAAAAACCTGCCAAATTTGCTTATTTCTACCTAAAGGTGGGGTCCATGATCAAATCACGTTAAAGATTCTTCTTTTTGTATAAAACTGTAAATATTCATTACTCAGAAAACTGCAAAATACGCTGTATTTTAAGCTTTGCCCTCTATATAGATGAAACTGTTCCCAGGCATGTATGAGACTCTCTTGATATAAAGTGATGGGGAATAGAAAATCACACACATCTGTTGGATTTTGATTGGTTTGATCTTGATTTGGTGAAGATGTGCAGGAGCATCCTGTACCACCTGAAAAGCTGTAGTTGGCAGCGAGTACAACCTAGAAATAATATTCCCTCGAGTATTTCTTTAGGAATTCTCACTCCTTCCAGTCCCTCTCATATCAACCAAAAATGGTTGTTTCCTTACCACATTGAGATCCTCCCCACAGTAACAACATCCAAGACTATCATTGACTTCTATTAAATGTGTGTGATACTTGTGAGCAAATACAATTTGTTCCTCATAGCTTTGTTTCAAATGGTTTTGTTTATACTGACCATTCAGCTTTCTATCGCATAATCCTGGCAGAAATTCACAGTGCATAGATCTAGCAAAATCCGGCTGAATAGGCACAGTTTTTGTCTCTCATCTTCTGGTTTCCTAGGAGCTATACAGCTATACTTGGCACTATTTGCAAGGGACAACGGCATGACTTAGCTAAGTATCTGAGGAATGATAGCCATCTTCCCTTTTTTAGGATGTTAATAATAATTTTCCTGTTTACAGTTCTGTAAGATTCTAAGAAAAAAAAACCAGGGCTTGGTCAAAGTAGCCCTTTCCAAGTGAATAATACTTCTTCTTTGTTTGGCTGGTTTATTTTCGTTTGGTTGGGTTTTTTCTTTTTTCAAGGACGCTGCAGCACAGAAGCTCATGGAGTGGCAAGGTAGGGATACAGCATTGAAGCAGTGATTGTAAAGAGCTCAGTTTGCATGCACAAAAAGTGCTATGAGCCAAGCAGACCACATGGGGGGAAAACTCTTAAGAAAGTAAGTAATTGGCTTTGGAAAATTGAGTTTCTTGAGATAGAGACAAAACTTATCTCCTAGGAAAGAATTTCATTGCCCCAGAACATAACAGATGATGGCCTAATAACCACAAATTTTGACATGCACCTAGAGGGATGTCTTCTGCACATCGTGGACACTGGGCAACATCCAAAAAAGTAAGTGCAGATCAGCAGCCTTAGGTTAAGAATAATCAGAACCAATATTAAATTTCACTGTGGGTAAGTGCCAGGTGAAAGAAGAGGTGTTGACTGATTTTATATTTAAAGTGATTGAAATGGAGCGGATATTTCAGTACCAGTTATAATCTAACAATAGGAAAACTTACCCATCTGTATGTATGTGTGTAAGAGCAGAGATGGAGAAAGAAACTGTTAAAGGTTTCTAATACTTTCTGCCACAGCTATATAATAATCTAGGCTTAATAAAATCATGCATTTAAGAACAGCCTAAGTGAATTTGGGGTTGGTTAGAGTTACGCAGTTGGGCCCTAGGTATGTGCATATTGCCTCTCAGTAAATTATATGCAGGAGAAACGAGGCTTTGGAAGTGTTTGGTTTTGATTATGATCAACTAGGGAGATGTGGTGCGTGAGTTCTGTTAGCTGCAGCTGGAAGCATTCAGTTGAGTTAAAGAGGAAAATACCAGTGCCACAAAATAGAAAATATGTCTAACAGGAAATAATAAGTATAGTAAACGTTGTGTACAAAGGCAGTTTTGATTATACTTAATATTCTTACTTAAACTTTTTAAAGAAGCATACAGAGCCAGGAAGAGAAGGAGTCACAGTTGTCTCTGAATTGTTGCCAAAATCTCTTAGTTTTTCTATTGTTCAGAGGTGCCATGAGAGGTTACTTTGACTTTATATAACCGTCCTGTGTTTTCAGACAATGGTAAAGATAGGAGATAACGTCTTGTTTAAAAAGAAACGTACATTCCTGCTCTCATGCAGCAGTTGGTAGTACCCAAACGTGTCTGTGCAAACCTTAATGTGAACAAAGGTCTCGCTTTCTTGAGTTCGGATGGAGGCCACGGGTCTCCAGTGAAGACACCCACTTGCTGTCATGTGCAAACTGTTTTCTCTGCTTGGCTGGGAGTTGCAGTGTAATTGCCACCATTCTTGTTGGCTAGAGAATCTCCCTGCTGTGGCTGCTTTTGGCAGCATTTCAGTGGGAGGGTCGGCTACTCCACGGGAGGGGGCACAGTGTGAAATCCAGGCTCATGAGGGACACAAACAGTAGAGTGCCAAAAAGCTCTTATTGATGGGGATTGGTAAGGGAAAGGCCATCAGCCTTGTCATTTTCAGGGGACTTCGGAGACAACAATGTATTATGAAAAATTGTAGCTGTTTGGTTAATGGATGGCTGCTAGTCATAGAAGCTTTTAATGTTTTCCACCAAGTATCTGTGAGCCCTGTTACTTTTCAAATTTATTCTACTTGTCTCACAACAGTGGCAGCTGAAGGAGAAGCTTTAGTTAACAAAAGCTTAATAAATCTGAGTACATAGATTTTCACTTTTTGCTCTACTCATCTATGCCAAATTATTTTTTTATTCCTGGAAGAACATTTAGTGATCAAATAATGCAGTGGAACCTGCTGTAATAATGTTACTGCATTAAAAACCCCTCATACAACAGTATATTAAAGCAATACAGTAAAGTTTTCAAGTGAATCTTGACAGTACAAATTAAGAAAATACGTAAATACATAAATTTCATTTTTGTTTTTCTTTGTTTCTGCCTCTTTCTTGCTCTCATTAAAGATTCATTAATGCACAGTATGCCTTGTCCTCTACTGAGAACTAAAGGGCTGCAATCTGTTGGCACAGGTCATGACATTTGAATTGTGTGTAAAATGTAGCCTGTTACCTTAAACGTTATGCATATAATTCATTAAATGTCATTGCTTTGAGATGATTCCGTAATTGTGGGCAAGAATTATGGTACACTTTCCAGAAAGCAGTTTTGTTCTTGATGTAGGGCCAAAGAATCAAGACTTTTCATGGACTTCAGCTTGATTTATAAGCTATTTAGAAACACTCAAGCTGAGTAGCTCTACCGAACAGTTATTAATAAAGCCGACAAATATTTGTTTTCCTTAGAAACTGAAATTTTCATGGGAATGTAAGCTTCTTAAGTTGTCTAACCTTTTCTACCTACTAGCAGTCCTCAAAGAGGTCATCAAATATGTAAAATTCTGCCACTGGGGAAGAAACAAATCTATCATGTTCTGTGATGGAAGGGAAAGAAACGGGTCAGGCAGGTTGGTAGAGGGATGGGAATCTACTTGGATGTATTTTGATCTTTTGTAGTCTTTTGCTGTGGGAGTTGCTGAATTATTAATGCAATAATAAAGTCCATTTGATATGAATAGACTCCTAGCCGCTAAAGAAATTACTTGAAGGAGCAGAATTATTAAAGTGAGAGTGGGCTGACTGGCCCCTGATTAAATTATATCTGATGAAGCAACATACTATAAAAAAGTATACTTTTACAATAATCACTTGATGATTTTTCTTCTTCCTCTGTGTGATTTTATGTTAAAGATTTGCTATTGCAGTCTTGGGACTGGTGGAAGGTAGAAGGTGATGATAAACATCTCCAAAAAAACCTTGGCTTTGCTCCTGAATTTCACAGTAGTTTCCTGGGATGGGAGCGCAACACAAAGTATATATGAAATATAAAAAATAATGCAGACACGATTATTGTACTTTTTTGGATTTTTTTTTAATTTGCTCTATCCTCTTACAGATGGCAAAATTAATTTCACCCTACTTCACTTCTGTTACAATCTTTCCACTTCAGTGTATCTATTTTGAAGATGAACAGGTGGATGAGACTGGACTTATTTAGGCTGAGGTAGTTGCAGTGAGGTATAAATACTTCATGATTTATTTAACCTTTGAGCAGAAATTCCTTTCTGCTGGAATTAATCTGCAAATAGCTAAGGTGTGCTACCTCTTAAGTTATGATTGATCATGCAATATAACAAAACTCTATTGGCGTCAGGTTCAGGACTGATGTACATATAAATGAAATTAAAACTGCCAGATGCTGTGCATGACAGGTGGGTTTAAGGTATTCTTTGCAAGTAGGTTCAGTCTTGCCTCTTCAGCTTCCAAAATGCACATCTTGGGCAGCTGACCTTAATACGCTGTAAATAAAAAATAGTTGATCGACAGTTGCGGAATCAGTTTAAGTGAAGACTAGTCTGTGATGACCAATGAACACTACAAATAAATGATCAACTTTCTGAAAAGTTGCGTTTAATCTTGGTGTTTTAAATGAGCTAATCCTTGTGGACTACTAGCCACTTAAGGCAGTCATATTAATTACTTGGGGGAGGTCAGAAAATTTTTTGCAAATTTTTGCTATCCTTTCAGCATTCATTTGGGCCTGAAGACCAGGTATTTCACCTGAGTCAGAAGGCTGCCAGAATATCTAACTCCAGACCTGATGGCATAGCACCTTTTTGGTTTTGTCCCGCCATAAGGGCCAGAGACCCAAGAAAGAATCAAAAACCCTTGTTTAGTCTGTTTAATAATGGGTTCCTTGAAGGTGACATGTTTACTAACAAATGTGCTTTGTTACTGTTTCCCCCTGAAGTAAACCATAGGAAAAAAAGAGTCATTAAAAAGATAGTAGAGAAAGTAAATGGTTTCTGGATCTTTGAAAGGAAGGAGAGGCAAGCTGTATACCATAGGTGTTTAATTTTAACTTCTGTTACCACTTCTGTTACAAGAAATGTGCTAAACTTACATTGTATATCTGTATATGTTGTACATGTTAATGTTTTCCTTTATTGTATTCTACTTTTGTCCAACTATTTCTTGGCAGTTTCTATCACTGCAATATTTTTGGGCTTTAACTGTGCTGTTTCTCACATATCAATCATCAGTTAAATACTCTATCAATAAATCATATTTCAGTGACACCGTTAAAAGAAGGCTGTCATCACACAGTCAGCCATTCTGAAGGGCAGGAGATGTAGAATTAATATTGCAGGTGCATTGTGACTATCCTGGCCAAAACTGTGGTTTTGCCTTGAAAACACTTCTGACATTTCATTTTTTTCCAGAACTCTAGTTCACACTGATGTTTCTTTTCTTTCCCTTCCAGATATCTGGAAGAAGCTAATGTGGCTGCAGTTTGTAGAAGTTTTAAATGGGTGAATTTGTAGGATTAGAATCTCTTTTAATGGTGAGAAGTGAAAATATTTTCCTCATGTTAAGATCACCCTTTTCCAAAAAGGACTGCACTTCAGAGAATGATGATGCTTCTACTGATCATACAAATGATCAGTAGAATTAACAAAGATTTTTTTATGTGTGTAAGGACCACTGAAGTTTTACCCATTGAAAGGAACTAAGTGTCCTTGCCTTTTTTATAAATATTCTTTTTCATTAGCTTTTGTTGTTTTCTTCGGATGTGATAGTGCAGTTGTGCAACAAATGGTTATAGCAGAGAGTTAATGTTTCAGGTAGTTATGTTGCCCTAGTCAGTCACATTTTGTTCTTCAATAAAAAGCCGTAAAACTGAGCAAATAAATATGTTTGCATTTCATGCAGTGCCAAATACTGTCTCATCAAAAATGTTCAATTGAAACTGTGCCTATCTAGAAATGTTTTCCAGCTACTAATAAAACAAAATATTTGTTATGGGGGAACAAATCCTAATCCTGTGTCTAAACATCTTACTATAGGGTAACCGTAAGCATTTTTATGTGGTGGCCTTGTAATAGTGTAATGCTGCGAGCTGGGGAATGAGGAATGGTGGAACAGAGGGAAGGCTGAGACTGAAGAAGAGCTAAATTAGATTTGGTGGTGTGACATCCAGCCCTTGGGGAAGAATGCCTGGAACTGACAAGGTGAGTCCAAGAAGAAAAGCCTAAATCGTACTCCTGTGAGTTTTCTTTTCTGAACAGGAGGACGTTGTAATCGAGTGGATAATAATTACTCTTTTAAATGAGGAGTGTTTATAGGATATAATCACTTAGACTGCCATAAATACCAGTGAGGGGAGGCATTCACAATACTAGAAACCTGGAAGTTGTAAGTTTCAAAGAGAAATGCTACTTGAGCTAAGCAAGTATGGTAGAAAGGAGGTCACCCTTTGCCACTTAAGATGTTATCAGGTCACTTCTAACTTCAGGTGTCCCGAGCAGATGCTTATAAAATCAATTTTCTTTTTAAGAGAAGAAGAAAATCTAAGTCGGGTTAGGTCCAGAGGTCTCTGTGACAGATTCTAGAGCAGATATGTAAACAAGAGAAGCTTATTATAGTAGTTCAGAGAATTTTCTTTCCCCTTTGTATTTTATAACTTAGAGGCTTCCTGGATTCAAGAGATCTTCAGTAGTCCTGATTTATTCCTTCTTCCATCGGTTTGTACTGGAATTCCTCTGTTGAGGGGTGTCCAGCTTGAATACTGGATACTCCTAGTAGCATTTTTCCCATGATGCTCTTTAATTCTATGGAAGTATTCCTCAGAGCATGTTATAATTGGACCACTAAAACATATTTTCCATTTTATGTCCCAATAAGAATGTAATTTACTGATCATAAAATAAAAAAGTGACTCATGGATAATTGACTCAACAGAACATCCTGACTACTTTTTTACATTTTTTTGGTACTTTTCTGTGCTTTTCTCTAGCAAAAACTAGTCAGGAATGATTGTATGACTTCAGCTTTGTGCTTGTCAAAAAACTGATAGTAACTCAGAGAGGGTTGTTTTTCAATGATTTTTTTTAAGAGGGGAGATGTTCGTTTAACTGTATTCATGACTGTTCTGGGATTGACTTCCTACCTGTATAAATAAACTGCCTTTCAAGAGGAGAAATTTTGTTAAGAGCAGATCAGAGATCTGATAGATGTTTGAGGGGAGAAGGGTTTGGGCATAAAGGACTTTCTCCATAAGACAAAGTTTAGCATTTTCTTAAATGAGTAACAAGTAGAACTGCAATTCTCTGCCAGTGAGGTCAGTAACATGACTGAAATTATTAGGTTTTTATTAGATGGATATTTTTTTCCATGGATTTGGCAAAACGTGCATCTCTTAGTGTCTAAGACTGAGAGGAGGTGAAATAAGTAAGGATTTCTGTGGTTTTTTGTAGAAAGCATCAAGTGTTCCAAATGCCACATTTGCTTAGTGTTGCTTGTACAGTGATTAGAAATGGAGCTGACAGTCTGAGTTGGGCAAAACATTTGCTGGATAAAGATAGTAAATAGAATTGTGTGATAGCTTGGGTTTTTTATCACCATCTAGAATGAAATTTTAGCGTATCAATCAGCTGCAACACCTTTGGGAACAGAATAACGATTAGACTGTTTGTGAAGCTATTGCTGTCGCCCTTTCGACTGCTTAGAGGAACTAACCTGCTGCCATTTCATCTCAGAAGAGCTGTCTGTCATTAGTGGATATAGGTATGCCAATTCACTTGTTCAGCTTAGAGAAACTGAGCATCTGACAGCAGCTGAGGGTATTCTAGCTATGAAACTGCTGCCTAAACTTTAGCAGAAAAAAATTCAGTATTCTTGTCTTAGTAGACAATTAATGAGGAAAGTAGCAGTAGGGTCAAATGCTCACTGTTAAATTATTTTTTTCAGCTGAGAGGCATGCATAAATAGAAAAATAACTTTACTAATTTTAAGCAAGTTAGCTATAAACACTTTTCTTTTGAGCAAAAAACCCACAGGACTCGGTGATCCAAAGAAAGACTAAAAAAAGTTATGTAAACACCAAATAGATGCAATTACCTACATTAACTTACATAAAAATTTTCCCTTATTTTCCTGACCAGAGTTTACATTTGAATAAAAATGGAAAATGAAATTGTAAAGACTCTTTAAAATATTTTTGTAAGTTAATAGACATTTTTTACATCCCAGAAGAATGATGATTAAATAAATTAAGGTTGAGTTGATTTGAAAATCTTCAGAATGATTTTTACTGGAAAAATGTAATTTTATCAAAGTAGAAACTAAATACAAATTAAAAAAAAAGATGCTTTTTCTTGTTTATTTAAAAGAAAAAAATAGGAAAAAACCCCATTATCTAATATCTGATTCAGGAACTCTTTGGTTCAAAGAAATATATGATATGTAGCTTAAATAAAGTGTCCTGCTAAGAATGAAGAAAAAAATTGTTAGTCAGATTTGTCTTCTGAAGAGTAATTGAGCTTTTTACTAGCTGTTTAAAAGGCCCCTTAAACTCATGCTGATATATTGGAGATGCATTATAGATTTCTGAATTTGAATTTAAATATGAGAAGGCAGATTATAATGTATCACTTAATTTATTTGACAAATGTACTTTCTTTAATTAGGCGAAGTACTTCGTAGACTATTAAAAAATATTTTGCAGACTGTCCTTTAAAGAATGATTTATCATAGAGACCTTGCAACATCAAGCAATTAAGTCTTGATTTGAGATGAATTGTCCTCAGAATTTTGTGAGCAAAGTCTTCTTGTGCAGTTTATTGAAGCATGAGGTGGAGAGTCATATATAGAAATTAGTTTTCTCCATCCTTTGTGAAACTTGTGTTTTATTTTAATTCTGGTAAGTTATATTGTCTGATAGAAACTGCACTATCTTTTGTTGGAACTGTTAGGTGGAGGTTGCATTTCTTTTTAATTCAATTCCTGAAAGTAAGAAAAAGACAACACTCAGTCACACATTAAATAATCGCCAAAGGAGATGTAATCAAACATTTTAAAGCTTTCAAAAAGTAATATAAGCCATCTTACTCAGTTATTTATTTCTTTTATGCGTTTGTTGTTTGGAGGAACCTCACATTTATAACAAAATATATCCTTCAAGAGTAAATTTTCTAGCAGGAAGAAGTCACAAAGAAGTCTATTTTTAGTAATCATCCAATTAAGAGATGCAATAACACATATTTCAGGTTGCTGAATCTCTACACAAGTTCAAATATTTTCTTGGTTTAAAAACACAAATGTAGGTGCTGCCTAAACACATGGCAGCTGTTCTGAGGATGAGTTCTAACTTGATTGTTTCTATCAAACAGCCTGTCCTAGTGGGTACTACTCTGAAACAGTAAAGGCTCAGTGTTGACTATAAAATAGCATTTGAGAAGATACAGAGCATCATGCCTTCTATATGTGTAATGCAAATGAGTAGGAGAAAGTGACACATACGCTTGCTTTTCATGGACACAATGACAAGCGGTAGATGGGACTGCAGGTTTATGCACGCTTCATACATTTTTGCCTGACAGTAGAAATGCCAGTGTGAATTTGACTCCTCTCTTGCTTAACTTGCAAAATGTCAGTCAGTAGCTGCAGTGGTTTATGGAAATGAGGGTAATGTCAACTTACTTCAGTGTTATGCTTTTCATGCTTTAAGCAAATAAGACCACTTCCATGGCTCACTCTTAGTCTGAAAAGTTTGAGGTATTTTGGATTTGAGCGATAACACATTGTAATGTTTCCTCTCACGATATGAAAACGAATAGCTATTGTGACCGAGACACCTCAATGCTTTCAGTCCATTATAAAAGTCCAAAACAAGTGTTTTGGGATGCCCATGGGTGTAAATAGTTCTGTAGTGGATGGTACTCCTTTTCCTGCTCAGGTACGTGATGTTCCTCTTGCAGATCCTAAGGAATACCAAAAAAAAAATTGGAAAAAAAAAAGAAAAATGGACTTTTGCTGTAGTATTTTAGCCTGGGACATTAGTAGATCATGACTGTGAAGTCATTTGACCCTGAATTTAGTTGCAGAAGATCAAGATCTTTCATGAACTGTTAAACCACAGTGGTGATGCATGAATAAGGGAAGAGTTTTGTATTGGTCTTAAGGAGATTTATGTAATGCTTTGTAAATTGTGTATGGAGATTCATCAGGGAAGATGCAAAGAAATTTCAAATCACAATTTGCATCTTAAGCCTAGGGACGTGAATCATGAGATGTAAGACTAAAAAGAGACAAGATGCGTAGGAGGGAATTGAAAAAGAAACGTTGGTGTCGGTAGGCTCATCTCCCTAACCAGTGTGATTAATGTAACTGGGGATGCTTCCTTTTGCCCTCCAAGATACCTTCAGGTCTGTCTCTCCTGTGGTGTGGTGTCAGTGGAGTTGGCATCACATAGTGGCTTGGACTAAGGTTGGGTTGTAATATTTCTTGTTTGGAGCGTGGACAGACTAGGAGGAACAGGGCGAAGCTATCTGGGTGAAGCGAAAAATGAGTTACAAGTAGGCAGGTAGAGGTGCAGATGTGTGTATCCGGTTTGAAGTTTCAACTGGGCTTTTTCTTTTTTTTTTTTTTTTTTTTGATGGTTGCAATTACAAATCCATTTTAGTTATCCTCTTCTGACCATCTCCTATGGAGTCACTGTCTTTACATAGGCTTAAGAGAGAGTCTAGAAAGAGGCTGGTTTCCTCTGCCTAAAATTAGCTTTGTGAAATACCCCTTAGAGTTACTACAGTTTATGTTCTCTCTATAAACTTTTTAAAGAGGGTGTGTGAAGGAAAGCAAGCCAAGAATAGAAAGGGGTTTCATATTCCTAGGCTATATAAAACTGCAAAGGTTTGCCAGGTTCTTCCATGTTTTTTCAGCTTAGTTAATCCTCTGTATGTTGTGTGGTTCTGTCCTGGTTTAACCCCAACCAGTAACCAAACACCATGCAGCCGCTCGCTCACTCCACCCCGCAGCAGGGTGAGGGAGAGAATCAGAAGAGTAGAAGTGAGAAAACTCGAGGGTTGAGAAAAAGACAGTTAAATGGGACAGAAGAGGAAGGAAATAGGAATAAAAATGATGATGATAAATAAATAGATATACAAACACAAGGGATGCACAATTCAGTGACTCACCCCTCTGCTGACCGATGCCCACATAGTTCCCATGCAGTGGCCCCCTGCCAGCTTTCCCCTTAGTTTATGTACTGAACATGATGTCATATGATACAGAATACCCCTTTGGCCACTTGGGGTGAGCTCTCCTCGCTGTGACTCCTCTCAACTTTTGCCTCTCCGGCCTTCTTTCTGGCAGGGCATGAGAAGCTGAAAAGTCTTTGACTTAGTGTAAGCACTACTTAGCAACAACTGAAGACGTCAGTGTAATAACAACATCATTGTCATGCTAAAACCAAAACAAAGCATTATAGCAGCTACTAGGAGTAAAATTAACTCAGTCCCAGACAAAATCAGGACAAGTCAAAGTACATTTTAAAATCCTTTTGAAAGACTAGTTCACGTGCTGATAACAAAGTGCAGCTGATGCTCTGTGAGTATAGGAGGCGGAAAATAACGCAAAATCAACCTGCCACGAAAAATCCTGCAAGGAGAAGGGTTATATTCTCTGTTGCACCCTCTTTCAGCCGTTATATGTTGAGGAGGTTGCCTTCTGTTTCATGCAGGTAGATGGCTTTTGCTTAACATGTGATGTGCTTACCTGGTAAACAGGAAGTTCAGAGATTTATGACATCAAACTATTTTGCCTCCTGTTCCTGTGGGAAGAAAGGTTATCTCTCAGTCAAGGTCCTAGATACAGTGAAAGAGCCTGCGGTAAATCTCTTGATAATCGTTCAACAATGCAGGAAACTTACGCCTTAGTTCCCTATCTACAAAGCAGAGTTGATGGATGCCAGGTCCTACTTTACAGTATTTGTATCCCATACTAACAGGAACATAGCATCTGAGGCTTGTGTCCTGTTTACTGTGCTTTGAGTCCTTTCCTTAAAAAGGCGAGAGAACATTCTTCACTAAAAGTTTTCTTTATTCCATTTCTTCTTAGTAACTCTGAAAACCTGCGTCATTATGAATTTAATCCTGAGGTAGAATTTTGCCACTCCTCAAGATTTATGCTCTGCTTTCATTGCTTACAAAGTTCCTTTAAGCGATTCATTTATATTATCAAAATCTATTGTTTAGTCAGATAAAATGATTTCTTGTAAATTACAGTGCCCACTGCATCCAGGCTCAGAAGCTGCGGTTGAAAAGCAAACAGGTGGTACATAAAATCTAAACTATAAAAAGTACCCTATTTATCCTAGTTTAAGAACTATTACTAACCAGTATGTCAGTATGAATACTTAGTTTACTGCATTTAGAACCAACTCTGTTCACTGTCTCTGATTTTCTGAGTCTGTATGTCCTTTTATATTTGTCCCAATAAGACAAAATTTTAAAAAAAATCATCAACAATTATGTTTTATATTGCTTGATTTTAAATATTAAATAATATCAAATATTTAATTTAGGAGTCTAAGATACTCACAATTAGACTTCCAATAAATATTATGTCAATATCTGTAAGGCTGTTGCATATAACTTAAGTAGTCATGTATTTAAGACCCCCAAAAAAGTGGAAATATACAATTCATTGTTTACTAATAATTTAAGCTAGAAATGTATACAAAGTTTACAGGCTTGTATTTCAGCATCCATACCCTCCAAAGCAGTGCTGGAAGAAGATGTTTTTATTAAAAGTATTAATGATGATCACATTACTCTAACCAAGAGATGTTTCATTAACCTGATATATTCTTTGTTACATACCGCAGGGCTATACGTTTAATTCGAGGGGTTAATGTTACTATTTAAATATTTTACATTGGGTATATTAAGTCCTAATAGAGTCCGAATATTTCTGCATGTAAGTTTTACCAGTGCTCTATTTCCCTTTTTGTTGCTTCTCATTATCAAAAATAAAGTAGGTTTATTTTTGATGAGGGCAGTCATGAGCTGAATTTATACATGTATGGATTTGTTCATATTTTTTACATACTCGAGCTATAAACTGCTCAATTCCGTGAAAGCTTGTTCTAAAGAGTGGAGCAAAGAAAGCAGAAAATGCAGTGCGAGAGGTAGTAATTTGTGTTGTTTAACACATCAATTTGACATGGCGACAGATACTTCATATTATCGAGAAAATACCTTCCCAAGACAAAATTGTTAAATTTTCTGTGCAATATCCAAACTACCACACATAATTCTTTGAATATTCTTTTTATCTGAGCTTGATAGATTCACTGTTTCGTTTTGTTCTCCTATTTCTCTTGCAATCCCTCTGGCAGAATGTTATTTTCTTACACTTTTAATCCCAACAGCTATACATCATAATGTATATTAAAGCAGGAGAGGAAAAATATTCAGTACCAATAGGCACCAATAAATAAAAAAGAGCAAGTTAGCTTAAACATATTAACTTTCTTTGCTTTTCTTATCTATGCCCAAGAGCTTCAAACTACCACCTCCTTTTACATAAATGTTGTAATTATTTATTGTTAGGTCATTCTTTTGTATTAAAATAATTAAAAACAAACATTTGCAACGTGAGCTAAAGTGAAAGAGGAGTCCAATTATACAAAAAAAAAGTGGGAAAAAAACCTAGTGGTCGAAGACACAAAGGATGGTTCTCTGTATGTATCCTCTTGTACTGCCCAAAGAAACGTCATCATAAAGACCTTGTTTGTTGCAAAAGTAATTTTGTTTGCATAGGATAAATAGTTTTTCCTTTAAACTAAAAAGAAATGGTATTCGACCTATGAAGCTGATTTCCTAATAATTATTTCTTTGGATTCTAGTTCCATAACTGGTTAGCTTGGTGATGGAAGGTGAAAGGTTTTCAAGGCTTTTGGTTTCATGCTAACTGAAACTATGGATTTTAATACCCACTGTCAATTCACACTGAACCTCAGATAAATCTGTACCTAAAAACTATTATTAGAATAAATTCACTTGTCAAGTTACAGAGCATGCAATGATATTGAAGATTTACATACCCAGACCTTAATAAGAAGTTGAGTGGGGTTTTGCTTTGAGTATTGTTCTACCTTTTTCTAATACCAGCCATTTAGTACCTGGCTTGAGGTATCTGAGAGATCTACAGCTATTTTGTAATTTTGAAGGTCTCTATTGTCCTCACAAAAATCAACAGTGCAGAAGGACACTAGGAGCCTAGAAAATGGCTCCATCTCATGTGGACAAATTGGAGATGTCATTCCTATAAACCCAGCTTTTTTGTTTATTTGTGGAGACCTCAATAGCTCATTTTCTGCAGGTATTTTCCACACTTCTCATTCTGGAATAAAACACAATGAAAGATGGACTGAGTCACTAAATGGAATGTATTAAAATATATCAAAAATACTGGACATACTGATTCTACAGTGGGAAATAGAAGCAGAACTAACTGTCCTAATTCAGAAAACTGGCAAGCAGCAAGAACATTAATTCTGAATAAAAAGAAAATTCTTTTGACCTAGATATGCAGTAGGATCTTGGGGTACTACAAAGAGAGTATCTTTTTTTAAGTAGATGAGATATGGATAACGTTTTTCCTTTTCCATCTTTTTTTGACTTTTCTTTCCAGATCAACATCCATTTATCATAAAATGTTTGCAGCTTATTTTCTCTGCTGTGGTGAATCCATAACAGTTTTAGTTCAATGATTTTTTTTATTTTTATGTACAAGTGGATATAGTTCATTATCTTGTCATGCTTACTGAAGGAAAGTGTTTATTCCTTATCAAGAGTTACATAAGTTCAGCCATGTCTTTAAATTTTATAAAAAATAGAATTTATGAAGTATTGCAAGTGATGTTAAGAGAGGCTGGCAGACAAATATGCTTTGTTCCTTTTGGCTAATAATTGCAGGGTTTGTTCTCCCACACTCTTGCTTTATGTGTGTAGCATGAGGAACTGAATGTAAGACGCTTTGAATATTAAAAGGTTTAACTTCTGGTAGTTCAGTGATTGGTTGGCTGACTTGAAAAAACGGAATACACTTTGCTCATAGGTGCTTTACAAATAATGACGTGTAAAGTATTTTTGTGACTCGTTATAAAACGAAAAAGCAACAAATGGAAAAGGAGTTATCCACAGATGCTTTGTTTATTTCGCTGCACTCTTCCTGTGTTACTGAGCTGCTCTGCAGCTTCTTTGGAGTGTGAATGTGAAAGTATATAGGAACAAAGCAATTACTCTCTATTCTTACTCTTTTTATATCTCCAAACATAAATAGTTTCTGCATTCGATATTTTGGCATCTTAAAAATACATAATTTGGGTAAAACAACTTAATAGTGAGTCAAACTTCCCAAGATACTTGAGATCTAAATCATCTTAAAAGTCATGCCCGCGTTTAAAAGAAACTTGAGAGGCAAAAGACAACAAAGTTTCATGTTTTCCTGTACATGGACATAAAGATGTTAGGTTGCTAAATTTCTCACCAGATGTTGAAACCTCAGAATACAAACGAGGTTTTAAGTCTCCCCCTTTCTTTTTTCAGAAGATAGTGGCACACTCCTTTCCCTTTTTGGGGAACAAAGCTATAATGTAAAAAGTGGGTTTCTTGATGTTCTGATTTTCTTCTTCTGTTGTTGTTCCCCACTCCTGCCCCGTACTTATTAGGATGTCTTTGATAGTTTTACAGGGGACCGCCTATATGTTAGAAAGTTTGCTTCTAATTTATATATACCACTTTTTAGTGTTGTATTTGTGCAGTACTTAACTTTTACTTTTTTCTTCTAAATCTCTGGGGTTTTTTTCTATAGCAGAAGTAGAAATTTTTGGCTTGGAAAAAACTGTATGACATTATAGAAGTTTGATGATAAGATCTACTTACAAGTGGCATATTTGATTCTGAGCAGAATTTCAAACATTACCTTAAGGCAGGTATTGAAATTTGCTTTAAAAAGTACTTCTAATCAGGCTGAGTCCTATTTTATTTTTTTTCACTTATTTTTTGCACTGATGGTTAGATGTTATTATATCCCACTTTTTCCTAGAAAAATTCAAACCCTTTACTCTTTCTGCATTGCTGTTACTTTTAATGAATTATGGAGTTGCTACAGAGAAATACTGAAAAAATATGTTGTTACTCTGAAAAATCTATGAAGAGAATGAAAGTATCAGAAGAAAAATACCACTACAGATGCAACTAATTAAGTTTTCTAACTTAATTAGTGGTCAGCGCTACTTTAATAAATATTTCGAAAATGTGTAGTCCATGCTATAACCACATTTTGCAGTTATCAATAATTGAAAGTAAAGTGTGTCTCAAAGCATGTTCTAAAACTTGTATACTTGTAGATTACTACAGAGGCAAAAATATTTTTGCATTTATTTTATTATGCAGGAGAGTTCTGTTCCAGTCCTCCACCTGTTAATAACAGAATTCATGGTTTAAAATATAACCATCAGTTCAGACTTCAATTATTCTAGTATGAGCAGTAGTACATGGCCATTGGAGCTCAAATGGCATATCTCAAGGCCAGATCTCTGGAGCCAGTGGAACAGAGGTTGTTTGGACGGAAAGTACGGAGGGATGCTGTCAGGTGGAACCAGAGTGGAATTCAAGCGGAATGAGTTTTCCAGATGAGGAGTCATATTTCATGAGGGATTGAGATAACAAAGGTTGAGAAGGACAAACTGTATTAGAGATACCTCGTTTTCAATTAAAGGTGAAAGAAAAGAACCACTTCTCAAATTTGGAGCATACCAAGACATCTGGATGTTGCTATAAGATGGGTATAGGCTGTAGCTCCGGAAAATACTCTTGTGGTACTAGCTGAAATCTTTCTTCTGATTCAAAAAAATGTGTTTTTTTAAGCTGTTGAGCTGCATGCACAGAACTAGCAAGAGAGGAGATGCTGAGACTCTTGTATATCCAAGGAAAGAGTGTACTATAGGAGAAATTAGAATCTGTTAGACAGAGCCTACACACAAGCAAAAGGCTTGTAAAGACTGAATGCATTGTTACATGAAGCAGATTTTGATTGGTTAAATGAGGAATATAAAGAGCAACAAAAATATCTTGACAATGGCTGTGAAACAAAAGCAGTTCTTACCCTTTAGAAAGGGGCAAGTCATCATTTTTAGCTGAATAGCAAAACATTAAATGTAAATCATAAGATTAGAAGCGTGTCATGAAAATAAGGCATCCTTACTTATGTGATGAACCTCATTACAGAAGGTGTTACCACAAAATTGAGTACTTGCAGGTAGAATGTTGAATTGTAGAAGTGAGCGCTAAACCTGCATGCTCAGTATAGTGGCGTAAGGAGATTCATACAAAACGGCTGAGAGTAGGAGTTCAAGTCAAGTCTGGTCATTAAAAATGCCAGCAGTAGGGGGATTACTCATTAATCCCATTGGTGATTCATCGCATTAGGTGAAATAGTAGGTGTGGTTTGTTTAGGTTCTTAAAGAACTACCTGCTCATTAGGAAAGTAATTTCAGATAGACTTAAATCACTCTCACATGAATACTTTTTTGAGGAGCTCGTGGCCATAAATTGAACAGTTACTGCAATATTCACAGGCTACGGAAGACTCCATATGACATTGCCTACAGCAGCACTTCACTGGTGTGATCCCCAAGTCAGGCACTGTAGGCTGAGAAGTCACCTTCTATTTGGGGAGGAAACTATCTGCTACTTTATTTTATTTGGGGATACTGATGCTTTAGCAAATGTGTCCTTTACTGATTCTGCCCTGCATGCTTTAGTTAGGTTTCTTTACAACCAGATGATACCCCAGTGCTGCTTCTTGACAAACTGATGTTTCTTAGGAAATTATCTCAGGTATCACAGCACCTACTCTTTCACTCTTTGACGTGCTCATGTCATCTCAATCTCTGCCATCCTAATATCTAATTGCCGAGACAGCTACCATGGTTTTAGGAGGATATGGTGTCAGAACACCTAAATTTGGTGGCTGAGATAAAAATATGCTTGCAAAACCTTGGGGTTCCTTTCTCCAGATGAGTAAATCCTTTCCAATAAAAGCTATGTTTAGCTTTTCCCACACATGAAGCACAGTGCTGCTGAAGGAGCGAGGAGCAGCCTCTAACTTAGCACTGTAAAACTTTGTAAAGTTTTAGCCTGGAACCAGGTGGGTTGCCTACTGTACTGGCAAGAAGATGGAATTATTCTTTGGCTTTTTAAAGGTCAGCTGATCTATCCTGTAAAATCTGGTTGGAGAAACAGAGACAGCAATTCTGAAAGGAAAGCCAGGCAAAAAAAGAGGGGTGATATATCAAGTAGTTTTCCCAAAGAGAAAGTGGGAATAGAAACTCAGAAAAAGAGTGTGAAATTAAATAGTAGATTTCTTGTCTACACTTTAAGGGTTTCCCTTGCTGTACAGAAGCGTGGAATACTTATTTCTATTACAAGAGCTGAGGGATCAGGAAATGTATGTTTCACATGTTGTGTTGTAGACCTGTGGTTATCAGGCCACTAGGCACAACAAGATTGGTTGTTTTTTTTTCTTCTTGTGAGACGGAATTAGCAGAGATGGGATTATTTATTGCCAACTTAATAACCAAAACTAGACTATACATGCACAGCTATCCTTTTTTACTCTTAAAAGTGGGATATTTTATTACACCTTTTCTGCATAAAACTGTGATGCTAAAAATGAAGGCTTTTCTATAATAGTACCTCATATTAAGACAGGATGTTTTGTTGCAGGACTTTTTTCTCCCCTACACACCTGAAATCTGAAGTAAAAGGGAAAAGTAACTTGGGTAGCAATGTGGAGTTACTACTGCTACAAAGCATTATTAAAGCAGAACTACCAAACCAGAAAACAGTCTTGTAAACTTAACGCAGTACCGTATTTGTTCTAGGTGCTTCCTCTTGTCTTCCTTGAATTAATTTTTTTTTTAAATGCTGTAGTGTCAGAACAGTTTATGTATAAGATTTTAAACAAACTAGTTCTTCATTGGTGAAACAGATATCTGGTACACTTACCATAAAAAACAGTGACAGAGGTACAGGTCTTCATCAATGTAACTTTTAGTACAATGTCAGCAATGATGTATATAAAATTGTTCAATCCACGAAGCATTCTGAGGTTGGTATGTTCCACTTTTAAAACCAAATCTAACTTTTTAAAATATAACTAGTGATACCTTTATATAATTGCATGCAAACCAGGTTTTTATAGGGGGTACATCACTTACATGGTTTGTTTGCATTTGTGTTACTTCAGGTTTCAAAACTTATTTAAATACATATGAAGGATGCAAGGCAGCAACCAGGTTGCCTGAAACTAGATACTTGGCAACTACCCTATACTTTTAATTACATCTACAATTAGTGACTTTTCTGTGTTGGAGGTACCTTGAGCCAGCTTCAGATCAGGTAATTGGTGTCTAAGTAGCAGTCTTACTGTAGCATGAAATAATTCAGGGCTCATGACTTTCTGTATTTCCCTAACTATGTGGTAGTCTTGATTCAACTTAAATGTTATCTCTTAGTCTTTTGAAATTGCTGCTACATCTCCATATATACCAAGCAGAACAATTTTTAAGCTGCCAGAACTTTTTGCCCTGATCAAGACAACCTATGTGTTGTAAGTTACCAAGCCTATATTGCATCCTCTTCATCTTTTCCTAAAAAAAAGTTAACAAAGTAGCATGTGGTCTACTTCCCTAAACAGACGTGGCTTTCTGTCTCGACCGCTTCTGCAGTGTTGAATAGAAGCAGTTCCTCACTATTTGTGCCAGGCAGCCAGGCAAACATTTGTGCAAACATTTCATGCTTTCCCTCAACATTTTGAATGTCAGTATCCAAAGTATTAGCTCTTTCTGTGGTTTTCCTGTTATTTGCATCTGAGAATTTTAACATGGAATTATGTGAATACCTGTCTAACATTAGACACTGAACATGGCCTATGATAATGGGCAAGTTGCTGTAAATAAGACACCAGCCTTATGCTTTTGATGCTCAATTTGTGTGTCTGTAAACTAGCCAACGTTCTAAAGCTCTCTTCCCCTTAGAGGAGAGAGCTTATACTGTCATGTCCAGGGTGTTCTCTGCCTACAATGTTCACTTCGGTTCTCTTTATTCATTGAGAGCAGCTGCAGTCATGTTTTGACCCTCTCCAAACACAGGTGTGTGGCCGTTGATATGAACTCTCCTATAAATGAATCAGCCACAAGAATTGTGTCATATACAAAGAGAATTCAACATCCCAACTCCAAATCCATTTATTGCTTATTGAAAGTTACTTGTTATACACTCTACAATAGTTTATGTTTCTCTAATCACATTTGGATAACTATAGCTTTTGTTATAGGGTACTTCAAAGGTCTGTTAGCTTATAGGATTGTGGTTTAATCCACCTTTTAGCATTCAGGGGGCAGGTTCAATGAAAGTGACGGAAAACTAAATAGAGTTGTAGCAGGCGAACAATTTATTACAAGGGATTTGAGTTTGAGAGGTAGGGGTAACCCACAGGAGACCCCAGAATTACATTGAGGGACCCCCAACACGCAAGGAAAAAAAACACACACAAAAAGGGGGAAAAAAAAAA
>VXBA01000064.1:74240-104960 GCA_013399895.1 Serilophus lunatus
CCCCATGCCCCCTTTGACCCCCCACGATCCCAGCCCCCTCAAACCAGTACAAGGATGTTTCATATAGACTTTAGCCAGTAATAGGAGGTTTGTCTATCAGTGTTCTCTTTGTCCAATCCTAACATGACGTCTTCTACAAACAATCTCTGATAGTCATAGGATACTTTGAGATGAGTCCTTAGCCAATTGCTCTTGAAGGTCTGGTATTCATGAGGTGTCCATGAGCTGCTCCTCCAGTGATGTTTTTGATCATGCTGTGGGCATGCTGTCTTCCATCTTTGGTCCTTCCTGTTTTCAACCTTCTGTCTGATGTGCAATTTGCTAAAACCTTAGACAAACTCTTAATGCTGCTTTTTAATATAACACTGCACAGAAAAGGATTCTCTTGTTACAAGTTCTCAGCTAATTCTTGTCTTTGTGTTTGCTTTTAAAGTTTTCAAGTAATTTGGCCTGGATCAAGCTATCAGAATTCTTATGATGATATCACCACCACGAGCTTTGTCTCCAGCATTGCCTCATTTCTCAAAGGAAAACACAACTGCGGTTAGAAATGTTAGACCAGAATTGATGCCGAAAATATACCTGCTGGTTTTTAGCTTTGTTTTGGACAACTTTTTATTGTGTTTCTCCACAAATAGAATGGAATATTGATTGAGACAAAATCTCTTTTAATCTAACCAGTAGGAAGTTCAAAACCCACATGCCACAAACCCACTTTTAAGAAAGTCTCTTCTTAGGGACTTAAGAATCCGGTGCTTATTACTTCTGAAAATGCTGAATACAGACTTCTCTGTGCCTATAGTGTTTGTGCAGAAATTAAAGTTAATTGGAAAAAATTTCTTTAATAATGGATATTCTGATAAATCATTTACTCTTCCATACTACAGCCATTTTTTTTACTCTTTTTTGCTGACATATGAGTGAACTGTAGTAATGGCTTCCAGAAGTATTTTGCATCAATTTTCACATGAAGAATGAGGAAAAGCACTGTTTGCAGTTTTATATGGAAGGCACCAAGACATAAGGTAGCAGGAGTTAAAAAGGAAGTCCGGTGTCACTGCTGATCTCTGAAGGTAATTTTTTGGTTTCTTAACTCTGTAAAGGGTGAAGAGTACTTTCATTATTGCACTCATGTGTGTTTCCTTTGATAACCAATATCTGAGCCAAGAATCTGTATTGAAAGCTCTGTAACATTGCTTTCTGTCATTTTGTCAAAATGCCGTGTTCACTTGCAGAGCAAAATTTTAGAAAAAGGTCTGCTTTCCCCAGAAAAAGAGAAGATTTGCCAGTATATGCTGGTTATTCGGAATTTTTTCATTTCAACAGAATGGATGAATTAGAAAGACATGAGTGCCCACTTTGTTAAGTGGGTGCTGTGTTTTTAAGGGCTACTTACCCAAATGTCCAAAAGAGTGAACGTACCAGATACTAAAACTCTCAAAGTGGATGCTTTCTGTCTTCAGTAATAGAAAGCAATCCTATAGAGATGAAATTTATTCTCATCCACTTGAATTAAAATGGATATCAGTATTCCAGAATACTTGGAAAGCCATCAGATATGTCTTGGGGTTTGTTTGTTTGTTTGTTTGTTTGTTTTTTTGCCAGCCCCCTTAGTAACAGTGATATATTTCAGCTCTGTACACCAGCTTCATGATGTAAGTTAATTTGCCTTTAATTCTGTGTAGACGAGCTGCAGCAGAGTGGAAGGGAAACAGTGTGGATGGTGTCACTTCACTAATGTGATTAAAACTGTAATATAGACAAGGCCTTTTGCAGATTTTTTAATGATGTAGCAGGTTGTATAAATACCTTGAGAGTGTCAGAAAACTTCATCCTGCTGTCTTGGAGTAAAATCATACGTCGCCTTGCCTGTGCTAGAATTTTGCTTCATGTTTTCCAGTTCAGCTGACTGACTGCTGCTCACTTGCTTGAAAAACCCATTTAACTCACATCCTGCTCCTGTGCTTCTTAATCTCTTTTGTTACACAGAACTTTGTAATATGTAACTTAAACCTGTGTGAAGTCATTGGTAACACTTTCTAGATGTGGCAGATACCAGAGGAGAGGACCTGCAGGAATGAGTGGCTGCATTTGCCGAGTACCCCTCTGTGGGAGAATGTGGGTTGGCGGGTATGTCTGATGGGATTTCATCAGATTGTTTTACTTGACAAAATGTGTTTGCAAAGTGAGTGTCTTGTGTTACAATGTAATAAAGGCTTATAATGAATCCAAATATATATGCAGAGGTGTAAATCTTCACACAAGCTTATACCAATAACATTATAAACAATATGCTAATTTACATAGGTATATATGGTGTTTTTCTTCAAAATGTGTGCAATAAATATCTTCCTGTTCATTTCACTGAATATTAGATAATGCTCTCATGACAGAATTATTTCTAATAAAGATACTGTAGTGTCTTTAAAGTTCTTCCAGCAGCAATGAGGCTGAACATTGAACCTCAATTTTAATTCTTATTGTTCATCTCAGTTATCTAAAATGTCCATGTTCAAATGAAACTCTACTATGCAAACTGTGGGCTATACTGGGGTTTTTTTAAATTGTTTTTCTTGTTAATGCATATTCTATTATGAGAGCCTTGATTTTATTTTATTTTTTAAGCAGCTTCTTCAAGGTAGTTTTCTTGTCTCAGATCTGTGTGTTCCTCATGACACTTTATAACAAAGAGAAACATTAAGCTTAAATGAACATCTCCAGGTAGCCTAGCAACTGGATGTGATTAATAATACCTTTCACCCAACTGTATGCAGATAAATGTCTGAAAGGGAAAGCAAATTCAGAAATGGTTGGCCAGAACCTGGCAGTGCAGTGAAAGAGAAAAAGTAATATGATAATACCTTGTGATCTTTGTTGAAAAAAGGAGAGAAAGTAAAAGATATATTTAATGAGTTGTATCTTCCTTACTGAGTAAAATACAGAGCATAATGGATTTTTTTAATAACAATTGAATAGTGTACAAAGAGAAAGTATAAATGCCCTTGCTTCTCATTATTAGTTATCATCACTAATTCACCAGCCATACTTTTTCATATGCGAGAGATCAGAAACAATCAGTAGTAATTACTGGTCCATCACAGCTAAAATGAAATGTAGTATAATTTAATATACAGTTAATGGTTTTATAGTACCATGCCAATGATTTTAGGTCTGAAATGGACTTTTGTATTGAGTGCTGTACTTAAAAAATATACAAAACATTGGAGATGGCATTAAGTTTCTAATTACAGTTTTCTAGCAGAGAAGAGTAAGTTGTTATGGACATTTTATCTTAAATGGCACTGCATTTATTATCTTTTCCTTAAAACTTCATGTATATATAAAAATAAGAGGAATCTGAATTTTTTCTACATTAATGTGAATGTTATTTGTAAAAGATTGGAGACATTTACTTTTCAAGCACTCAAAAGGTGTTAGAATACGAGTTGGCCATACAAGCTTAATTCTTTCCTATTTTGTATTCATTCTGTATAAAGAAGAGGCACTGTGGGACTAGGGTGAATATGAAATTCATTGTATGCTCATTTTGTAATAGTGGGAAATTGCTGTTTGTATAGGACTAAAATGGAGTAATGTATTTGTGTGCTGAATGTAAAAGAACTAGTTATCTTGAGACAATCCCATGGACTGGCATAATATCATAAACATTTGCCTTTAGAGAAGAAATAACCTATTACCATGCAGAAGCACAGATTTCTGTGTTTCAGAACCTGCTGTACCTGCTTTTTTCTAGTTTCAAATTACTTAATTATACTGGTCATGCCCTGTCTTCTGTGTGAAATCAGTAGAGATGTTTATTCCAGTTCATCAGATGGAATGTATTTGCATTTGCTGCTCAATGAAGATGTGAACCTTTCAGTGAGTTGCAGAATTAGTAGGGGAGGCGATGTGAAACACTAGCTGTTGGTCGTGCTCCTTGTACCTGTCCTAGTGCATTTTCATGTGCTAACATCCATCAGAAATCACTCCAGACTTCACTTATTTTTCCTTTACAGTTTCATTCTTTAGTTCCTGGTAGTATTCCAGCTTTTGTTGCCGAAACAGTGAGGGAAGATTTATACATTTAATAGGCAATTTTCCAGTTTGTTCACATTTAGTAACCTACTACCAATGTATGCTGGGTGTTCTGACTTAGCAAGGAGGTCTGTTTAAGTTCAGACTCTTTAACCCCCTACCTCCTTTCACCTTTTAGTCATCACCTGAATTGTTTTGTTACTTGGCTGAGACCAGCAGCAGTACAGTCCCCTGTACCACCTGCTACATTTCCTTTTACCCCCTTGTGAATATGCTATTTAGTGGCTCTGCAGCTTCTCAGCCGTCGTGGCTGGAATGGGCACCAGGAGGCATGACAGGAGCCTTGCGGGAGAGTATGTCTCTTTGCCTTTGGCTTGTCACCATCAGGCTTGCAGCTGCTAGCTGTCAATCCACATCATAGAACTAAATCATAGGGCAAAACACAATTAAATGCCGCCTATTTTTACTCCTTACCCCTTTTTGAATTGGAAACTGGAAATCGTTGATTCATTCATTACCTACAGCCACCTGTTGCATGGTGGGTGCTAATTTTGTTGCCTGGATTTCAACATGTTATATGTAATGATGTGCATTGACCATGTGGTAATGACACAGGCATAAATGCACATCTTTAGTCTTCTTTCTTTGTTTAAATAAACACCAAATTCATAATTTTGAGGAATTTCTTCTACATGTCCTTCTGGTATCAACAGAAAGAAGAATTCCTGGTTAGAAAACAAATAACATCCTTACACTTGAGTTCTGAGACTCCTCTTTTTGAAATTACCATCAACTGTGTGTCACTGATTTACCTGAGACAAGATGATGTTGTTTTATCTCTAGTTTTTATTGAATGCAATCTCTTTTGCTCTCTGCTTGCAGCCTATCCTAACTAATGGTTATGCAAACAACTTTTAATGCTGTTACTTCTTTAAAAGGGCGTTCAGCAAAGACCATTCACAGAATTAGTTTGACATCTACCTCAGGTAATTATTTATTTTCTGAGAATTACAGCTTCTAATCAATGTAAGATACTCATGCAGCTGTTTCTCAGCTTTACTGAACTTCTAGCCTGAGTCAGCTGTGTTTGCTTGGGTCTTTTGCCCTTAAGTATGTTTTACAGCTTTTTGGTTGAAAACCACCAAACAAGAAAAGAATGAAAAGAAAATGCTCCTTTCTTTCTGGACTGCAGTTTTAACATAGGATTTATTTTGCTGGTGAATCACATTTTCCACTCAAATAAGAGAGACTTTCATAGGGAATTCTATAAACCTAAATGAGATCAGAAGTGATTGTTTTCAGATAAACTTCATTTTCCAACCAGTCAATTCTAAGACAGAATATAAGTAACAAAACAGCTGTGCACTACAATTTTGCAAATGCATAAGATTTAGTTGTGTAAAACAGCTCTGAAATATAGTCTAAACAAGCAAAACAGTTCTACAATTAAAAATTACTTTTGTTTAAAAAATGTAGCTAAACATTGACTAAAGCAGATCTGAAAATTGTTCTGTGCAGCTCTCCACCAATCATTGTATATGAATAGATGGATGCAGTAGTCATCAATGAAGGCGACTACAGCTCAGTTTATGCCCTCTGAGTAATTAGTAATGAAAGAGGGCTTACATGTTTTTTCCCATTACCTAGTCTGAATTTTCAGAAGTCATGTGTGACCTGGAATGTCTCTCTAACTTAGCTGAGAAAAGTGCTTTAAATCTTACTTGAATTTTGAGGCGAAGCAGTAAGTGTATGAAGCTGCATCCTTTCCACCTTTTTGTGTGAATCATAATGTGAGTCTTTTTCCCTTACAAAACTGAAAAGGGTAAGACTTGTTAGGCTGAGAAACATACAGGGAATTACGAGTGGGGTTTATTGTATTATCATGGTGCGTGCATGTGTGTTTTACCCCGCTATGCCCTCTGTCTCAGCTGCCAAAACACATTAGGGTGTATCTCTTTGACTAGCACTCAAGTGCGCTGTAGGTATCCCTGTGTTTCAAATGGCAACTGCTGTGTTGCAAAATGCCCTCAAGATTCCTATGCTGTTGAGAAGGAATTGCACCAGCCAGGAGATCCACTTCCTAAATTGCTTGTTACCGGTTAGCGTGACCACACCCCCATGTGTCTTAACTAGCATGCAGCAAAAGTAGAGGTACTCTTCTCTTTGAAATCTATTCAAGTGTCTCCTGACCTATTTGGTGATGTAACACTTACAATGCAATTATTAATCCTAATATTTTCATTCTCGTGGAGGTCAATGGCATTCACAGAAGCCTGAGCAAATCGTTTTGTTCACTGAACCCTGATCAACATATCCACAGTATTCCTGGATGGCCTTACAGAGCACAGATGTCTCAAATGTTGAATGTTTGTTTCTTTTTCCTTGGAATAAGCAGAGATAGCTTACTTAAAAGAAAAAAAAAAAAAAAAGAAGACAGAGAAAATAAACACAATGGTTCAAATTGCTTCTGCATCCAGTTCAGGCCGAACACTGCTGTCCTTTTGTCACTGCTTGGTCATCAGCATTTGCTTTAATATTCTTTGATTTCAACTGTTCCTGCACTGCATTCTCTTTTATTTTGCTGTCTTTTCTTCTAGACCAGTGACATGATTATTTTTAATATCAAGATATTTTTATTGTCTTACTATTAAGAATCTATTGCTATTAAGAATCACATCTATCTAAGACTTTTCCTCTTCAGTCGTCTTTTTCCTTTTACTTCTCTTATTGTGTTCACTCTTTTTTTTTTATGGACCCATTCAGACAACTGCCGTTGTTACTGACAGGGACTTTTAACTGGCCTACAACAGTATTATCCTTGCACTTATGCAGAGGAGAAGCTACTTTTTCATGTGAAACTGACTTGGCAGATGTTGCTACCATTTCAGCTTATAACAATTTATTTTATTTATTTTTCCTTGGCCATTTGTGAAGCACCATTATAGCCTTATAGTGTAGTAGTGGTGAGTTGGTTCTATGTTGGGCTCTTGGTCTAGGGGTTTTAACAGGGTTGGTTTGGGGACTTGCAAAATGACATATAAAAATGCAGTTCTTAAATGTCAGACACAAAGGTTCTGTGGACAAAATTGGCATGCCTATTTAAATCAGAAGCCCTCAGTTTCTTTACTTATGATCTTTTTGTTTGGGTGACTAAAGAACCTCTACTTGATCTGCAGTGTACTGGATAACATCTCAAACCATTTTTGTCATTTGCAGGTGCAGAGGGGAATTTTGTGCGCATGTCAGCTTAGTAGCAAGGGGACAGCATAACAGCGAGGTCTTATAAAAGGTCCTCCCAGAGAATGGCAAAAACAAAGCTCAGGAACCTAACAGCAAATAATAAAGAACATGTGGAATCTGAATGAATGGTGATGAAGAGGCATAACAGAAAAAAGCACAGGCACTGACTTGTGCAAAGTCAGGTGTGGAATTCGGAGCTGCTCAGTGGCACCAACATCCCTACTTTTCTTATTGCTTCCTCCATCTGCAGGAGGTAGGCCCTCAGAGCTAATAAATGATTGTGATTTACTAT
Source organism: Serilophus lunatus (assembly GCA_013399895.1). Classification (NCBI taxonomy): domain Eukaryota; kingdom Metazoa; phylum Chordata; class Aves; order Passeriformes; family Eurylaimidae; genus Serilophus; species Serilophus lunatus. The sequence goes on from VXBA01000064.1 coordinate 81,808, forward strand.
AGTTGATTTTTTCCTTCTGTGAAGCTTGTATTTGGCTTGTGACACTTGAGTAGACTCTGAATTCAAGAGGGACTTTTCATGTGGTTAAAACTGAGGGAAGTGCTGTAGTGCTCTGACTGGTTGATTTGTAGTGCTTGCTGTAGAACCAAGTTTTAGCACACACAGTTTATTGCAGTCAGAAGAGACAGATTTAGGAACAAAATTTGCTATACCTTATGTTCTGTTTGTGAGCTTCTTTCCACAAACCTTATCCCCATTGTGCACATGTTTCTTTTTCCATGTCAGGGTCCATTTTTGAGAGTGTTTTGTGACTACAACTGGAAAAGCTAGTGAAATTAGAACCGTAAAAAGCAGGCAAATGATAAATGCATTGCGAGGTTGAGTAAAGAAGATTATTTTCCTCAGCTTTAATAATGGAACCATAAGCAATAAGACAAATAGGCTTAGAAAGGATAAATCTAGGCAGATTGCTTTTTTTACCTTTCTGATAAGATTACAATATAAGCAGATGAAAAACAAGTGGTATAATACATGCTTTTTATTAAACCTTTTGATACCAACTTGCCAAAGCATACACAAATTAATACATGTTCACTTGGATAGAAACATGGTCATAGACATTGTAGATGAGTTGAAGGACTAAATAATGAGTAGTGAATGGTGATGAATTGAGAAGGGTGAATTATATTAATGAGGCTCTGTGGGGGTCGGGATTTAAGCTCGAGTTTTTATTGTTTAATGTCTTTATTAAAGCATCTTTTCAGCCTTCTTTTGATTTGCCCCCTTGCCAAAAATGACAGTGAGACAGAGAAGTAAAATATTGACGCCTACTGGGATTAACCCCAGACAGAAGACAAAAATTGTGTATTTATTAGAAATGCTCAGACCTTGGAAGTAAGGAAGATAAAGGACACCTTTTTTTTTTAATTATTATTATTATTTCAGATGGAAAGACTGAATTTGCTACTAATGCTGATAGCCATATGTAAGTGTAGAAGATCTTTTCCACAAGATTTATTACAAGTAGTTTAGGGCTTATTTCGCTTAGGAAGTCATTCCTGCCTGGAAGAGGCATCTTTCCCAGAGATACTTTTAAATGTTTACTCCTCCAGCATTCCAGAGAAGTTCTCCCTGGTATGAGAGAAAGATAAAGTTCTTGCAGATGGGTTCAAAGGCACTCACAGCAGGGACGTGAGGGAGAGATAAATGCTCTGAGGAGAACAGGGAGCATGTCTTTCCCCAGGCCCAGTGGTTTTTAACACTGTTAGGTTTAAGGTTCTTTAATTCTAGTTCTTGATTTTGAAAATAAATTTTCCTACAATCCTTCCACGGCCTGGCATTTTGGGGGTACCTACATGTTTCTTCAACATCGTAGAAAGGCACAGTGAAACTGGGTGACTGAGGAATAGCAGCAATGTTCAGGTTCATTCCAGGAATCCTTAAGTAAATGGGAGTTCAGTTTTCTGTCAGGGATGAGTTGCAAGCTGTGGAATGATTTCATAAAGAAAATTCTTCAAAGCTTGGCTGCTTGAGATATCGCATGCTGAACTCGTAAAAAGACCAATAAAATACGCTGATTATAGAAAGATGATATGAATAACTTCAGTCTCCATAGTCTTTGTCTACTGGTCTAAACCCCAGCTAGGCCAAGGGTGTCCTATATGTAGCAAGTGCTGTCCCCACCACAGCTCCCACCCCAAATGGTTCTGTCCTCTCTATCATCTCTGATGCCACTGGGTCTGATGTCTCATAACAGGGCCAGATATTTGGTGGTCATCCCCTAGTGTGTGCACCTTCTTTCTTGAAGACGTGGAATGAAACAGAAAATGTCAGCATGTAGTCAGTATTTTGTACAGGCTCTCTGCAGCACAGCAAAAGTGTTCAACTATGTTACAAAGAATGACCAGGAAATAGCATAAGCTGAATAACCAGTTTTGCAGTGTTGTTGGTCAAAGATGTTAACAACAATAATACAGCAGAATGTCTACAACTGATCCTGTAGCAAATACCATCAAAATAGGAAGAAATGGATTAGGCTGGCTCCAAATTCTCTTGTCAGGTTATTTTCAGTTAAATGTGCACTTCTTGTTAAAATTGGCACTGCTGGAAATTTTTTTTTTATTTTCTACAGATTACTTCCAAGTGTTGAAATAATGATTTCAGCTTTTCAGGAACTTTTTTATATCTTCAAAATATTATTAGCAATAGCTAATAATTCCCTTGTAAATCACATAATGTTTAAGATAAGGTGAACATATAATCATAATGATGTGTTACAAGTGGTCTGTATTAATAGTCTGTGTGAATCTGTCAATGATACAATATACAACAGTATTGGCTTTTTTCACCCGTATCTCTCCCCCCCAGGTTGCACTGAAAGGTCGTCACTAGCACCAAAATAAATCTGTAAAAATGCAATTGATGTGTCACAAAATAATGAAAATTAAAATGAGTAATAAAAATTTTCTAAAAATTATCATATGGGATACTGTGGAAATACTTTTTTAAAAAAAAATTTCTTCTCAATTTCCATGCCACAAACCCAATTTGTTTAAGGTTTCCTTTGTGGATAAAATTCTGTATTTCAGCTAATTCAGAAACGACTGATTTACTTGTATAGACATACAGAATATCTTCTCTATGCATTGGGAATTAAATAAAGATATCAAAGGACATAACAATAGCAATATTTTGTCCTGAATTTACAAGAAGAAAAAAAAGGCAAACCATTTGCTAAGAAATCAGAACTCATAAATGCAGGCTTTCAGTTCCCTAAGAAATTCTAGGTTTATTATTACAAAATTCATCAAACTAATTCTGTTATCCATTTCTTGTGGCAGGTGTGATATATGTATTGGCCTGAATAACTAATACAAATCCTATATGCAGGCAATAAGCAATTAATAGTACTTCTGTACTAAAAGTTTGGGAAACACGGTTGACAACTTTTCTCTAATGACGAAAAGTTGCAGGTTCTTTCTGCCACTTCTCGTAATTAAGCCTGTATGAGATGTAATTAAGCCTCATTCTATGTGTCTCATGCTGCTGCTGCTACTTGTCTTCTTAAATCTAAATCTAAGCTAAAAGAAAAGCAAAATTGTTTTCCTCCACATGTTTTGGGTTCAGTTGGACCGGATTTCATACAAATTACAATGAAATTAATCAGATGTGAAAATATATCTGTAGTTGCTTGTTGAATTTAGGAAAAGGAAAAAATACAATTAGAAAAGTAAAAGACGTGAATTGTATATAGATCGTGCAACACTGTAATGCCACAAGGAAGCTAAATAATTCGTTTTAAGGACTGTCAAGCAGCAACAACTTGTTTGTATTCAAAGTATATCTGGTAGTACTGTACACTTCTACAATTTCAGTCGTGAAACAAATTATTTGTTTTGTGATCATTTACATTGGCACCATCAGAAGCAGCTGTTCCATGACTTTGTAATGCAAACAAACTTGATGTCTAATCCAATACATTAGCATTAATATTTTGCTTTATTTTTCATGAATATTAAACCAATTATCATCCACCAATTGTCATACCAATTGCAGACACTACCTGATGCAGTCCTTTTGTATGCCTAACCCTTGCATCCTTTGGAATTAAGGAGAAGATTACTGCCATCTCTTACAAATTTGGTTCTGATTATGCTGTTCAGCAAAGGTAGTCTTGTATTTATAGTTTCTAAAGAAACTGAAGTATGCATTAATGCACAGACTGGTTCTTTTTATCTTTTATGCTACAGAGGCTTGTGAATGAGAATGATATTTGAGATCAGCTGAAGTTGTGGAGTTGTACAATGGCTGGTAGTCGTTGTGGACTGCCTGTTTGCTTGAGTGAGCTTTGTAAAAAGTCTTCCCAGTTCAGTGTTAAGTAAAAGGAACTGGCCGTGTTAATTTTGGTCTTGGCCCCAGTAGAAGAACAATCAATATTTCTTGAACTAAAGCTATGAGAGCAAATGGACTATTTTTTTTTATGTTAGTGCAGAGCCAAGCTCAGCCTTGGGCCACAGCCTGAAGAGTGTCACAGTTTTGGTGAATACTTTTCACCTCATCTGGAAGGTGCCTTAATCCATGGACATCCTTGAAGTATCTCTTTCCTTGCAGAACATGCTGCAGAGCCCTTGCCAGAAACAATCTCTCATTCAGCCCCACAAGTTAAATCTAAGGTAAATCTAGATGTCTCGTGACCTGATCATGTGGTGGTTAATTTACCTGTTTGCCTTTCCCGCCCCATCTTCCTTTATAACGAATAGGGTTTATGTTGTGATCAGTAGACTTTCCTAAAGCAAAAAAGAATTTATTCAGAAAATGTAAAATCTATTGTCTATAAGCAAGCTACGTGTATATGCTTAATCAAGAGCAGGTCGCACATCTTCTGCTGTGGGAGGATTAATTGATGCATATTAAATAATGCATTTCCTTGTTGTAAACTGCTCTGGGTATGGTATAACGCTTGTGTTTTCTGGTATCCCCAGCCTCCACTGATCACTTGTTCCTCTAGTAACTCATCTCCTAACCACTTAAGCAGTAATGCAATCACTAACAAGCCCATGTGGATATGTATAACACTTCTTATAAAATTAATGTAGTAATCTTAAAATGTTCAGTGATTCCATAGCATCTGTCACGTTCTGCCTCTAGCCACACTCTATGGAAAGTGCTTAAAAATAGTATTGGAAAATATGTTTTATCAGGAAGCCACTAGATGTACAGATTTACCATAATTCATTCCAAGCTGTGAAAGGAGGCTATGGGATAAACAGTGCAGTAAAATGGGAATAATCAGTTAGGATTAGACCATTGATACATAAAAGCATGAAGCAAAAAAAATAAGTACAATACAGAAAGATTATTTGTTGATAGTACTAAATACTGTTTTATTTATTCATATGTCGTTAATATCTACTTTAGCAGTGGAAACAGAGTTAAAATTATACAGATTAATTAATACTTGAGGTTATAATTGAACTTTCACTATAGACAGTTTAGTTGTCTATTTTGTGCTTTTTCTTTTTGAATACTTATTAGTTCTGAAAATCAGAGGACAGAAAGAAGATGGTAGGATGCTGCATTTTTCTTCCACTCCCCTGAATACTTTATACCTTTTCATGTTGGTGTTTTTCCTCTTGAATCCTGGAGGAACATCCATCCTGTGTTCAATAAGTACACTTCTGCCAATGGCAGGTTTGCCATTCTTGTCTTGCGTGGCTCTAGTCTGCTTTCTCACATCCCTGCCTCACAACTTAGCAGTTTTCTCAGAAACCTGAGCCAAGGTAGTACAGCTGTGCCATAAATCCCTTTGCTGGACCCCAGGAAGGAAGAGTGCAGTACTTACTGTAGAAAAACATCTTTCCAGGCCTTGATTCTCCTGTTGCTATAATACAAGTAAGCACAGAGCCCTAGAGCAAGTCAGGGATCTTTCTGACAAAACATTCTTCTTCAGAAGGAAATGCTGATCCAGTGCAACTGTGGAACAGTGTGTGGGAAAGAAAAATTTCAAATGAATTTTCTGTTTAAATTCATTTCTTTGGAGAACTGTGTTGACATTATTGTTTTGACATCTTCTGAATAAAAGAATCCTTTCTTAGTTATTCTGAATTTTTCAGAGTCTACAGCATAAAAAAAAGGACACAGTGTTTTGACATTATTTGGAAGTTTCAAAAAGTCAAATGTACTTTTTTACTTTAGTTATAAAATCACTGTAATCTTAGACTCCTCTTCCTGATTTGAAGCAGAAAAGTTTTTGAAAATCTCCAAATATTTTCCCAGGATCGGAAAAGTATTTCATAGCTCTGAAAATAATTTATGGCTAGCAACATCCTTGATAATAATGCATTTTTTTGAATAAATGAAGGCATTGATTCTGTATTTTTGTCTAGCAGATGAGAAGAGTATTAAAAATAAAATCTTCTACTACCTTAAAGAGGAAAGAGGACGATAAGGCATGCATATGCAAACTCAGGAGGCTCAGAGAGGGAGGGATCTTTCTTAGGATGATGATGGAAAGACAGCCATGGCTGTGCTCACTTTCATTTTATAGCTTAATTTCAAAGCACTTCTGTCCAGCATCTTGTCTTTCTTTATGAGCTTTTGTTCTCTCTTTTCAAATTAAATTATCTTTTGAGGCTTAACAACATAAAGGAGAAGGTGACTAACAGGCGGAAAACTGGGTTACCCTGAGCTTGTTTGTGATACCAAGACTGAAAATGGGGAAGATAAAAATGGGCAAAAGAAAGATTAGCTGATTTGATCTAGAGTCATTCCTGGCATTCCCCACCCACGAGTAGTCTGGGCTTGTTTGTGCTGGTCTGACCCAGCAACGCCCATGGTCAAAGGGGTCCCAATCGATATTTGCAGAAGAAGTGGATTTTCATTGATGGGGCTGTTGATGTGCAGATAAAACCACTTAGCACAGTGTCTAAAGCTGGCATCCTGCCGGGGAGAAAGCAAACCTTTTGTGGTCACATGAATATTATGTAAACTATTTTATGTTACAAATGAAGTCTTTATATACTGCCTGTGAGATCTTAAGCAGGCCAGTAGTGTATATCATGCCTGCATAGAGAACTTTGCTTTACTTGTTTTTTGAAGTATATCCTGTTACTACCTTATCTAAATGGCTTACTTTTCCAGAGGTCTTCAAAATCAGTAAATTACATTTTTAGTCACCAAAAGCTGCAAAGTCTCACACCTTCATTTGAAAAATACACCCCTTTTATTACTTTTAGAAGAGTTATCAACCCAGCTGCATTGTAGAGAAGTTTGGAAGCTGATCTTGAAAGCTGTCCTTCTATTTTTGCAATCTATGTGCATTGAAAGCTACTATCAAAGACTCTGCCTCTTAAGATGGATATGTGTTTATGCTAATGCAATTTACTTATTTAAAATAAATCTAAAGGAATTTTGATTTTGATTTGATAAGAGTATTTTCTTATAAAGGTATGTGTTAAAGGTCAAGTGCTAGAATCTGCTTGGAAGACAACAGGACTATTTGCATTATCAAGTTAGTTTCTTCCTATAGCTTCTGTGCCCTCTGCAGCCTTTTTGAGCTTGGTTACCTGAGAAAAGCAAATTTCCTGATAGCAGGACATGAATTTTCTTGTATTCTTTCTACTTTTTGTCCAAAAATTATGCCCCAAGGAGTGATTTCCTCAGGGTAGTGTCAGAGAACATGGATTAGGTCACTTAGGCTCATGCAGTGAGGCCATGCAGAGTGAAGGGCACCTCCTGTTGCAGTTTCCTTCTCTTCTCTGTCACACAGGTCCTGAGCTTGGACTGCAGGTCATGTTTATCTGCTGGCTTTCTGCCAGATGAAGGAATTAGATTGTTTTGAGTTGGTGCTGAGAAGAGGAAGGGTACAGAAGGAGAGCAAAGTCTGCATTTGAGTATGGTGGGAGGAGGTCCATGACTCTTCTTTTGTGGCTGCTGCCCTGTTAACAGAGTTCAGGGAAACACAGGCTGACCTGGCAGGAGTAGGCAGACCTTTAGACTCCACTACCCACCCATCCCTCTGTCTGTGTCTGGGTAACTGAAAACCCCTTCTGGGAGGCTCTAGGTGGGTCATGTAACCTCTCTCGTCTCAGTAGTAGTGCATCAAGGACAGATGTCACCCTGTGTCCTGCATGGGTCATGTGTCCTGCATCTTTGCCCTTCTAGGAGAACAAGAAACTATCCAAAACAGATCTGGACTTAACCCCATTAATATCCGCTTACAAACTCAAAATTAGAAAATCTGTTGAGACCACTGTTCAGAAAAGTTATGAAATACTAGAAAATTGCTGAAGCCACTCATGGTTTTTTTTTATTTAATATCTCCATTCCTTGTTATCAGAAGGAGGAAAAACTTTATACTGCTTTTATTGTAACAGATGTACTCTGGAATTATAACATACAAGTCTCTCTCTGCCTCTAATGACTGAAAGTGCAGTTTATAAATGTACTTTAAGATAACAGAGGTGGGTTTCTTTTGTTGAAAATGTGGATCTGTATATATATGGGTGGGTCTGTATATGCCCTTTTGATGGTGGCTTATCCCCCTTGCATTGTTCTAGAGAGACAGCATCCTAAAATTCTTAATTTGGTTGAAGGATTTCTCTCTCAGACTATTAAAAATGACAGCATTTTTTCCCCTCATCAAATTGACCTTTTTCTTCTGTATCCAAATATAACTTCTTTTGCTGTTTTTGTGTTAAATTATGCACAATTACAGCAAAATACTATTCTGAATTTTGTCATGCATAGTAATTTCATGATTGGTACTTAGGAAGCCTTCACACTTGGGCATTTACAAGTCGATTAAATGCCTTGGTTGCCTATTCGGGTAGCAGTTGTTAAAAAAATTGCAGCATTTTAGAGGGAGAGGGTTTCTTGTTTCTTTCTAAAGAATTCACTGTGCTATAGAAAAGGTGTGCATATGGGAACCTTGGCTGCAGTGATGAACCAGGTGCAGGCAGCAGTTTTTCTTCTCAGCTTTGCTTCTGGTTTACAGCATTTCCCTGCCTGAAACTTGAGGTCCTCTGCTCTGCAGTGACTGGCCTGTAATTGTATTGGGCAGTGTCACTCTTTAGAGGTACCTATAGCTTTTGGTAATATAGGATTGAGATGGAAGAGTGGGAATGATGCAGCAAAGAGGCAATGTCAGTGCTCCCTCTCCTTCTCCCGCTGTGGTGGGAGATCGGGAATGTCGATCTCTGCCTTTCATACCACCACAGGCATGTTTGTGTCAGTGCTGTGGGCATAAGGATTTAAAAGGTCGGTCTGCCAGCAGTTATAAAATTTATTTCTCTATGCAGTGCCAGGTCAGTTACCTATTCCTAAGAAATTCAGAAATAAAAGTCTGCTTTAAGGTATTCCACCTTCTACTTTCCTTATCAGTGGGTGCAATTCAGACTATAGAATGCTTCGGCCCTCCTACCTACCGGCCCCAGCAGTGCCATCCATTTATTTTCTTAGGAAGCTAGAAAGTCTCTCTTCTTCCATAGAAATATGTAGTCATTGCTGTTTAAAAGGAGAAGATACAGAAAAAAAAATACAAAACAGAAAATGGAAATAACAGTCTCAGATTTGAGTGGGTTTTATCTTGCTGTCCTAGGTTATTGGTGGTATATTGGGCTAGTCCGAGACTGTTTATGTGTGCTTCCAATTTCTTTTCAAAACCAAGTAGCATTCCAAGACTCTGTGTGGGGTTTCAGGGGAATTAATGTCCCCTCCACTGTCTATACAGCCCAGCATCAATATTCTGTACTTACACATTTATGTGTAGATGACTATTGTTGAAGACAGAAGTTGTCAAAGTGTTACTACTCCCCTTGCTGGTGTGTTTTAGCCATGGCACTCAGATACTTGGCTTTCTAGCGATAAACTGCTTCTTCCTATTTTGAATTCATGAGCATGATTTTATGAAGAGACGGAGACGAATTTAAGAGTATAGGTTTTTGTCTCCTTTCTTACATCGTGTGACTAGTAAATGAATAGAATGACTTTCACCTGTCTATTTGATTTACACAGGCATAGACCTTGGACGTGTGGAGACTTGTCAGCAGTTTTATTTGTGGTGAGAGCTATTTAAACAATAACATGATAGCTATTTCAGCTGTTTTGATTTGCAGAATTATTTCTTCTCCTGAATGAAAAATCAAAAAGGCTTGTAGACATTTGGGTAAAGATTTACTAATATTGCTATATTAAGGGATAATAATAATAATAATAGTTAATTTTCAAAAGCTTAAAAGCTGGAATTGCTTAACATGGTAATATAGAGGTTTTTTCCTTCCCCATATGACTGATGAGATGTTACTGCAGCCCCACTTTCAGGTAAAATCAATTTTTCATCATGCAAATAGAAAAATCTGTACAGCTCTTTTGCCTCACTGTACAAATCATTAAAATTTTAATTTGCAGAGAACAGATAAATAAAACTAGACCAGGTTTTTAGGAAACTTGTGATCTTCACAAGGAAATTTGCTGGGGTCTTGTTTCCTTTTTTTATACCTTGACAAAAAGTAACAGAAGCAACACAGCTATATTTCAGGAATTCATCAGCTGCAGCCCAAAATAATGGTCTGGTCCTGCATCTAGTGTTGCACTGGCTTTCATATGATTTTATATAAGCAGGACATAATTCGGGTTCTTGTTTGCCCAATGCTAGCAGGCCACATGGGGTCAGATTGAAATTCTGCTGACTACAGTTACCTGGTCTCCAGCAGGTAACCAAAAGCAGACTGCAAGTGAAGAAAGTATGAATGAAGCAGTAATTTGTGTTCCCTTCCCCCAGGGCTCACCCAGTTCCATGTAGGTAATGCTCTAAGAAGACTCCAGAACAACTTTAAAAGCAAAAAAATTATCACTGGTCTTTGTAGGGCCCAGAGTGGAGAAAAGTTGGCGGTGTTTGTGGGAATGGCCCTGAAAGGCAAGAAGGCTTTAGGAAAGGTCGAGGCAGCTCTGCTGACGGAGTGCTGATGTCCTGGGCAGTCATACAACATATACAGAGAGACAAAACTTGAGGGCATTATATAATCTAGTCTTGCAGGGTGTGCCTATTTTTGAAATAAGGTATTCTGTATCTTGGTGTGTTGGGGGTTTTTTGTTTGGTTTTTGGGTTTTTTTTATCCAGAGGGTCGATCTGTGTCTGAGGACATCAGCATGTAGCCTCAGTGAGCCACTAAAACAGACCAAGAGTAGGAAAATACTCTTTGTCTACACTTATCTCTATGAACAAAAATCAAATCAAATTTTGAGTAATGGTTGCAGGAATCAGAGCTTTTGATAGGCACACCTCTGGTTTTTGAATATTGTGTCCGAGATGCAGAATGTATTTCTCAACCATTAATTTTCATTGTAGCAAACCAATCCGTCTCATTCGGTGTGCTTTGCCTTCTTTCATATAGGCAGTCCAGCTAGGTCTCCTAACCACATAGTTTCTTGGCAGGGAGCTTCAGTGGTTGAAGCAGGTGAAAAGTAGGGGGAGACTATCACTGCCATCCTGTCATCTGTCACCTCAGTACTATAACCTGCAATATACACTGCTCCTACTCTGCTTTTTGCAGCCCATCTGTTTCTTATACTTATTTAAGAGGACTCCTATTTAAAGAATAATATATTCAAGGTATATAATTAAAATATAGGTTAATGCTTTTTATTGTTTTCATGTCTGGCTTTGTATGGCATACTGGAAAAAAATATGCAAGAGATCTGTGTCTACAAAGGTTTCTGTTTGAGTGGGCTACATTGCATCTTTATTAAAAAAAACAAAACCAACAATCCACACGACAAAATTTTTAAATTAACCCCCTTGAGGTTTAATGAAGGCACTATGGGATTGTAATCTAGAAACACAGAACTACGTTTCTTGTTTTAAAATAGAGGTTGATTTGAGTTGGGTTTTTTTGTTAAATAGAATTTAAGTGTTTCAATTATGAATAATGCCAGGAAGAGCCAGCACACTTGAATGGGTTTAATGAATTGCATGTGTTCTCGCTGCTTTGTGAATGTGAGTGTGTGGTGGTGGAGTTTCAGAGACCTGTCACTAAATATATACTGAAATGCATGTTTTATTTATGATATATTAATTTTAACTATCCTAGCTTTTTTGTTTTATGAGCAAGGTTTCTGCAGAGCCCTAAGATCATTTTAATATGTTCAGAAGAAATTTCCACAGACATTGAACTGCAGAACTTTATGTCTCATGAAAGTGTAAGGATAGCTAGTTTCTTGTCTACATTTATTAGCCTTAAGAAGGCACTGGATTTTTCTGTCCTGACTGAGAAAATCCTTAGGGGGGTTATTTCTTCTGCTGAGTAGATAGTCTGCGTTTACAGTCTTTGATATTATAGGTCAATTCTAACCAATATTAGCCAATGTTAAATATGGACAAAGAGACGGAAATGTAATTGGTATGCTAAAACTTAAGAACTAGTACTAACAAAAGAACTGTGCCTTCTTTTGACAGTAATTTGAAAGGTCAGGTTGCAATTAGGAGCATCTTAGTATCCGTGTTTGTTGTTTTTAAGGAAGAAAAATTTCCTTAGTAGGTTTGAATTTACTTCAGAGCATTTTATGCTCTCTGCATTAGAACAATTTGTCCCTTTTGGCATGTCTTTTTTTGGTTTATGACCTGTTTTGTAGCTTCTCTAAGAATTTGCTACTGAAAAGCTGTATTTCAAGCCTTCAATTTAATGTTCCAGAGGAATATAGGAGTACTTGTGAGTTAAACTCCAGTTTTACAGTCACCGGAGAGCACACTGGAAAACTGCTTTCTGGCTAGCATCATTGATTATCTTAGTGCAAAGACAGTGAGAAAATTAATATGGTAAGGTTATTACTTCATTAGAAAAACCGAAAAATATAATCCATGCTCATTAAGTGTGAAGACAAAATCCCCATGTTTTCATTGAAGTGTTTTCGTTTTAAAAGAAACCACAAAGCAGACAACAGTATTACTTAAATTAGTCATTGTTGATCTTTTAAAAAATGACCAAGAGCTTTTTTACAAACTGAAGTGTAATTGTAAGTGTGAGATTCTCCACATTAAAATGCCAAAGACAACATTTGAAAAAATAGAACTCCTATTTATAGAAGAGCAATATGAGTAATTTTGAAGTGGCATCCAAAAATCAGATAATGGATCTGCTGAGCATATATATATGTGCATATGTGTGTATATATATATTATTTATAATATGTATTTTTATACATTGTATATCATATATAATAGAATGCATTAAAATAATAATATAAAGTGTTCTTCTTAAGAAGGTGAAGTTTGAAAATCTTCAGCTTTTACCTTAATGAATAGCAGTACACAGTAAAGACATTGATATCTTTTCTATGATTTCTCTAATTTCACAAATTTAAAATGTTTGAGGGACAAAAAGAAATAGGATTTTTTTCTTTCAGAGGTGTGGGGTTTTTTTTCCTAAGAGCTCATTTATAAGCCAAGCTTCCCTAAATACATGTTTTTCACTTACATCTTTGGAGATGCTACCTATGTCGGAAAAGACTTGCCATGTTTCAATAAATAAGACTGTTTTTAGGCTAACATGGTGATTGGTGTTTACTGTTATGATAAAGGATAAAGTTTGGTTGGCTGTTTTGCTTAATTTTCTTTAACCAAAAAACATCAAAGCAAACAAAAAACTCCAACCATATTAAAACCTCACCATGTTTAAGATAGTAAGGACCAAAACTGTATAACACTTGGAAGTGGCTATGAAAGCTGTTTGGAGTGGGACTTTGTCACTAGAGGGCACTTAGTCACATAAAATTAGCCATGTTTGGTTTGGGTTTTGTTGGGGGTTTTTTGTAATAACTTTCCTTTCTTTACAATACCTTCTAAAATATTTGTTGATCTTACTGGGTTTTATTATTGGTTCAAGACTATGCAAGTATAGTCACAAATAACTGCAAACAGAAGAGTTTTGTGATCTGCAGTGAAACATTTCCTCTGGGACAAGGGATAAAAGGAAAAAGCTAAGGAGAAGCTACAGTGTACAGGATTTAGTGCAAACAAAACTCAGGCTAAAATTACACCAAAAGGCCGCTCAATTAGTTTTAATTTAATTAATAAAACCTGAAGTAGAACAAATTATAATGTTTAGCAGCAGGAGTGTATAATCAAAAACAGTTCTTGAGTATCAAAATCTGTGCTGTAAATTTAAAAATATAAAAACTCCTGTTACTGAAAACAAGCATAGCCAAAACTCTCCTTTACACATGCCAGTCATGAAGCACCTAAGATACCTAGTGGAGTGCTCTCTTATAAATGGATTTAAAATACTTCACACTTCATTGTATTCCATCTAGTTTCATTATGCTCCAGAGGTTTGTTTTGCTGGACACTGTACCCTAGTGATTTCTGATTGGATGCTTGAGTTTCACTGGCAGCCTGGCCACACACAGGCATATTGACAGCTCCTGGTCCACCTGTGAAGCTGATTTTTGTTGAGAAATAGCACATTTTACCTACCGGTGGCCGTATGGCTGTGATAATTTGACATTTTCTCTGCACCCCTCTGATGCGATGACAGTGGGCTGGAGAGCTGGTGGCCCAAGGCTTGTCCCAAGAGGGTGGGGTTTGCTGAGAAAGAAGGCACTCAGAGACCACGTCTGCCAGGCCAGCTTAATGCTGCGATATGCAAGGTGCCAAGTATTAGTGTACACATGCTTTCAGCAAGTATGGCATGCAGTCATGGTATGTCTGTTCGTCAGCACTGTCCCCAGCTCCTGACCAAAGCTTGCCACAGAAGGCCTTGGTGTTACTTAGGGTCTTTTTAGCTATCTGGTTAGTCTGATAAGTTAGTTATCAAATTAATGTGAGGAGGTGAAACCGGGGTAAATATTCCAGATGTGAACCTGAATGAGTCTGGGAATGGGAAGAATTGGTAACTGCCACACCACTGGTGATAGAGCTTATGATGAAGCAGAAGCAGTGGCAAAAACCAAATATGCTGGAAGCACATAGTCTGTTTTATTTGTAAACCATATTGCCTCAGGTTCAATCTTTGTTGGAAGCATATTGAAGCTTGGAAATTTTGACAGTTTTGAAAACACAGGTTCAAGTAGCTACATAGCTACGCGGGCTTTTATATTTCCCTGTGTCTCCTCCCTCGTGTGTCTGGAATGCTACAGTGGAAGACATGCAGGTGGGATAACAGCTTCCCAGGATTTTATATCTCTTTTTTCTGCTTAGAACCATTGTGCGTGATTAATGGACATATATACCCACAGCTACAGCATTGTCTTTGCATTTATGGACTTGAGGCTGTGTCTGGCTCTCTGAGTGTTCTCTGCATGGCTTCTGCCCCTGCACACATGGACATGGAAATATTTTCTACTCTGTAGGCCAGAGGAAAACAGCGTTAAAGTCCAGAGGGTAGTGTACCCTCTAACACCCAAGAGAATAGATTTCCTGTTGATTCTCTATAGCTAAGGAATTTCAAGCAATTCTCTTGGGCAGAACTGAGAATTTAAAGAGCAAGTCAGAGATGATAACTGTGGATTATCGCTTAAGATGGATGCAAGGTCAAGACTATTGAGGCAGATGTTTTCTGAGTTCACATTGATGGTGCTAGCTGTCTGCTATGGCTTATGGGAACTTTGTCCTTGATGGTGCAGTCTTATCTGTATAGGCATAAGGTCTGCCCCTCTGCAGTATATGCCAGATACCCAGATGGCCTGTATAAATGTTTTACTACATGGGTCATATTGCAGGGCAAGGATTTACTAGCTGGAATTCTTTTCTCTCTCTCTGTCATGATACTACATTTCCTGGAAAGATAAGGTGGACATCTGAATTCATAGTCCTACTGAATGTTGTTAAGGAAAATTTTAAATTCTCTTTTATGAAAACAGGAAAAAATGGCACAAGAAATATTTACCTGCTCATTTTGTAATGGAAATCCCTGAGGTAGCTTGCAACATAGAACAATACATTTTACTCTTGTAATCAAAAAGATTAGAAATCAGTTCTAATCAGTGTGGTAAGACTGAGTATTTAAAGAATTGTGAAGTGAAGTTTTCTAAAGTTTTGCTGCTTAGGCGTTTTAAGTGGAGCAGGTAGAGGGCAGTAGGTGCTCACTTTCAGGATCTCTGCTCCATTGTGCAGGTGTTGGGGCTAACTGCTAGGCTGCTCTTCAGCTGAGACTGTAAATAATCTTATTTCACATGGAAATAGACTGGGAGCACTTACGCAATCTGTTAACGCAGTTCAAAAGTTGGACTTGTAACATTTTAGACTACTAAAAGTGAGCATCTTGTTAGGTCTTGAGAATCAGCAATGAAAAGAGTGCAGGCATTGACTTAGGGGTTCTCCATGCAGGTGAACAGCTGATTTTGCCTAACACACTTGAGACGATTCATGTCTTGTGCAGATTTTTTCACTTCTAAAATAAATGAAGTGATAACTATTATTTGCCATGAAAGCGAATCCCTAGAAGAAGAGATTAATTTCCTCCTCTAGAAGGAGAAAAACCATAAGAGGATGACCGTATGAACAAAGTTTAATTAAAATATAATTGTTTTTAATCAATGCAGTATAATTAGAAATAGCGTTTAAGAGTTCATTTTAATGGCTGTTGGGCTATTTGTATTCTTTAAATTAATATCTGCCTTACGAACAAAGATCCGACACAGCTCACTTCTCAAAAAGGCTCATTTGTTTTTCTCTAGCGATTTTCATACAGTTCCAAGGAAGCAGACCCAGGAAACCAGAAAATTGGCAAGTGGTAAAAAGTTCTTGCAATGTCTTCTGATCACTTGGTGTTTCCAGCCTGTGATGTAGAAGAGTGGTCTGGTGTTAGCATCCAGCTTAGAATACTGCAGATCAGTCTCTTACTTGTCATGTTGTCATGTACTTGTTACTCTCTAGATAACTTTGGAACTCACTGAGATAATTGTATTTGTTTCTTTTTTGTTGAACACAGAGTCTAATACGTTTAATATGCAGTACGCTTGTTCTTGCCTTTCCTTGGAAATTCATCTAAGTACTGGTCAGTCTCCTGTGGTTAGAGGCATGTATATCAGCTCAACAGGAGTGGTCGGCAGCATGTGCAGATGATGCATGTAGTTACTGAGGGTGTCCAGACTCTGAAGTATTTTAAACTGATGCCTTTCTTTTTTAGATGTCTTGTGTTGTTGCACATTCACATAGCAGCAATACCGGCTGAGACCAGAGCTCCATCTTGCTCAATATCCTAGCAGGGAAACCTCCTTACGTTGCTTTCCCAAATGCCAGCAGTTTGTGTTGCAGGAACTTCCTGTGCCAGAGGTGGTTTTCATTGTTTATCAGCCCCCAAAGGATTTCCCATCTCTCAGCTTGTTCAGTTGTCCCCTGAATCCATGTAAAGTTTTAGCAGCCGTTACATCCCCTGGCGAAGAGTTCCTGAGTTTCCTTTCTCTCTTATGAGGAGAGTTGCTTCCTCGTGTTTGTTTTCAACCTGCCATCTGCCCGCTTCATTTGATGCCTCCAGCCTTGTGTTACAAGAGGCAGCAAACAGTCAGTTCTGATTCACCCCTCTCATGTCACTCATGAAAAATCAGACCTCTATCATATCTTCTCTGAATCATTGCTTTGCCAGGTTTTGTAGCTGTTGCTCCTCGTAAGCAAATCTGTACTTTCAGTCCAGCCTTTTTTCCTCTTTTTCAGATCTGTACGTGAGTGGAAGGGTAGCAGTGTGCTCAGAACTCAGTTCAAAGTTCACTACTTTTGAGTCTAAATTGAAAGTTTTCCCCTAGAAGTTTTCTAGCATAATTTTGTATACATTGCACTTCTTATGTCATTTTATTACCAACCTACTCTAGTAAAATGTTCTTCTTCTACCCCAAATAGCTTAATACCATCAACATTTTCCTCTCCCTGTTTGGTCCCTTTCTCGAGTGATTTCAAGAACACATTAAAGAGCATGGGCGTCCTTGACATGAGGCAGCAGGACTGCATTGGTGGCTTTCTTCCACAGTGAGAACTGACTGTTCTCTCTCGTATTTCCACATCCCATTTTCTATTTTTCAAACATTTGGTTTTCTAAGTCTGTACAAAGAGGTTCGCTGTAGTTTTGTGCCTGTCAAATTTCCTTAAGAATCCTTGTGAGAGAGATGTTATCAAATACCTTTTGGAAAGCCAAGTAGACAGTGTACCTGAGTATAAAAAAAAATTTAAAAAATGGAGTCCCATAAAATGCAAGCCATGAAAGAAAATTACAGACTGTCAAGAGACTTGTTATTCCCCATCTGACCTATCCAATCATTTGTGGCAAACTTTGTATTCTGATGCTGATGGATCTGTAGCAACTGGGCAGATGAGGGCTCTGAGGATTGTGGATTTACAGGAGGTTTATGATGATTTACATGTGAGCTTTCCTAAAAGGGGACTTCTCATTGCCCCCACTGTTTCCAGTTATGTATCTCCATCTGCACAGCTTATGTGGTGATCTGAGCTCATAGGGTTGAAAATCAGCAAGATGAGAATATCTAGCTGAATCAGAACTGTGGTATGTTTTGACCCTGCAGTGCAGGTGCACTCATTGCTAGCAAATAGGAGGAGGAAGAGCACATCACTGCAGCTGCAGTGAGAGCTGGGTATTGAGACGCTTAAGCCAATCATGAAATCAAATGCTAAGAAAAGTCATTTGTCTGTAGCTTGTATAAAAGTATATTTTCACCTAAGATTATTTGGGTGTTGAGTATGAGTAGGTGGTTGCATGATGCCATTTGTTTTCCAGCAAAGAAGCGATAGTCCACGTTGCATTCAAAGAATGGTTCTAAGTCTTCTCTCCAAAATGAGAATTAAAAATTGAGGGATTTCTTTATGCCTTATTTTCTTTGTCTCTGTGTTGCTTTCTCCTGTGATTGATTAGCTTAGCTTCCATTACTACAGTAGGTTTGTTATTGTGTTTAACCTAGGTTTGATGCTATACAGTAGCAACTGGCAGTGCTTCTGTTTTTTTAATGTGATCCTGGGAGCTAGTTATCTGTAATCCAAGGGACAAAAAGTGTTGTTTCTGAAAGTAAGAACTTGTATGAACAAAAGAAATGTTAAGCTCTGAGCTATTTGTATCTCTGCTCTTCCAGAGTATTTGACTGTACATCTAAGTAACCATCCATTTAAAAATGCTGGGCACCCCTTTCAGCCCCTGCCACATATCAAGATGTAAAATTATTTTTTCTGAAGATTATCATCTCAAGTGTTTGCAACATTTGGACCTAGCCTTTAAATTGTAAACAATCCAAAATATACAAATCTCTTTAATTATAGCAAAAGGTCAATGTGTTAGCGTCACCCAGAAGTTATGTAGGGAGTGAGTACTCAATTACCGCATTTTCTCTTCTAGTTCCCTCTGAAGGCAAGAAATTCAGTCCTGTCAAATTCATTTTTGGCCCTTCAGTAAATATTTAAGCAAAAGCAATTGCTGTGGCTTTAGTCAAAAATAATTTCTAATCTCCAGAGATTTTTTCCACATTTCATTTGTGTTTCTTGTCACATTCATTAATCAGATTTTATATAAAGTCATGTCCATTAGAACTAAATACTAACAACAAGCTAAGTAGAAATATGCCTCTTTCCCTTAATCTGTGGAAATACGTGAAGACCTTGTCCCTGCAGTTAGCAAGAAGTTAATAACAAGTTTTGTTGAAAGTCCTATACAATATGGACTGTGTTCTCCTGTCAGAAGAATAGAGAAATGTCTCAAGTGCTCAATTCATTATAAATCAGTAAACGTGTGAACAAAGGCACCATACTAAGTGACTATGTCACCTAGTTCTTGCTGAAGCTACCTTGATCAGTAATTCTCATGCTGATTCATGTCAGGCTTGCAGAATTATTTTTTAAATGCCTGAAAAATAATGCAGTTCACTAGGGAAGAATAAGTAAGATGGGTTTTTTTCAGTCATAAAAAACCATGTTGAATGAGTTGGTGCTAAGGACTCTCTCAGAATTCCTTTTTCACCTTTGCAGATGACACATCAATCTTACCCTCAGTTTGAGGTATCATCAGTACTACCAGTATTAGTACACACACATGGTTTGCATGGACTGGGACTGGGTAGGCTGTCTCTTGTCAGTCTGACGGTCATGAACATGACTGCAACTTCAGCTGTAAATTCTGCCTCTCCTTGCTGTGCCTGGCATGGCACATCCTGCAGGAAGATTACTTGTCTTGTCGGAAGGCTGCTGTGCAAATAGTAGTTAGGAGCTCTGTGGTCTCGTTCTCATAGGTCTCCATAAAACTGCACCTGCACATTTATGGATGCAAACTGTACCTAAGTACCAGCTTTTGGTATTCACATATGGTCCTCTGCAAGCAGCAGCAGTATATATTGTGGGCAGAAAATGCTGATGTTTACAAAACCTGCAGGTGTGGTTTTAAAGCCCATTTGAAAATTTACTTTCTGTGCACTAAAAAGATGTGCTGTACCTTACATTCTGCTCGAGTGATTGAATTGAATAGTGCAGCATTTATGCTTTAGGTGTTGGGGTACTTTGCACTTTCTGGGTACTGAGTACCACCTTCCTGCTGTTATTTTGAGTCTCTGTCTAATTAAAATAAATCATTTAGCTATGTTTTCAGTGACATATGTGAGTTCAGTTCATAATGATTTCTCCAGCTGAACTTGTTTCATCACCCGCGCCGCTTTCCACTTTTGAGCACATATCCAAGTTGGCGTAGAAAGGATGGTACACAGAGGGAGACACAATTGGCATTTCTAAAGTAAGCAAAAGACTCCTGCCAAAGCAGAATATGACACTTTTTGTGAGGCTTGGAGCATCAGGGTGTTTCACCTGCAGGCAAAGAGGTGGCTACAATTAGCCACAGTATGTGTAATACACACCCAGTTGCTACTTGGCTGGTCAAAGCTAGTGGTAAGGCAGATTGCAAGCTTGAGCTATAGGTTTGGCTCTGAAAATATCAGGCATAAAAGAATAATTTTTTGCATAATCTTAAATGTACACTCATACGTTTGTGGTGAATCCTTTACGGACTGGGCTTCAGAATTGGTTTTGGGTTTCTGGAGGGGTAGCCTCGTAGGATCTGCAAGTACTCTCTCATGGGAATTTTCTTTTACTTCTTTTACTCGTGAATTATTGTATGCCTTTTTCCCCCCTAATCAATTACCACCAGTTTGAATTTTCTGATGTTCAGAGGATGCCATTAGAATCTTCTGGTTGAGGATTGCATGTGCATCATTATCAGCTCTTCTTGTAAGGAGCTTCTTAAAATGTCATCCTTTTAGTGGGAAAAAAAACAAAAAAGAAAAAAATCCCCCCAAACTCAAATGTTTTATGTGTGCAGAAAGTCAGCTATTTATGTTAATTAGCGCTATAAGCTATCTTTACCTAAGAATCTTACTTCTTTATAACAATAAAAAGTGAGCATCCATAATCTTTTCTTAAAGTGGAGAATCAGTGGGAAGATGATGTTCTACAGCACTCTAAATATCAAAAATTGACTCAGGCTACAGTAACCAAATAAGTAGCCTTATTTGGTAATACAAATTTTTTTGGTAACCCTTAAATAATGTAGTCCTGAATGACAAGGATAAAACCTGTGTATTCTCTCATAATTCATATTCACATATCAGAAATTGACTACTTAGATTTAATACTCTCATGAAACTATGCAAATCCATTTGAGAACTGAATCTGCAGCAGTGGATAAGCTTCCCACTCTCCTTCTGTTTCGTCAATTTCTTTTGAGTAGCACAAACCTGAATCCTTGTGTGTCTTGGATTCATATTATATTCTCAGTCATGGATGACCTTTTACAAATGACTTCCAATAACTACAGCTGAAGTCAACCACAAGATTTGGTTGTAAAAGGTCATACTCTAGTTATACAAAATGTACATAAATTTGTACTCCCTGCAGCAACTGATTGCTGTAGGTTTTTGGTTTGTATCTGACCAATTTTAATTCAGCGCCATGCATTAGGAAAGGTTATATTTTAGCTTTGTTTCTCTTTGCCTTTCTTCTCCTAGTTTTTTTTCACTATAAAATTACTTGGTTTAGAGAATTTTCTGAGTTTCCCAGGTTAGAGTTGTATTTTAAAGGGCTTCTATTTCACCTTTTCCTTTTTCCTTCTGTTCTTTACTAGTAGATTAATTCCAGATTCTCCTGCATGCAACCTTCCTTGTAAATGTGAGTAATGTCTTTCTGCAAGTGTCATATTCTCTTTGGGGAATATTCTACTTCTAACTGGAATAATTTTAGAGAAATTGTTTGAAGCCACTCTGCTAATAGCATGCCTTAGAGTGGCACATTTAGGCCTTAAACAAAACAACAAGGGAGATTTAAACAAGCACAGTTTATTTATGTAGACATAACTCTGAATGAGTAATAAATTGAAAGAATATTTGCTCTCATCACTACTGGTCACTTCCTGCCCTTATGTTGTACGGACAATTCATCTCCTTTTTTTATTTCTGAAATACAGAAACTGACAGAAACTGTAGACTAAGGCTTCCCATGGTGACTTTGCTGTGGGACTCTACTTTGTACTTAGTGCCAAGAAACTGGATTTTTCCACCCATTTGGGCTTGCTTCATGCTTAACTTGCACACACTACTGCTTATGATTCACACCAGAGAAGCTTTATAGCTCAGCTCTGTGATAGTTCGATTGTCCTAGGAGGTGAGTCAAAATAAGCTTCTGTGGGCATAATCCTGTAGGAGCTTGTCTACTGCTTCCCATCGATACTGGTGCCTTCATCTTCGTATGCCATTTCCAGAGTATTCTAATTAAGATTATATTGGGATAGTGTGCTCCAGAGCTACATATCAACTTATCTTTGAAAAACCAACAGCTGACCTTCTTTACGCTATGATAAATTGGGCGATCGTGACTCTAGGTGGTTTTGCATCAAGACGGTTATTTAGACTGCAAATTTTAGCTGGACTCACATTCCTCATCTGGGTGGAGGCAGCCATATGTTCTCAATGTGGACAGAAACAAGCAGGAATCAAATCCAAAGCCAAATATCTGCAATGTTTCACTCTACTGTGAATGCAATACAAAGGTTTGGCTGCCTAAGACCATAGCAGGATATATTAAAGAGAGAGATACATGCCCATAGCTTGCTTTCTGTGTGGGGTCTGAATATGTAGATTTCACCCCCTGTTGCTCTCCTGGTCTTTTCTATCATGACAGCTCTTACTGGGATGTTCTTAAGAGTAAACACCACAGAGTTTTCCTTTGGCAGAAAAAATACTGCTGTCAACCATCCAAGGCCAGGTTGGATGGAGCTCTGACTAACCTAGTGAAATGGAATGCATCCCTGTCCATGGCAAGGGGGTTGTTACTGGATGACCTTTAAGGTCTCTTCCAACTGAAGCCATTCTATGAGCCATCACAGAATCACATACTGAGAACATTGGTACAGGAAACTGCAATGGACCTGCTGATTCATGGAAAAATCTTTCCTTATGTCAAAGCCCAGAAACCTATTTTGTGGAATACAACTGTGTAAGCAATTGAGCTTGACACTGGAGCATAGTCAAAAAGGAGGTTTAACAGGTTATGTGACCTATCCTCTAGACCAGGGGTCCTCAAACTACGGCCCGCGGGCTGGATACGGCCCCCCAGGGTCCTCAATCCTGCCTGCCGGTATTTACAGAACCCCCTCCCCCTTCTCTGTCCTGCCTGGGGAGGGGGCCGGCAC
>VXBA01000064.1:105614-165146 GCA_013399895.1 Serilophus lunatus
TAATTTCTATGCATCTCTCCCCTCAGAGACATATCATGACCTCAGAAACCATGCACTCAAAATTGCAACCATCTTTGGCAGCACCTATGTCTGTGAGCAGACTTTTTCCTTTATGAAACATCTGAAATCTCCAATCAGATCCAGACTAACTGATGAACACTTGCATCACTTGCTATGACTAGCAGTGACAAATACGGAACCTAACATTGACCATCTCATTAGCCAAAAGCAGGCCCATGGTTCACATTGAAATATTATTTGTTTTTGTTGATTACAGTTGTTCTTCATTTTAAATATTGCATTCTTTTTCCTGTTTTTTGTGCACTACTACAAATAAAATATGTGCAGTGTCCATAGGAATTCGTTCATTTTTTTCCAAACTATAGTCCGGCCCCCGACAGTGTCTGAGGGACAGTGAACCAGCCCCCTGTTTAAAAAGTGTGAGGACCCCTGCTCTAGATGATCATAATACAAAGCGCCATATATAACTAGCAACATGAAAGTGGAGGCTGGTGGTCCATGTGATTTCAGATGAAAAAACAAAGGCCCTTGCAGTGTGAGAACTTCAAGAGTTTCTCCTATTGGATTTGCATAACATTCTGAATTTGAGAAAATGCATCTACTAAGACATAATTAACTGGTTGTTGCTTGCCTATTGCAGATGAGTAGGAACACACAATTTGCTCCATTCAGTTCCTTAATAGTGCAGGAATCTGAAAAAAGTACTGAAGCAGTTGGATAAAAAGAAAAAGCTTTTTTTAAAGCAGTTGCATAGTGAACTGTAAAACAAAAGTGAAACAAACTACTTCTGTTGTTAGATATAGGATGAATGCCAGATAGGCATTGAAAATATACACCACGTTCAGCTGGAAACTATCCAAACCATATCAATATTGTGTTGATACTATAACCAAATGCGCTATCTGGCACGTTTCATTATCTCGTATCTTCCCTCCTTAAAGGAAAAGTATGACAAATTTTTGCTTTCCCCAGATATAGAAAGCATAGTCTTCTAGAGTAAAACTGGCAGAGAAGCCTGCTTACTAATTCTGTTAGTGGGCATCCAGGCAATTCTGTCGCATTTGAAAATATTTATTTTTGCCGATGAGGCAGAGAGCAGGTAAAACTTCAAATTTTTAATTAAATTAAATTTTAACATCTTCTTGCCCTAAGTACAGTTACACAATGTTAGTCAAAGCAGGATTCGGTCCAGGAATGGATTTGAGTTATACCCTCGCCTCCTTTTTACGCTCAGCAGAATTAATGAATGAGGGCCCTCAGTCCTATTAAGACTAATGTTTCTTTGTCAGTCCAATTTTTTTTTTCCTTTGGTGTTCCTTCTTGTTATGACTTTGTTAGATGGAAACTGAATGGTCTATGTTAATCAGCACAAGACATTTGGCTACTTGAGCTTTCGTAAATGTTTAGTTTCCCAGGGTCCTTTGAACCTCCCAGGGAACAGTTCTGCATCCTTATTAGAGACTGACAATTAAAGGTCTGTTTTCATATCAAAAGTAATCACAAAAAATTAGCTAGGGAGACCTTGGAATGCTGTGAGAGTTTCAGTGTTTTGAGATGGCCAACTTTCCTTCATTTGCTTCAATCAGTATCAACTTGGGTTTCTTTTTATGTTTCCTACTGCCAGGGCAACTTATGAGTTGGCATGGTGACAACTGAGAAGGATTATGCAATACCATGAAGATGTGATTAATATATTTTAGGCCACTGTAATCATATTCAGTTGCATAATTATCACAGGGTACAAAAGTAAGCTAAACTAGATTTTGAAGGCAATGCTATAAATGAGCACTTTCAGTGTACTGAATTGCTTGTTAGAAGGAGGAAATGCTGTGCAGATCTGCAGGAGTTCTGTTGCTTACAGACCTCAGAGATTTTGCCAATAATTTATAGGAAATGTATGGTTCTGTCCTAAATATTTTAATTTTTGTGTGCCAAGTTACAGGCTTTCACAGAAGATAATCTGTTAGTGTCACACCTTGTCTGTTATAAGTCTGAAAAACAAATATGAGTGTTTCTTCCTCAGGCTCTTGATGCCATGGGAAATTGCTGCAGAAGTTTATCACAAATGAGTGCTTTGCTTTCTTTTTACTTCGCAAAATCTGCTCTGATAGATTAGGACACCAGTAATGAAAGTGGGGTGGATCAGAGCTGAATAGGTTGCATAAGTATTTATTTAAGCCTATAAACATAAAGTAAAATACAAAGCTGTTAGTCTTTCTGTCACAGACTGGAAAAACAAAATTAAACTGATATTAGAACACAGAATTCCCTCTTCACAACTGATTTCTTATTAATACCTTTCCAACTTGAAATCATGTGAAGTGTGTTTCAGACAGACTATGGCTGTTTCAGAGCAAGTCTGAGGGTCCCCTGTGCCCCCTGAGATCTCCACACTTTTCTCAGCCTGCTTGGAAACCCTCAGATACTTGAGAACAGAGAGACAGCATTTCTGTTCATCACCAGCCTCACTGCCATGACAGAAATAGTAGTAGAATTATCTGCAGACTTAAGGAAGCAAACTTTTTATTCTAAAGCCTTTATTTTATTGACATTGATGACGGTTGCTTGAAGTATAAATCAAGATTTGATTTTTGGAAGGAAGAAAAATCCTTTGTTGCTAGGTCTTGTAGCAGTCACGTCACATACATTGGCAGGTCTGTATGTTTAAGGGATTTTGCTCTTTAATTAAATAAAGTAGTAGTGTTTTGTGTTTTGCAATGAAACCTTTGTTTTTTATCTGCATACTTAGGGAAAAAACATGCTGTCAAAATCCTTAACATATCCAACTATTTGAACATAAGAAACAGCATCAAGCTGTTATTTGTTCTGTTGGAATGTACTCATATTTCCAATCTGAATCTTTTACATCTAGTGATCTTAATTATATTTGAGCTGGAAGTAGTTTAACATTAAAGGGAATTACAGCAGATTAATCTGTAAACCTGCACAAATACCACATTCCTTTGTATGGAGGTAAGCAGGGCATAGTGTGCATAATTGCGTATTGCTGTCTGTGTAGGTTGTGTGCGTAAGGCTGAGGAGTCAGTGTTGCCATTCTTCGTGACAGCACCAATTATGGCACACTCTCATGTCTTGCAGTTTTCAGTTATATTAGAAAACGTACATTATTCCTCTCAGTAAGGTAATCTTATAAGGAAAAGCAACAAAAAAGAAAAAAAAACTGAAAAACCCCACTTGCCCTGGAAACAGGAATTAGTATACTAATTAGTGTATAAAAATATAGAGAAATCATTTAAACAATGTTTGTTGTAATTTTTTTTTCTGAAGTGATATAGCTTGAGGTCAAGCCAGGGAGGCCACTTTTCTCAACCAGTCAGCCATCCATTACATTTTCCGCAACCCGAGAGACAAAAGATCAGTAAAAATTAATTGGGAGAGGTATGTCCAGAGGTGTCTCCAGTCCTGATGCAAAAACATCGTTTGAATCCAGCTGCAGCAGTTTAGCCTCAGTTAACATGGCAGGATAGCACAGCCTCAGCAAGTAAGAATTGTAGTTTGTACTGGTAAATACAACTTTTCACTCACAAAGTATCATTTAAGTGGAGTTTTCTATGGGTAAGGCTTGTGTTTTTAAAGGCTGGTCAGGTGGCATTACTGAGCCCAATTAGGAACAGTTTGCCAGAGGACAGGTAGAAAAATTGAGTTTCAGAAGAAATACAGGAGAAGAGCAAGCCATTCACAAGCAGTCTGAGTTGCAGAAGATAGGCTCTTGGACTACACCAGCTACTTCCTGGGCAGCTTCCATGTAAGTTTTCAGATGACTGTAAATTTCACAGTTAGTTTGATGTTCTTGTATAAGCTGCCACCTCATTGCAGTGGCTCAGGAAAAACTGCTATAAATTTTAAATTTATCATAGGTACATCTAGCAGAAATGACACTTCTCTCAAATGTCAAATATTACATGTATTTCATTAGAGTGACACAGGTGTTGCCTGTAGGGCTGGCTGTATTCTGACAGTTCTGGTATTACCAACATCCCATTGCCTCATGTCCTTTGAATTTGGAGCACTCTCTCCAATGAAGTTTCTTGAATCTCTCTGATGAATGTTGATAGTCACCAAGAGTGATCACAAGGTAACTACATAGAAACATTCTTCTTGAAATTGAGAGTGCTGTAAGTAAAACAGAGTTGTAACTAGTCATTGTTAAGAGAATTCTGGGGATTTAAAAATAAAAACAAAACCAAACAAAATTAAAAACAAAAGCTCCACAAAACAACACGAACAAAGTTTGAATGGCCTTCTCTTACCCTGTTGTTAGCTATTGGTGGCTGGAAATTGATCCCCCTTTCAGCACTGTAGGTATTCCTGGGTTTTTCACTGCTTTTTGTGATGTTTCTCCTAAAACAGTAGTATAGTACACAAGGACTTTGCAGGCTTCCCCATATAATGGGGCCAATATATTTCCACCCTAATTTCCAGCATGTCTGTTATTACAGACCTTGGTCCCTTCTAAGCACAAATGCTGACTATGCCAAATTCACGTAGTTGTTCTGTGATGAGGACAAGGATCATCTAGTGAATAAATGGAGAGCACAGTATTCAATTTGCTGGTGACCTTGAATTTGATCTCTCTTCTATAATAACAGCCTAGTCAATCTCTGTCCTGTTTAACCCATGTCACCATTGCTGTAATATCATACAGACACTTTACCTGCCTTTTCCTTCACTCTGTAACATGTAAATCATCAAAAGAAAGAAGAGAGAACAAGGAAAGAACTACGATAAATTCCTCTTCACCTTTTACTTAGCAGTGTCAGGAATGGCTGCAAAGGTCTTTCCCAGTCTTTCTGTTCTTTTTTTGCATTTATCTGAGGTAGAAACCACAAGTTTGATTGATAATGCAATTTGCCTTTTGAGGCATCACTGGAAATACAATGGTATGAAAGGCTACTCTGGCAGAGCACACTTTCCCCTCAGGGCTGACTTTAGAAACTCATTGATGTCACTTCCTTCCTCAGTCAGCAAGTGAATTTTCACTAATTCTCAAGACCAGCTGTCCATGCTGTCAACAAAAAGTTATTAAAATTCCTTTAAAGTGAATCAAAATAGCCTAAAAACAAATGTACTGGGAAACAGGAAAGCATCAGTATTCAAAGTCCACAAACCTTTGAGCAAAATAGTGTTGATCTAACCAGAGATTTCAAACACTGTGCTTTCCTAGCAACTTGTATATCATTAGACAATGCTAAAAACACATACTCCTTTAATCTTGTATTACCAGCAATCTATTTGGTTAAAATACTAGTTAAAAGAATAAATCTTATTTCTTCCAAAGATAAACGCAGTGAACAAGGGAATACATTTTAAGAGTCTCCCCTAAATAGCTGAGTAGAGGTTTTTAGCTAAAAAGGCGTAACTTTTATTTTTAGCAAATAAAAACACAACACAAGCATGCAGGATGTAATTATCATAAGAAATAATGTTATAATGTAGCCTAGAGTAATTATCTTTATCTGAATTATCTCTAATGCTTTCATTGAAAAGAGGAGTATTCTCAGAGACTAGTAGGGAAGACCATTCTCCTTTAAGTAGAGTCTTTATACCGTATTTTAACACCTTAAATATTTTCGCCTCATTTTAAAAATTCTGTTTGTGCCATACATATCAGTATGGAAAAGTTCTGTTGACATGGAGTATCATTTCCAGTGCTGAAGGTGGCAGCTAAACATGCTAGGCAGTGTCCCCTGACAGTTAGTAGTGATACTGACAGGTTGTAGGTCGTGCCTCCTATCATTATTATTTTTAAAAACCCTCCGGGTGCACGTAGCCTAGCTGGATAGGCAAGTGTGAAATTCCTGACTTTCCCCAATGCATGCGGATGGTCTCCAGTAGCAAAGAGAGGGTAATTGATACCTGCTGCCCTTTTGACAACTAATGCATGGGAACAGTAAATGATGCAAAATTACTGTCCCTTTCGGTGGAAAAGGAAAGAAGAGGATGAGGTGCCCTTACTGCTAAGGTCTCAGGTGTAGATAAGCACTGTTTTGTCTAGGCTCTTATTATATCTTCAGGAGCACACTGAAGGAAAAGGCCAGAATAAGGAAACAAGACCATAATTCAACTTGCCACTTTGTGGATACTATCAGGATAGAATTTCTCACTTGAGCCAGCTGGTGCCAAACCTCAATCTTGACAGAGGCATGTAATTTTATTTTAAGGTAGTGGCAGAAGTTGCTTTTCTCCTCCAGTGGTAAATCTTAAGCTGAATGCTGCCACGTTCTCCGGCACGTAGTACACGTCTCACAACATTAAGATGCTTCGTAGCACATACTCGAAATTTGTCATCTCATCTTTAAATTTTGTAATATCTTTTCTGATGCCAGGTTAGCAAGACTGGCTACCTATCTCAATTGTCTTTTTATCACATCTTGATTAAGAAGCACTTTTGTTTTATGTTAGGTAGATTTCCATTTTGAACCTTAAAGTAATTTCTTCATGTTAAATTCTGTTTCTTAATAATAAGTATTGTGTTTTTTTAATTAATTCACTGTTTATTGTTCTGTGGTATGTTTATTGATAGTGGCAATAAATTGAGATAAAAGGTCCTTCTGTTTGTGAAACTGGACTGAAAAGAAGGCATAACATCTGACAAAGCCTATCAAAGCTGGTCAAAAGCCTTGAAACTATTCCAGAAGACATGGTACTGTGTCAAAAAAGAAAGGTCAAGATGAGGCAGAAGAAGATGAGGGTCTTCTGAGACCTTCGACTCAAATTTGGGAGGCATGTTATAGGCCCGGCAAGGGTGATACAGTGGGAGGGACAGTTTGGGAATTGTGTGTAACAGATGAGGTAATGTCTAAATATTGTAATTAAATGATAGCATAACATTGTAAAAGCTATGTAATTCAGTCAGTGTGCACCATTTGGAAAATTTTCCTGGGCACACAGCATTTTAATAAGAGTGCTTTTTGCCTTTTAATACTCAAAAATAGTTTAGAGAGTTACTTTTAAGGCATCAGAATTGGTGATGCCATCCACTATCATATTCTTTAAAATACATACAAACTAATTCTTTTCTTTCTCTTTCAGAGTCTGAGAAAAAGCTGCAACAACAGATAATTAATCAGGTATTCAGAAATTTTCATACTTTTTGTTACTTTATTTTTCATGTAGAAGAGTTGTAGAAATTACAGAGGAGAAATTCACAGGACATGCTGCTGTTAACAATACAGATGTGGTAAGGAGTACGTATCAGACAACTGGCTGACTCTGCAGATATGTTGAATTGACAGGAGTAGCCATCATTTTGATTTAAACCTAAGATTTACCATTTAAGGCATTTAGTTCATCTCCTTCTCAGTGTGTTGATGCTAAGGACAAAGCCCAGAATTTAATTGTTCATTGATATCAAATTTTGTAGCATTTAATTTTGTAGCACTTATATTAAAAAAAAATATTTCTCATGTTTGCTAGTGTTTCTTTTAAAAGGCAGAAAGCTATTAATACAAAATACCTGAACAGCACATGTAAGCAGTGTATTTCATTGTTGCTTAGGTTATTTCTGCCATGAATTTTCATTGAGACTGCACTAAACTGTGACATTGCTTGCAGAGGCATTTTCTGTTTTCTCTTTATTACTCTATCAGTTAGGAGTAATTACTTAAGATAGAAAAAAACCCTCATCATGAAGACACCTTATCTTTTCATCAGGAAAAGGATATTGGAACTAAACTAAAACAAAGTTTTTAATCAGAAAGAGAGGAGAAAACCCTGAGTTTACTTTCCTCACCTACGTGTCCTTTTGGATTTAAAAGACCTGACAAATGCAGTGGGCTTGCTTGGCATTCTTGCTTCATTTTGTCTTGCTGAATGCTGTTATCCAGATAGCATATAAATGAGTGTCAGGATTGTTTGTGAGATTTATTTCAAAAAGTCACTTAAAAAGCTGTCACTAAAAAAATTGTATTCCAGCAATTAGCCTCCCTTAAGTAGTCTTCCTTCTAAGCTATAAATTGAGGCATTGGTGTCATGTTGTCACTGTTATCTGTGAAATGATCACCTAGATGAAGGACTAATCTGACAGGTGACTGACCACCTAAACCAGCCTGTTCTGGATCTAACAGCAATTCCCCTGCCATGGCTGAGTATGGCACAGATGTCACTGTATCACTTTCAGTGGCCTGACCTGGCACCTTTCCTCACCAAGTAAACCCTTACATGTCTGGACACTGGTCCTGTGACACAAAATAATATTCAGAGTTGCTACAACTTTTTCATTATTTTGAAAAATTGATAGATAGTCCTATTTAGCCCAGAATATGGCATTGCATAAGCAAAGGAAAACCTTCATTTTTTTAAAAAT
Organism: Serilophus lunatus; assembly: GCA_013399895.1. Lineage (NCBI taxonomy): Eukaryota > Metazoa > Chordata > Aves > Passeriformes > Eurylaimidae > Serilophus > Serilophus lunatus. The sequence continues at coordinate 113,962 of VXBA01000064.1, forward strand.
AGAAATATTTTGAAATTTCATGGAAGTTCTGACTGAGATTTTATATCCTAGAACAAGTCTAATAAGCTTTTATAAGCTAAACTGCATTTTAAAATTAGCCTGAAATACCTTGCCAAGCCCCTTTTCTGAGTCCATACTGGCCAGAAGGGGGGGCACTTGTGTTTTTAAAGCACGACTTGAGGCTATATATGAATGGTTGATTGGAGACCTAATTCTGCACATTTTCTGTGTGACAAAATCAGCCTTGTTGATGCCGTTGCCCTTTTCTAAGGAAGAGTATATTGCAATAAGGAAGACATTTGTCACAGTTTCCAAAGGTGGATCACACTTTCTGTGTCCAGCCTCAGTCTTTTCCTGCATGCTACTGCCTTGCTCTTCATGAATTGCTGGTCTGCTCTGTCTCTCTGCAGTTAAAGTAAGAATATGTAATTTTGTAGGAACACTGCATTTCCTTGATATGCTGAGGGTTTATATAATAAAGCTGTAAAAATGTTGATTTGGGAACAAATAGTAGATATTCACTTTCAAATGGATTCTAACGAAGCTGGTGATATCCCATTCCACATAAACTTCCTTTGGACTTCCAAGAAATGGAAGAATGCTTCAGGAAAGAAATCAATTTCATTCTCAAGTCTATCATTTGGGGCACAGTTGCAGAGGCACTGCATATTTTATTTGTACTTCTAATACTTTGATAAAATCTAAGGTGGGGGTTGATCCTGTTGGAATAACTCTCATGGAAGTATTCTGTTTATTTTCCATACTGAACTTAAAATTTTATATTTAAGATAAGATACTTAACTGGCTTAAGATCCCACAGTCTCCTTTAGTTCGGTTCAAAACTTTGAGTTAAACTGGCTGCTAGAAATTTAAGTGTGGGAGAAGTGTCTCCACAGAAGATGAATGATGTTTACAATTTGACAGGAACAGGAGTGGAAAAGGGTAAATAGCAGGAAATATCTTGGAGAGAGGCGAGTGAAACATAGAAGAGATGGGGAAATGATAGGGTTTCTGTCCCAGTGATCTCCTGCTGGCTAAACCCCTGATTGTGCGTGTCTGGGACCTCCCACATCTGGAGGACCACTATGGTTTCTGTGTGGTTCTTAGCTCTTTCTAAAGCCTATCTATGTCAAGGTTAGTGAAACATGACATAAATAAAACACTAAGGTAGTATCTGCCTCCAGAAACCTTTCAATTAACAGTTATCAGCTTCACTAGCTTTTGTTCCCTTTGATCATAAGGCATTTGCTGGGTTTCCTGCAACACCTTTTTTGTCATTTATGTATATAAATATGCATGTTCATTTAACAGCAGAGGTCATCTACCACCAGCATTCAACCAGAAATAGCATGTACTTAGCTTTTCAGTATTTGTTTTTAACTACCTCTGCAACTTCAGGGTAAATCCTTGCGCCAATGTACAGCCTGATTAGCTGTAACGTGTTAAGCACTGCTGAGGAAAATGCAAGGAAACAAGAAAAAACCTTGTGTTTCTGTGTAACCGTCTTGGCAAAATGACACATTACAGATCACTATTTAAAATGTGTCTGAGAGCAATCCTTTATCTCTCATCCTTACCACTCACATTTGTTTGTGTTGAGGGCTTAATGTACACTTACACATACAATTTTATCCACTGCCTCTGAATCTCTGGAAGACTAACAAGAATATGTGTACTTGCATTTAGAAGTTAATCTGTTTGCACAGTCAGAATTTTGGATTAAAATCCTAGCTATGTTTGAGCTAAGACTTGAACCTGTCCCTTCTGAAGTGAAGCTGCATGTCAGGTCAGGAGGCTGGTGAAAGTGCTCCACAGTATCTGCCACAGTGTACTTAACAGAGCTAGGCTTGGACCAGGGATAACTGTAGCTCTGATGTACTGTCGGTATGTATACACCTTGTACCAAATAAAGTGAAAGGCAACTCAGACACCTGTTAAGTGACAATGTAATTTTGTTGCATAGACCATGTTGAAGAATGATTCGTGACCTCTAGGGTGCTTCAGGTAAACTCATGATGTAAAAAATCTATATTAAAAAATCTATATTCATATGAGCAAAATCTTCACAGTCCAGTCCAAACTCCTTGGTTGCCTTTGTGCACTGCTGTAGTTTATGCCAGTGCTCTCCTCTATCCCCTTCATCATCTCACATGACCTAGCTAGGAAATCTTCTGTCCATGTATGCCAGCTTCCAAGTATTGCTACTTTGAGGTTATCTGATATGTATGTCCCTTAGTTCTGTTTTCCCAGTTTGGAGTCGTATTCCTTAGTGTTACTTACTTTGTTCACTTAAAATTAGGAGCTTTTAATATCTACAAGAGAGCTTATTCATTTAGCCCAGTAAACAAACTGAACTAAAATCACTGAAAGTGATTTCACTTTCATGTGCTTCATGGAATCCCATAATGGTTGAGGATGAAAGGCATCTCTGGAGATCATCTTGTCTAACTCACTTACTCAAAGCAGAGTCAGCTAGAGCAGGTTGCCCAGGATCTTGTCTCTCTGAATTTTGAGTACTTCCAAGAATGGAGACTCCACACCACTGTGCAACATGTGCTAGTGCTCGATATTCACACAGTAGAAAAACTACATTCTTAGATTTCAATGGAATTCCTTGTGTTTCAGTTAGTGCCCACTTGTTCTTGTCCTGTCACTAGACACCACTGAGAGGAGTCTTGCACCATCTTCTTTACTCCGCCCACCTCCCCCTATCGGGTATTTATATACATTGTCATGATCCCTCTAAGCCTTTTGTTCTCCAAGCTGAACAACACCAGCTCTCTCAGCCACTGCTTATATGTCAAATGTTCCCATCTTTTAAATTCCTTGTTGGCCCTTCACTGAACTCACTCCAGCGTGTCTACATCCCATGTCCATTTATACATTGAACTCAGTATGTCCATGTCTCCTGCACTGGGAAGTCTAGAAATGGACACAGCACTCCTGGTGTGCTGGTGTGCCTGTGTCTCACCAGGGCTAAGCAAAGCTAAAGGATCACCTCTCCCGATCTGCTGGAAATGCTATGCCTAATGCAGCCCAGGAGGCTGTTTGCCTTTTTGGCCATGAGAGAATATTGCTGGCTTCCTGTTAGTTCCCATACCCTCAGGTCTATTCCTTCAAAGCTGCTTTCCAGCTTTCAAGCCCCCAACCTGTACTGGTTCCTGGGGTTTTTATTCCCCAGGTGCAGGATTTTGCATTCCACTTTGTCAAATCTCATGAAGTGCCTGTTTACCCATTTCTCATGTCTGTTGAGTTCCCTCTGAACTGCAGCATAACCTTCTGATGTATCAGCCACTCTTCCCAATTATGTATTGCCCACAGACTTGGTGAGGGTACGCTCTGTCCCTTCATCTACATCAGTAATAAAAATGTGGGACAGTTTTGAACACACCATTGACCCTGGGGCACTAGTGATTGGCCTCCAGCGGGATTTTATGCACAACTGTTTGAGTCTAAGCAGTTTATCCAGTTTTCAGTCCAACACACCAGACACTTACCTGGCCTGTACTTCATGAGGTCATTATGGGAGACAGTGCCAAAAGTCAATCAGCTCATCATACAGGCCTATCAAAATGGTCAGGTATGACTTACCCTTCGTGAATCCATGTAACATGAAATCCAGCTGGAGGCTGGTCGCCAGTTGAGTAGCCAAGGGGTCACAGCTGAATAAAATACTCTTTAGCTTCTTTGTTATGTACCAGGATGATGGGATGGAGTGTAACCTCAGGAAGTTGTCAGAGGATACAAAACTGGAGAGAGGCATTGAGACACTAAGTGAGTGTACCACCATTCAGAGGGCCCTCAAAAGAGTGGGGAAATGGACAAACAGAAACCTCATGAAGTTCATCAAAGTGAAATGCACCTGTTTTCTTTTTTTAATTAATTTTTCTTTTTTTATCTAATATATGATCAGCTACAAAAATCGGTTCAGAGAAAATAATCAGGTTTTCCCTACATGTATTAATTTCTTTCTTCCAAGCTGATAAGGTGTACTTCTGAAGTACTGAAAAGGCTGGTGTGAGGTTTAAGCAATGAAGGGCAGCATGGACTGGGAAGCTGGGTTGCAATCCTTATTTTCAGATTTCTGTGTTCCTTCTTGCTCTGTAAAATGCAAGATTTTTCTACCAATGTTAATCAGAAAGTAGGAATCACAATATTCACATGGGCTAGGCAGTTATTATCTTTCCTTGTTTTGCAGACATGGAAAAAGGAAGTGTGAAGGTCAAGGGGCTTGCTTAAAGTTGTAAAACAAAACACTGCCTCTGGCTGGTGCACCTACCCTTGATCACAGTGCTGTTCTTACAATTCCTGTGCTTCAAGGAGGGATGGTGCTTGAACTAGTTAGTGTTTGGGTGGCATGCTGATTTCTGTGTCGCTGCTTACAGATTAATACCCCAAATAGATAGCCATACAAAAATTGCTACAGAATAAACTGGGGTATTTTCTTTTACCTATGGTAAACATTAATTTTTCCCATTCAGTGAAAACAGGCTATGTTACTTTTTAGTCAGTGTGAGAATGGATTGTACAGTGGATAATTCCCTTTGTCAATTCCCAGCCTACTTTCTCAACCACAGCAATTTATGAATGCAATCAATTCTCAAATGTTAATAATTTTATCTAAAAATAAACACATGGATTTGCTTAAAAGTGCAAATGTATTATGGTTTTCTTTCTTATTTACCAATAAAGTCATCTAATTTGAATTAAATGCTAATTGTGATTGAAGAGAAAATGCTTTGAGACCTCTAGAGATCTTACTGTCTCTTTCAAAGCAATTTGGGAGAAATTGAATTCTTCATGCCTGAATATACATTAATATTCTTCATCTGAACCTAGTTTCATTTGAAACTGTTCTTATTATTTCTAAAAGAGTGAGATGTCTTGTTTGTGCTGGAAGATAAGTGTGTTTGACTGCAGACAATATAGGAATGGATTCTATTCACCAGGAAAAAAACCCTGTTACTCTTAACCACAGCCACTAAGGTGAGAAATTCTGCCACATGTGCAGAAGCACATCATTGCATTTCAGGCCTCTCTTCTCAAAGGGAGTAGTGGGTCTTGTGGGGAAGGAATACAGTTGTTTAACATCTTGGTTTTTACATTTCTCGCTTTTGGTTGTAAATGTCCCCAGGGTGCCCTAGGGAGACCTGTTCAGTCGTGCTGCCAGACCACCTCCCTCTCAGTCATGTTGGAAGCTGGGGACAATTTTAGCCAACTTTGACACAGCTGTAAGAGAATATCTCAGTGATGTGAGGGGTGGTGGATGCCCTTGCTGGGAAAAAGGCGGTCATTGGTATGCCAGCTTTGTACCCATTTCAGGAGAGGGCATGAAGGCGGGTGGTTAAGCCCACTTGGGCACAGGCAGGAACTGGAAGTGCTGGCCAAGGAGAGGTTGGATGGGGAAACATGACTGAAATTCCTCCAAAATGGGACTACCATTTGTGTCACGTCTTGTAAGAATACCTTGTTCAACAGTTTGTTTGTAATCTGATGTTTGCAGCAAATGAGGGAAGGATTTGGTATCTGACTCAAAAACTTTTGGCCTTAGAATCACATATCATACATGCTCTTTGCCTCATTTTTATTTCAAATATCTTAATGGGCATCCAAGCAACTACTTCAATAACTGTATCTTTATTGTAATTCAAGGGGGGAGGTCTGAAAGGAAACGAAAGTGCCTAAATTCAACATAAGTCCAGATCTGCAACAACCTCTGCTTATTCACCGCATTCCAGTGGAGGTGGCTGAACCTCACTGGCCTGTTCTGTGGTACAGGTGTGCCCCAATGTTGGCAGGACTGATCCAACACGGGTGCTTCTTATCTCAGTGTAGTAGAAACCCAGAAAGGGTGATGCTTCCAGGAAAGCTCATATCTGCCAGATTGGACCACATAAATTCTAGGTATGCCAGGTGGTCTTAACATGGTGTTGGGATGTCTGTGAATACTGTCAGTGATTTCTTGAAATAAGGAAGTACAGGTTCATTTTCTTCCTCTGCCCAAGCAGATTCAAGCCTACAACTTCTGTTACCTGTACGACCCGTGTTACATCTTGCCTGTATATAAAAGTGAATTAGAAAGAGAGAGGCTTATTCTATGTCTGGTGATTACAGCACATGCTGGAAGAGGGAAGCCGGGGTTTCAGTCCCAGCATGTAGGGTTAGCCTCCAGCATTAATGCCCAGCAGTTAAGTCACCTTCCTGCAAAATATATGTACTCTTGCAAACAGGGCAATAGGGACAGGGTCTCTCCTGTGCAGGCTGGGCATTGATCAACAAGGGCTGAGGCATAGTCCCTAATACCTTCTGATAAAATGTTGACATGTAGCCTTAGACATCAGCTCTTTTCTTTAGAGAAGAAAACAGATGTTGTTTAAAATATGAAACACGCTCAAAAATACCTGCCTTACTTGAGTTGTGAACATGCAAGTGGCATTACCTGTTTTCAAATGTATATTTCAAATATACTTGAAAGAAACAATTTGGAGGGTTGCATCTGACAACAGAGGGAACAGTTTAGGTCATTTGGCTTGCTTTTGTGCTTTAACTTGTGAAAAAATAGACACATTAACATTACATAATGAACTCAAATAAGAGATCTATATATAATATACAGGGATTACCTGAAAGTGTCATCTTCAGGTTTAAGATACTAGTCTTATGGTTCATAAAATGAGTATTGCTTGTTTAGTTTGAATTTCAAGTTGCTTAAGGTGCTTTGCTGTGAGACTGTTCTGTATAGAAGTATAAGTGAATGTCGATGAAGATTATCCAGCCACTGATCATAGTGGCTGACTTAGGTTTTATGAACACAGAGGAAGACTGAGCTCAGAATTAAACAGTTTGAACACACCAGTTTACCTGTACCCCAAACAAGTGTTACTACATAGGAAGGAGTTTGGGATAAATATGGCCAATTGTTAAGAGGTCTGTGACCTGAAAATTGCCATTTATTAACAGTGCATCTATCTTTTATTTACAGTGCATCTTAGGTACACATCTAGAGACATGCCGTCCCTGCAAATTGGCTGCAGACTCTGTCCAGACACAAGCTGTCTGGGCTGCAGTGACTCTGTGCTTACTTACAAGTCTGTAAGTTACAGTGCAAAGAACCAGGAACATAAAACTGTTGTCATGAAGTGAGAGAAGCAGCAGCAGAATTACACTGTCCTGAAGCGAATTTGTTATTACCATCAATTGACCTCGACAATTATTTATTAGTAATAAGGGAGTGGAGCGCTTTATTTTATTTTCAATACTTAGTTGTAGTTGTCTTGGTGAATCTTTAATCTGTCATGCAAGCTTATATATTAGTTTCTGATAATAATAGCATTTCTATTGGTACTTTTTCTATTTTTCTGCCTTGATCTTTCTTACCCTTCCCATTCTGAGCATGCTTTGGAGCAACCAAATGCTTTGACTTTGAAAGCAGAAACAGGAGGGAGTTAATTCCAGATTTGAACAAGGAATGGCAAGTAAAATGAGAGCTTAACTGCCTTCATCCAAGTTGCTGACCACGTGAATCAGCTTGTGGAAGTGGCTCGTGCAGACTGTCTTGCCTCATTAGCATGGGTGACTTAGTGCTCTCTGTAGATGAAGACAAGGCAGGGAGAGGAGGGGAGCCCTGTGCAAAGCCAGGAGTCCTATCTATGTAGTAGATCTCAGATAAAGACAAATGGGTTCTTCCTGTCCCCTTATTAAATAGGGATGGGGCTACTGCTATATTCATGATAATGTTGCTATTTATCTTACCCCATTGAGCCTCTCCACCTTCCCCACTGCCTGGGGCTTGGGTTGTTCTCCTCCAAAGCCATCTCTGGACTGGGTTCTCCTTTCATATTTTTCTACACCAGCTCACTCATTGACACTTGGCCACACTACATAAAAAAAAAAAAAATCTCTTTCCCTCTTCACTAGCTTGGTCTGTGTCCTTGCCATAACTCCAAGTCACCCTGCAATGAGATGCTGAACTTTCTGCTAACAGATTCAAGGGGTAATAGTCACTGATTCACAAAGCTGTGTTTTGAAAAGCAGTATTTAAAATTACTGCTATCTGTTAATTAAAATCTACCTGCAGTATATTTTTGCTAGTATGATGAGTTACTCTCATTTGTGTCTAGCTCAGAGTTCACAAGAACCTCATTTGAACCTAATTGTAATTCAGCTACAAACTGTGAAGTTTGCCTCTTGGTCTCTGCAGGAAGTTCTGAGTATCTTATATACTCTTTTTTTCTTTTTTTTTTTCCCCCTCGATTTGTTTCTTAATCTTAAAGGTGCTTGGTACAAGTATACATGTTCTAGGGATACATATCTCATAGGAAATGCATTGTCTGTTAGAGTAAGATCTTGCTTGTCAGGATTTATGGCTCCACATACAAAATATTCCTAGATCTTAATCCAGAAAAAGATAATTTTTGGGCTTTTTGAAAACTTCAGGCAGAAAGAACAATGAAAGTTCAAATCACAGTGGTTTCGTTCTTCCCCTTCCATAATGGAGTTGCATCAGCCACAGGGTATCTTTGACGGAAGTACCTTTGCTAAAGTTGCAGTGATCACAAGGAATACATGTGTCATCTCTGGCTTGTGAGGAACGTAGCATTAATGTTATGCCCTAAATAAATTAGATAAGCCAAAAATTCATGGCTTCACAGAGGGGTGAGGGGTTAGGGGTGCCTGTCTCTGGAGTAGCTGTTTTAAGCACACGTGATGAATAAAGAGGTTTCTCTCCACTGTACAAAACCAACTCATCAGCAAATATTCTCTGTCACTTGTGGCCTGCCTAGATAGTCTCTCCTTTGGGAGATCCTGTAGGGGTTTTTTTAGCTCACCAACATTACAGTAAACAGCTGCTATGACATGAGAGAATTCTGAACATATTTACGTATTAGCTCAGGTGGTATAGTAGTAGAGGAATATGGCTATTCTGAATTATGCTTTGCAAATAGTCTTCTATCACAAAAGAAGTTAAGGGTAATCTCCTTTTAGCAGACTTAGGAAAATTTGCACATATATGTGTAAGTACAGCTGTAAATGTTTGTACAGCCAAAATGAGGTAGTAACAGATCCAGGCTTCACTGGCTTGCTGAAGATAGGAATCCTACAAACTTTTCTTCATATATAAACTACATACCAAGTCTGAGCCATCTGCTGCAGTCATGGCCCTCTGATGAAGAAATTCTCATTGTTCTCAGTTATCATAGAATAGTTTGAGTCAGAAGGGACCTTTCAAAGAGCACCTAGTCCAATCTTCCTGCAATGAGCAGGGACATCTTCAACTAGATGAGGTTGCTCAGAGCCCCATCCAATTATTATGGGAAAACTTGATGTCTTAGGCTGAAACTATAGACTCATGCATACCTACTATGCAAGTAAAAAGATGTTTGTTTCATAGTCCTCCATTATTCAAGATGCCTTCAGCTAAAAAAAAAAACTAAATTAAGAGACTGATCTCCATGTGCTCCTTGATAATTACAGAATGAGAGAGTGAATTGGAAAATGAATCTTGTGTCAAAAGACCCTTTTTCTGTCAATTTTCTGCAGAGAGATCCTAGGTAAACAAATAAGGGTTTGAAGTTATATTGTCATTATAATATAATCTTCATATAAGAAGCAATGTGTAGAAATACAGTGAAATATAATATCCAGTGCTGTAGTTTGTTCTGAACTTTGGCACTGCTGAACACATCTAGTCCCAAAGCACTGGGATGTTAGTGAGGATACTATATACTCAAAAAAAATCCTGTAATTTCATCACTGCCCTCTGCAATGGGGACCATTTCATCCTCTCCTAGTTAAATTTCTGTGAGTATGTATTACAGAACCCCCGTCTGGGTTGGTCAGAAAAATGTTCTGTCCTTCTAAGTACTTTTTACAAGTTTTGTCCTAAAGGGTGAAGGTTTTATCATCTTTGAATATCTATATGTTTGCAGAGCGTTCATTTTAGCTACTTAGTGTAAGAGTGCTGATAGGGCCCCCTGAGCAGTCAAACCTGCAGCAATCAGACTCAAGCTGCAGAAAAAAACAGAGCACAGCAGGCTTCCAAGGTGACTCATGCAGTTATTCCTAAGCAGTTCCTCTTTCAGGAAGGGTGTTTTAGGAAAGAAGGTGTAGTAGCTAGGTGTTGAGAATCAAATCATACATTACTAATACTTACAGTGCAGTTATTTGGCAGCTAAGAAAAACACGAGAAAACAGAATATTTATTTCCTCCACTATTTTTTGTACTCCATTTTATGTTGAGCTTATTTAGTTTTATTATTCTTGTTAGTTAAAATGAATATCCAGCACTAAAGCATTTAGGAAAACGTGGCACTGTCTGCACTGCAGGCCATTAAGTCTTCATGAATCAGCCCTGGAATATCAGCCTTTCCAATGCATCATTATCTTTTTGCATAGTGAGTTGCTCTAATTGCAAACTGTCTAGAGAAGATCCCACCCGTGCATTGTAAAATCATCACAAAGCATAATTGGATGAGTCTTAACCATTCTTGGCAGTAGTCAAACCTCTTCTACCCCAGTGGCTTGTGAAGGTATTAAGGGAAAGGACAGCTTCAATGTGTGTAAAAGAAGGTATTGGCTATTTATTTTTACAGTGAGGAGAAATCTTTTTGTGGATGGGGAGGAAGAAGGAATCTCCAGCAATAAAAACATCAAAAAAAAAATCCATGAACCCATAATGACTCAAAAATGCCTTTTGTTTCAATAGCTTCTCTGAGTTGCCTGTCAGTAGCCAAACACCACGCTAACACTTTATTAAATTCATTTTTTCCTTTAAAAATTCTTGAATCTGTCTTCAGTTCCTGCCTAGCGAAAATGAGACAGAGTGCCTACTCTTCTAAACTGGACTTATGGCCATTTCTTAACTTCCTTTCAAATGTGTTAATGCAAACAGAGGACAGGGCTCTCTGCACAGCTACTGTCAAAACTGCAACACTTCTTTGGATTTTAATTCTCAGAATAAATGTACACAACTTACTGTGTAGGTTGCCAACTAGTCTCAAGGACAGCCGTGAATCTATCCAAGGTAACCAAGGTGGAGTTCATCTTCTATGCTAGGCAGCTGGTTCCCAAAATTAGCAGCTCTTTGGAAAGCCACTGATGGAGATTCCTGTTCTAGGACACTTGGCTCAAAGTTTGCTTGGGAAGATCTGCACGGAGAGTTAGTGTCTGATATTACCTGTGTGCTGTTGTTGATGTATGTTCAGGCATTTTCCAGAGCAATGATGCTCGGCAGCTTGTGGGATGGACCGTTAGAAATTAGATATAATGAACAAGGATTTTTTAAAAAGAGTTTATTGGTTTTGCAAGTTTCTATTTTCCTGTTCCGGCTGTGGGGGGGGGGAAAAATCAATATAACATTGAGATGTTCAAGTCTTTTAAATGTCATAAAATGCGCATTGAGAAATCACTGGTACCAAGAGGAAGGCGAAGAAGGCACTCCACTTTGTGTAAGACTAGTGCCATAAAACAATTAAATACTTTTAAAGTGTCTGGCTGTCAGCTCTCTCATTCACATTAAGTGTCAGACTGTCGGGTAGTTTTGCTTAGGGAATAAGGCACCATCTATTAAATAAATTCTGTTAGTTTCCTAAGAAAACTTTGCAGTTAAACATTCCTCATCAAAAATAAAGCCTGATTCATCTCTTCATTCATCTTACCTTTATTAGATACTAACCAAGCTACACAAGCAAGTGTACAGGAAAGTTTGACCTTTGTTTTTTTGGGCATTTTTTTTGAGTTGGAAAACTTCCATGGCAATGTACTAGCCATTTATGTCTTCAGAAAATATCCCTATCCATTATCCACTCCCATTCTTACACAGAGCAAGTTAGAGCCAGCATTTACTGCAAGGACACTTTCCCTCGTGGAATCTATAAAAACATTTACTAGCCAATAGTATTGTATTCTGTATGGGATATATGTCTCAAAGAGAAGAGGAAGTAACTAGTAGTATTTTACCTATTTAGATTATTTTTTGGTCCTTAGAGCTTCCTGTTTCATTGGTTTCCCCCTAAGTATTTTTTTTATTATTATTTCTGTTTGGAGCACTTTTTTCCCTAACAGATTCTTTCTTCTTTTGTCCCATCTCACTAGAAGGAAGCATCTTCCAAGTGACTCTCACTGTGCATACGTTGTTCCTCTAGGGTGTTAACTGAGATTTCTCTGAACAGTTCTGTTCATCCTTCTCTGAAGTCTTTAATCTCATGGAAAATCTTGTAGTAGGAGTTTCTACAGGTGCATTCACAGTTTCTGGAACTAAAATGCCATTCTTCTTGGTATCATCTGGAGTTATCCCCTGAGGTTGGTCCTGGATCCATGGCAGACTGTTTAAAATGGAACAAAATCAAGACCGCACACCTTTCAACCTGTCCTTTTCCTTCCTGTCCTAGTAGAACTAGGGCATTTTCCACTAATTCCACTAATTCAGAAGGCTGAACTTTCCTCTGAAGTGTAGAGTTCATTTTCGTGGCTTTAGTTTGAAATTTGGGTGGTTTAACTTCTTTGCACTGAAATATGTCCTGAAATACACTGCTAAATTCAGATGACGTACCCCAGGAAGTCATGAGATAGTGCCCTCTCTTGATTTTTTTCTGCGTCGGGGAACTCCAGTACAAGCATGTATCACTGGAGACTATTTTCTAAATTTTCATATTCCCCTGAGCTGCACTGATGAATTTACAATCTTTAGTTACTTTAGCATTGTTACAATTTTATTCCTACTTCTGTAGAGCCTTGTATTGTGGGGTTGGTTTCTGTGTATCCCATACTTTTTGTTTCACCTTTTTAAGTTACAGGTTTTCCTTTTAAGGTAAAAACATTGAATTCATTTGCAGGTCTGTGGTTCTGCACTTGCAAGAATGGCATTTTGCCATTCACTGTGATGCTGAAATTCCCATTAGGCTAATACTCATACCCTGGTTTACTACTACTACTGCCTTCTGTTGTTACACGCTAACTAAGCTCCTGATTTATTTCCATCCTAGGATGGAAGAGATAAATCTCTAGACACATGTGCTTCCTTTGTTTCAAGGAATATAATTTAGACAGAAATTAAAAAATATCTATTAGAAAAGCTGACCACATCAAATCAAATGAATTCAGGTATGTTTTTGCATCTCTAAAAACCCCAATGTGGCCTCTCTCACAGAGGTACAATTCCTGCATGGTTCTCTTATTTGTTTTCACCAATACAAAAACAGTTTTAGACAGTTCAGTGGAAAAAAAAGACCTAGTGGCTTGCAGCAGTACATAAAAGACTGGTCCCCTGGGTTTGTTTTTGTTAAGCAGCATAGGCTAACTTTTCTTGGAACTGCTTGTTTTTTCATAGGCTTTATTTCAAACTGGAATTCAAATTGTGTTCCATTCATTACCATTTCTTACATTATGTCTCTGAGTTTTTAACAGCTTTCATTGAATCAGCCTATGAACTTTCCTATCCTCCCAAATCCACATTTACAATCTGCCAGTCCACAAATCAACTTTCCAGTAAATGTTTAATCAGTTTATGGCAGAAAAGCCTTTTTATGTAGATTTCAAAAAAAAGTTAGACTTATGAAAGCAGTCGAGCAGACTGTGCATCTCTGTCCATCTAATCATTTGACTGTCAAGTGGTTTTGGTGTATGGATGTTTAAAAATCTGTTGATAGGAATCCTCCCTCTCTGGATATGTAATGAAAATAAGTAACTGTATAAGTGTCCCAATGCAACAGGCTTGCTTACTGATGGGAGAAAAAAAATCTACAAGCCCTAGTAGATGTGAGAATCTGCCTGTGAATGAGCAAGCAGAAGTACCAAAACTGCAAGAAACTCTTCAGTCAACTTGCATGATACAAGAGCCTGAAGAACTTGATGGCAAACACAGCTTTGATGTGTTTGATGACAAAAACAGCTTTGCTGTTCCTCCAGTTTGTGGCTTGCACAGGGGCTGGGGACATTGAAAGAGGTGTTTGATGGCCAAGTCTCATCTTTTCACATTCTTTGTGGGGTCACTATGTTTAGTGAGTTGCTGTCATTAATGTTGATTTTTAAATACGTCAGATGGAATAGGCTTGAAAGGCAGCTATTTTTCCTTACCTGTGAAAGCAGCTAGGTCAGACACAGGTGTCTGTATTGCAGACACTTGCATGTACATACAGTCCAATGCATCCCACTTCCATTATCTGTCTGTAGGCGGATAGGAATAGGAACTTTTTGGAGAGAGGATTTTGTCTGTCACTACATCTTGCTTAAATCCAAGGTTTCTCACCTAACACCATTGGGGGAACAAGGCTTACTCCAAGTCGTGATGGTGGGAGTAGATCCAGAACCTGTTACTATGATTGTGCCAATGTGCTCCAGAGAATGACCATGCAACTCAAACACTGTTGTCATGGGGGAAAATGTGTTCAGAAGAGAAAAGCTCCTGGCCACCCCTACCAGGACTATCAGCCTCCCTGTGTGAATCATTTCTGAATTCTTAAAATGTGTGACTTGAGCTATTAATTTTTGTAGGAAAACCTACTGTGTGTTAACAGGTAAGCTTCAGAAGCATGTATTTCAGTAATTTGCCCAGCTTGTTCCTGAATTAGGTCTACTGATCGAGTGGTTCAAAAGAGACTTTGTAGTACCAGATGTGGTTTGGTTGCGAGCACACCCCACCTTGCTGCTGTTGCATCTTGAATAATGTGTCCAGTTCTGGGTCCCGCAGTTTAGGAAGGACATGGAGATGCTCAAGCATGTCCAAAGGAGGGCAACACGGCTGGTGGGGGGCTTGGAACACAAGCCCTATGAGGAACAGTTGAGGGAGCTAAAGTTGTTTAGCCTGGGGAAAAGGAGACTCAGAGATGACCTTATCACTCTCTACAACTTCCTGAGAGGAGGTTGTACTCAGGTGGGGGTTGGTCTCTTCCACCATGCAGCAACTGATAGAACAAGAGGTCACTGTCTCAAGCTGCGTCAAGGAAGGTATAGGCTGGATATTAGGAAAAAGTTCTTTATGGAAAGAATCATAAAGCACTGGAATAGTCTGCCCGGGGAGGTGGTAGAGTCATCATCTCTGGACATATTTAGAAAAAGACTGGACATGGCACTTGATGCCATAGTCTAGTTGGGTGTTAGGGTATGGGTTGGACTCGATCTTTGAGGTCTCTTCCAACCTAGTTATTCTGTGATTCTGTGAATGAGCTGGGCTGGGCCATCACTGCACTCTAAGCTCTTCTCCTTTCCATATTTGCAGGAATTCACACTCCCACCTCCAGGGATGCCAAGAAAAGCAGTGTGGAGCAGAGGCACTCCTCTGGGCCTCCGTAAACGTGAGATGGCTCTCTCAAGCAGCAGGCATTGGCAGAGCAAGGCTAACCCTTTCGATGTGGTGGTTGCCTCCTTGGTGAGCCAACTGCCTGAGCAGCAGAAGACGAGTGAGTCACCTCTTAGCTGGTTCAGAAGAGTGTATTTACCTCCTGCACTGCACCCTTTAAACAAGACATTAGTCAAGGGTAGCAAGTGGAAGGACATAGATAGCACCCAGGAAAAGCGCAGATCATTCCTGCATGACTTCTGTAAGAAATACAACAGCAGAAAGAAGCTGCAAACCCATCTGGTGCATTTGGTGTCAAGAATTTATGTGGAGGACAGACACAAGGTCCTATACTGCGAAGTGCCAAAAGCAGGCTGTTCCAACTGGAAAAGGGTCCTCATGGTGCTCAATGGACTTGCTGTTTCAGCACACAATATTTCCCATGATGATGTGCACTATGGAAACCATCTAAGGAAGTTGGACAGTTATGACCTAAAAGGGATATACACACGCTTGAACATGTACACCAAGTTTATATTCGTACGTGATCCTATGGAAAGACTGGTATCTGCCTTCAGGGATAAGTTTGAACATCCAAACAGCTATTACCATCCAGTATTTGGGAAGGCAATAATTAAGAAGTATAGACAAAATGCAGATGAAGAGGCTTTGAAAACAGGATCAGGAGTTAAGTTCAAGGAGTTTATTCAATATCTGTTAGATTCCCATCGACCGGTAGGAATGGACATTCATTGGGAGCAAGTCACTAAGCTCTGCTATCCCTGCCTCATCAACTATGATTTTATAGGAAAGTTTGAAACCCTGGAAGAAGATGCCAATTACTTTTTGCAGATGGTAGGTGCTCCAGCCGATCTGAAGTTCCCTAAATTCAAAGACAGACATTCCTCTGATGAAAGAACAAGTGCAGAAGTAGTGAGGCAATACTTAAAGGAATTGTCTAAGGAGGAGAAACAGCTGACCTATGACTTCTATTATTTGGATTACTTAATGTTCAATTATACATCACACATTGTATAGCAACAGAATAGCTTCAGGCTTTTATTAGATATTTATAATTTTGAGATTCACAACTACTTTGATATTAGCACCGAAAGGAAACAAAGTTACTACTAAGCAGAGTTGTCTTAACTTAGTGGGGATTTTATAAGCTAGAGTGATATCAATTGTGTACTAGTTTGAAATCAAACCAGTGGGAGATTGCAAGTCAGAATTATAATTTAATAGAAAAAAGAAAATTAAAAGAAATAAATAAATGCAGTAGAACAAGAACACTGACAAAGTCAGAATACACCCTGACACTCTATGGTGGTAGCCGTCCAAGCAAAGCAGTTCCATTGAAGCGGTGATCCTGTAGAGAGAAAAGGGTGAGAAAGTCCAACAGTAGCTCTTGTCCTCTGGGAGTCCAGTAGGTAAGCGCTGGTGTGGTGTTCAGAGTCTCAGCTTATATCCAGGATGGAATAGTTGGCTCCTCTCTCTGGGTGAAGCATCTCACAATGGGATGGTGAGTCGTGTGATAAGGCCTGATGGGCCCATTAACAGCAGATAGTCCAGGGAGGAGCTATCTATGAGTCATGGGGCGAGGCATTGATGGTCCATTAACAGAAGGTAGTACAGAGGGAGGAAGCGAGGAACACTGCTTCAACAGCTCACAGAGATGGTAATAGAATATACTTCAACCAAGGACAAATTGGCGCTAAATTATAGGAGAATGCACAGAAAAGAATACCTGTAAACAGCATAAATTGCACTAAAATGCCTGAAAAAGCTGTTTTTACAATTATGGATTATACTATGGGAGTGGTAGCTCAGCCAGCTGTTGCATTAGCCTACATAGTGTTCTTTTAATGGTTTAAGAAAAAACATTTGGAGTACCATGATTCTTTTTTTGTGTGTCTGCTTTAAAATTCATTTTTGAAACAACTTCGGAATGTATTTTTACTTTCTGTCACTTATTAATAAAGAAGCACCGGCTAATTTTCTAAAATGTTTGCAGTGTCCTCAGTTACAAGGCTTAGTTGTTTGATTACCATTGATTACCTGATTTTTCTAACTGAAGGATGCTCTTGAATACAAATGCACCAAACTACAAATAACACAGCAGCTCAGCTGATGAGAAGAGTAAATTTGGAAAAATATATGAAGTGCCAGTGTGCTACCCCATTTTGATTGATGCACTGAAGTTGACACTATGATCCTCCTTTCAGAGAGCTACCACATTCATTAAAATTAAGATTTTCATTTACAGTGGGTGCATCATTTCACGTGCATATTGTGATCCTAGTATTCACAGGAGTCTTCATTTCTGGTGATAGAGCAAAGTTCTAGTGTGGTATCTAGGGAACATTTTAAGGTCTGTACTGAGAAGGAACTTCAATGCAACTGCTGTGGCTGTTCTTGATTTGCCAGGGTCCAATCATCAGCCCAGCTCCCAGCAATTTGTTACACAGAAGGTGTGTATACCCATTTCCTCCCGAGCCCATAAACTGGATCTGCTTCCAAAGCTTCCTGAAGTCACCTAGTTTTGCTGTCCTGCCTGTCTTTTCAGCCACCAGCAAACAGCAGGAGTTTTATGTGGTAGGGTGTGTATTGGTGATTTGTTCTAGAGGCAGACGTGTCCGTAGTCCCACAGTCTTGATTATAAAAGGAAAAAGTATCCTGTATCCTTCCTTTCCTCCCTCGAGTGCTGCCTGACCAATACATGCAGTTGTTCCTGCAACCTGCATTGCCAGATAGATAGCCAGGGTGTCCCAGGAGGAGGAGAAGTCCCTGTAAAATCATAGGATCATGGAATCATTGAAAAAGACCTCTCAGATCATCGAGTCCAACCATTAACCTAACACTGCCAAGTCCACCATTAGATCATGTCCCTAAAATGGATAGGGAAAAATCTCTATGCCCTTTTGCAATAAAGATGTCACCTAATCTTTGCTTTCTGGAGTGGCTTGGGACATCTTGCTCCAGTGTCTTGATATAGCAAGTTGCAGAATTAGGAAACAGCCTGATGGGAAAGTGATGCAAGTAAAATATCCTTTTCCTCTGTTCCCAAGCACTGGTCATAACTAGCACAATTATTGTTGGTTTTTCCCTTATCTCAGGCAAATGTACAGCTACAGCCCTTCCCGCAAGAATAATTGTCCCTGCTGAAAGGGCAGACCATTTAACTTGCTGCATGTTTCTCTCTCTATTTTCTTTTCTGAAGAGGAAAAAAGCCACCTCCAGTCTCTGTGGTACCAGTGTGTAATTGAGCAGTCTCTGTACGTCTTCCCTTGTGGCAGCATGAGCCACTCCAACGGAAAAAGGTAAAAGCATACTGGGCAGCCCAAGTTGGAGGTGGTGCTATTTGTGACTAGCAGCACCCATAGCTGAAACCATCCTGTTCCCGGGGGCCATGTAGCAAAGAGAAGAAAGAAAAAGCCATCATCGCCATGAGATGTGGGGAAGTGCAGATTTTCAGCACCGATGAGAAGTTAGAAGAATGCTTTGTAAATACACACACTGTTACTTGTGTGAGCTCCTGCTGTGCCTGGATGGACTCACAGGTGTTAACACCAGAAACATTTGAGAGAGGATACCTGACAGTTGAACTGTCCCCATGCATACATTTCCTCAGGTGACCAATATGTCCTTAAATTTCCCCTTTTAAACACAAATGGTGTTTGATTCCAAACTTTGGTGGCGGAAATCCCTCCAGATTTTCCTGTGGGCTCCATCCCACACTAATAGAGCTTTGCACTCTGCCTGCAGCACCATGGGGAGCGCAGCCATGCCATGGCCAAGTGCTCAGCCTCTGGGGAACCACGCCAGGGAGGTGCTTCCTTGCGGCTGCTGCTATGCTGGACGCCAGTACACTGCCATTCTCATGTTGTGCACCATGCTGGTTAATGATCCTTTACCCAGAAGGATTTATTTTTTATTTAATTTGGCCGTGCACTTTCATGACTGCTGCTCTCAAGTGGGACTATGCATTAGGACATTCAAAAACAGCTCCTGACAGTTTTGATTTTGTAGCATCCAACCTCCTAACTTATGTGAAAACCTCCTAGATTTCACTTGTGTGTGACCTCTCAATTCTCTGCTCTTGTAAATATTAATTCAGTCTCAAATCCTGAGTGAATAGCTCTTGCTTTGCAGGAAGGCCATTGATGATACTAAATAAAAAATAAACTATAAAAAAATATTAAAAAATTAAATATTATAAAAATAAAAAATATCTGTTATGAATGTATGTTAATTGTTAATTTATAGACAAAAAACAGCTCACATACTAATGTGTTATTAAAAACATATGAGGAAAAAAGTTTAATGTGTTAATAAAGAATAGAGGCCAATTTATATATGAGTTTTATATGAGTAATTCAGAGAAATAAATACTAGTAAATGTCAAAGTCTGAAGAACTTAAGAAGTTAAGCTTCACACTGAGCTCACTTTAGTGGCAAACCTTCAGCCTATCTGATCAGAGAATAACAGAAATTTGGGAGCACAGGTGTAATTATATTAGAAAATCTGTACAGTCTCATAAGATGTCATCTACTAACTGATCTTAGATAAAGCTATTGTTTAAGCCAAGGAGAAATTATTAGCAAATGTTTGTTATCTGCAACTGAGAGGTAAAATGACATTGATTTGCATGCATCCATGGACATGGACATCAGGTTCGCAGATTGTTGTCTTGAAAATCTGGTATAGTTTGCATTTGTGATTTAACAGAGGAGGACACTAGTTAAGGCCTTTAAAACGTCTGTGCACAGAAGCGTAATTGTTTTAGCTGCACTGTTGTTCTATGGCTCTAATGAAAGTAATTTAACTTCTTTGTATGCTCAACTTCAAATTTCATAGCCCCTAACTGCACTTAAAATTCATTTTTTGAAAAATCCTACCCAGACTTTTGTAAAGGAGAGCCTCTCCATAGTCATCTTCAGCAACCTAAGGGATTCAGATGATCTCTGTAGCAGCATCTAGATTGTTCTTTGCCTCATTAACCACATTTTGAAAATCACCAGCCTGCTTTGCCAGGAATTAAGTTACATGATTTAAAATTAACATAAGAGTTTAGCATAATTGAAGTGGGACTGTGATATCTGACTTATGGGATTATAAGAGATAAAGGCATAATTTGCAGCATAAAAGATAACCTCTATTTTTAAAAGTAAATCTTAAAAGGTCAAATTGTGAGGTTGAGTTGTGACTTTTTTTATATTTTGTAAGATTGCTAAGCAAAAACAAAAACTGAAGGTTGTCCACTATAACTGGAATAAAATCCCACATCCGCAACTGTGCACAGATGTTTGTTTTATTCAGAAAATTATATTGAATGTATCCAAAAGAGGAATGAAAATACGTTCTACAACATGCGGTGCAATTACATTTACACTGGAGATCAGCTGTGGCATGCAGAGCCTCTTTTAAGGGGCTTCATTACAGTAAATGTTTTTTAGTTATGATCATTCCTTCATTTGAAGATATCTAAGTACTTCTTTAATGCAGGATGGTTGTCAGAGCAAGTCAAATGTGCTGTAAAGGCATTACAGGGAATCTATGGGACGGATGGAGCAGGAGGAGTGTGCTCCTTCAGCTCGTGTCTTTTCCAAACACCAGACAGTTGTGCTTCCCTCCTGAAATTAAAACTTGATTTTTGGAAACTAATGTTCTGTATCTACCTTTTTTCAAAAATGGATCACTATTAAATAAAATCAAATCATTTTATTTAATAATAAGGTTTTAAAAAGATAAAATATAAATCAATTTAAATTAAACTGCATAGGTGTGCATGCTCGAATTCCAATATATTTGTCAAGGCAGCTTCATTTTTCAGGTAAGATTTGGCTTGCCAAGCTCAGACACAGCCATTGCACTCATCTCTTCTAAAACTGCTGATAAACTGTTGCTTGCTGGAAGTCAGAGGTGTGCAGCCACATTGCAATCAAACATGACACATACTCTTGAAATGTCCTCTGGTGGAACTCCCCCAAAAGGCCAAGTTTATTGGAGCTACTCCTGCCTCCGGCTGTTCTATCTTGGTGATGTGTCATTGGAGAGCACCACTTTAATTTTAAATGCAGTTTAAATTTAAATGAAAATTGCAATATGACACTTTGCGAAAGTCTGAGAGGAAAGTATTTTATTAGAGTTTTGTATTGCATATGTAGGTTATGTATAAAAGTCTTTGTTGTATATGCCTTCAGGCTAACAATACATCAGATAAGTCTTTTTAACTAATGCTAATACCACCTTTATAACCTCCTGTGATGCCTTCAAAACTAAATGACTTTTTTTTTTCAGAACCTGAAGTCTGAAATCAGACTATAAATTATTACACTTCATTAAAAACATGGATGCTCCTGCCCTGTATCAACCGATTCATGTACAGTTCAGGGGGCAGGGCAGGTACTCAGAGTACTGGGAATTGGAACTATCTGTCTTAGCTAAGGACATCTGTTCGTATCCCCAGATACCTGGGATTGCTTTGACTTCTGAAATGTGTCCAAGTGAGTGGATGCAGGAAACGATCATATTGTTTAGTTTAATGAATATCTTAGATTGTCTGGTACTCATAAAAGTATCTGTTTTATGGAAGAGCAGTTGATCTGAACTGTAGCTAATGGCAAAGTCCCACATATTTCTTCTATGTTAGATGTAGCTCTACTTGTGGCTGGAGTGAAAAACTTGGACTTCAGAGACCTGGATCTTCCTCTTGGTTCTGTAAATTCATAGACTTGTTGGACAAACATAAAAAGCTCTCTGTGTTCGTGTCCGCACTAATAAAGTGGTCCCGTAAATGGAAGGAAATTATACCATGCTCTTTCTCCTAAAATCACTGAACTATGTGGATAATGAACTGTGGTTAGAAATTCGGTATTGGTATGGAATTTAACTCACAGGATATTCATTGCCTTTCTTTATGTTTTACTTCCAATTTCTTGGAGGAAGATGGGGACTTCCCAGCTTTGCTCCAGCCAAGAAATGCATCAGTCATCTCTATTCTGGGCAATTGGCAGCCTTAAGAATGCAAGCTCTGTTTAAAAACATTGTGCATCAATCAAGCCTATCCAGGCAGTGCCTCGGCATAAACCCCAGTGCCAGGTTGTCTGTCCAGAGGAAAGTGTCCCTCCGGTTCCTTTGGTACAAAAGAGAGCAGGCAGACAGACAGGATGAGAATGTTGCTGTCTCATTTTATTCTGAGCCCAAATAAAAGGGAAGATATTTTATTTTGGTGTAGCAGCCATAAGTAAAGTAATTCTCAATTAGAGAGTTCTGCAGAAGCAGTGGATCCCATCCAGGTATACAAACTCTTGCCTTCTCCTAAACACCAGAGCTGCATGACAAAGTACCACAGCTGTGTTACTCCAGCCCTTTCTGAGGTCCTGCCATCCCTTGTGGCTGCAGTTTACCTGGCTGCTAGAATATCTCAGGATTTATCACCTACTAACACGGCTACTTTTTCTATGACTCTGTGGAGGCTACTAATAACATAGAAATGGCATTGAGACAGACTACGTTACTTTCTTCTTTTTGTCTTCAGAAAATGATGTGATTAACGTCTGTGAGAGAGGGGAAAGAGTCCTTTCAAAAGGAAAGGGAAAATCTCAAGGCCATAACTCTTTTTTTTTAGTATATGTAATTTTTTTTAACTTACTTCTGTCTCCTCAACCTTTAAGTATGTCAGCACAAATTGGTGAAACCAATTGCCAGTTCCCTTTCAGCTGTCAAGTGTAAGCCAGCTCCAGTCCACCACATCTATGTTATCATGGCACTGAGGCTGCACTAATAAGTCTGCCTGAGAATGTGGTACTGCCAGCCACCATCTGTGCGCACATATTGTCTTGACCTTGTCATATAGAAGTTCCTTCTATCTCATGGTTTATTTGTTAAGGTTTGTTGGGTTTTTTTCTCAAATTGCTTCCAGAAACCAAAGTTTCCACAGAATACTGCTCATTTCCCAAGATTTGTAAATTTGAAGTGTCCTGTATAATTTGCATTCAAGAAACAGCATTCTGAGACATAAGGTGCGGGAGCAGAGCAGGTTTATCTGGGTATTTCAGCACACAGAGATGTAAATCAATACTCAGTGGATTGTAAATACATGTCAGTAGGATATTAAATGTTAAAGGTTTAGTTTACCCAAGGTAGTTACTTGGATGTAAAAAGTAAATGTGGGCAGAGTAGGACTTGTATATTGAATTATCTCATTCTTGATAAAAGAGGACACATAGACAGATTTTTAAGATTTAGGAATAATAATGAATTACAGTTCATCTAAGAAACAATGTGTGTTCAGAAAGCTGAGTTCAACTACATAGCATTTCTCTCTCTACAATCTTGCACAAATATAAATGCATGCATGCTTTACAAATGCACATGCACTCACACAATATATTTACATGAGTCTTATAATACCCAGACAATGGTTTTGCAATAATGGTAGTAGGAGCTACTTAGCTTAAATCCTGCATTTGACTTTAAGACCTTAAACGTGTATTAAAATATAGGCAGATAAACATTCTATAAGCATGTTGCAAAACTATAACATTATTCCAGATGAATCTAGACTAGTTCCAGCAACTGCAAGTTTACCTCTTGCACAGGTTTTCTTTTTTTCTTTAGCTTGCCTGGGGCAGGCTGGTGCCAGGTCTATGGGTCTGCAGTTTGCCCAGCTGCACCTGCTTGTTGTGGCTGAAGGTTTTGAGAGATTTCCTGGTGGGGCACCTGATGGAGGAGGAAGTAGGCAAGGACTTACAGCATTTGTCTGCTTCCAACAAAGTTAGAGTGTTACTCCCTATAATGCACTCCAAGCCATAGACAAAAGCTGTCACCTTTGCTATGACTTCTGATACTCTCTTGAGGGGGGGAAAAAAAAAAAAGAAAAAAGAAAAAAAAAACAACACCAGAAAAGGGACAGAGAGAAAACCTCTAATGAGAAGGCAAAATTTTAATTGTGGCTGGAGGTGACAATGCACAATAATAAATTGCTGCTTTGCTATTGTATCTCTGATCAAAGTACCCTAAGACTGCAGCAGAGCAAAAGCTCAGCTCCAAGGGAAGATGATGTTTCCCAAAATCCTCATGATCCCTGTAGGTCCTCCTGAATAGCAGGGAAAAGACAAACACAGAACCAAAGATAGATAAAATTTTTCCTTGTCTCAGACTTGCTGCCAACAAGGCTCCTGTTTCTCCCTGCATCCTTTTGGCTGTCTCCAGCCTAGTGGCTGCAGTGGTTCCAGGGCAATGCACTGCCTTGATGTACAGAAACTGCCCTAATGGAAGTGCTCTTACCAAACAGAATATGACTGACAATTTATTTTCTGCCTTGCTTTATTTAAAAGCAATGCCAAGACTGAAAATTCCATCTTAAGCTGGGGTGTATGTTAGGCTGTTCAATATACAAGTTAGCTGTTGGAGAAAGCAGGAAAAACCTTTTGGAGGGACTGAGCTATTGCTGCTGCAAGGCACATCTCTAGGAGCTGCAAAGGCCACTTCTGAAAAGCAGGATGGCCCTAAGGTATAATCCTAAGTGTTGTTCTTAAAAAACCATGCCTAACAGCCTTTTAGTTTAAAAGATATCCCTAAACATACTTTAACCGGCAGCAATAGAGGCTACTTTGCCGAAGTAACTTTATGGGTAAGATATGGAGAAGGAAAGGGAATATTTTGGGACATTGTGAGAGATTCTTTCTAGCATTTTCAGCCTTGCTTTCTGTGCCCCCTACTCCCAAGCATCAAGGCATTTGTTTAATTTACTGCAATTTACCAAAGGAAAACACGGTCTGCCCACTAACACCTTTATAGCTAAAATCTGCTCTCTGTGCTATCTTGGTTGCAGAAACAGGCATGGACTGAATGAGAGAAGCTGGGAACTTGTTATGTAAAATCTACAGAAAGTGAGCTTTTCTAGTGCTATTATGCCTTGACCCCTTATTTTGGCTCAGTAACAAAACCACTGAGAATGGACAGTTATAGGGTTTCACAGGCTTTTTTTATTCACACACACACACACACACACACTCCACCCCTTTTTGGCCTCATCACAAAACCCAAATGAATCAATGGTGTGCCCAAACTCCTGAAACAGTCTAGGACTTTCAGTATCTTCTATGCACAGAGAAACAGTGGGGAAAGATTCGTATTTTATTTATTACTTAATCAGGACAAGTTCCTGTATAAAAATGCCATGCTTGTGATCATGACAGAAATCTTCCACGCATTTTTCCAACTGCTTGATATTTAGGCTATGCTATCATCCCTCTTTTATGTGTTTTACATTCACTTTGTTTTCTGTATGTGGCTTCAATTCTCCATTTTTCCCAATAAATGACACCTTCCTGTAACTCAGGTGATTATTTTCTTCTTCTGGACTTTATCTTTGTTCCAATTCAACATGATCTTTTCAGTAAAAAATAAAAGCAAAACCCAAATATAAATAAATAAATGAAACTGGAATAGGGGGAGAAGGAAGGGAAGGGAAGGGAAGGGAAGGGAAGGGAAGGGAAGGGAAGGGAAGATTTTGGAAATATCTACGATTTCTCAGGTACACAGTCAACTCTGAGGCAATGCACTTAGGATCAGGGTGAGCTTTTAAGATGAATTGCATTCATTTCTGACATTCGACAGCAAAAATTGCATTGTGAAACTGCGTGGAAGTGCCTTTCTGTGCCTTTTGTACCAAATAAGTTCAGTTTCGAAGTCAAAAATAGTTTTTGAAGAGACCATTCTGCAAATTCTGCCCTGCAACAGTGAGGATGGGGCTGGGTGGTTTTCCATCCCCTCTCACATCCCAAGAACCATCCATGCTGCAGTGAAGGCCTCATTGATAACAGTGCCAGTGAGGCGTGTAGCTGAAAAGAATCCCTTTCTCTGATGTGTTGGTTCTGCTGCACTGCTGGTAAGACAAATGTACTCATGTCAGTCAAGTATGCAGGGTGAAACTGATAATCAGATACGTTGAGGATGTTAAGCTTATAGAAAAGGGAACAGATGAAACCATAAACTGCTCACCAATTTCCTTTTCTCTGTATGCATTCTTATAAAGGTAGATCTATTTTCAACAAAGATCAGACTGTTTTAGCCTGGAGAGGTATCATAGAATTGTTTCGATTGGAAGGGGACCTTGAAAATCATCTAGTTCAAACTGCCCTGCCTGGAGTTCCAGCCTCCCTGCCTTGAGGGTATGATCAGCCATATTTGTCTCCTTAACAGCCACAGTGCAATTCCCATCTTCACAAAAACAGTTTTCTCAACAAAACTCATGAAAATCAATGGAAAAAGCAAATTTTAGTAGGTTTCTCTATCCCAAATATGGATGCAAGAAAAGAGATGACTGATGAGTTTAAGGAGGTAAGCCAAGAAGAATAGTCTCAGGCTGGTTGCTCTGTATTAATATGTCTGCAAACAAGTAAAAGAAATATTTTTTTATCCCCAAAGTCCTCTCGAGTAAATGTATTTTTATATTGGTTTTAATTATTTCCACAGTTTACAGCTTTTTTCCCTTCATTTGTCTTGAAGCAGATTGCTAATCTGTAAGTGCCTGTAGAAGGCAGTTGTGGAGGTTAGATTAGAAAATAATGCTTAGAAATGAACATAAGATGTGAAAGTATCATAACGCAGGAAAGCCCTGTGGCACTGTGCTTGATTTCATCCAGTCTTTGCAGATTGCATCTGCCACTCACACTCAATACCTGTGAGGTGCCAATACCTGCAAATACTGGACAAGAGGTCGTGGGCCTCAAAAGACTGCTTTCTATGGCTGCATATTCTCCCAGAAAAAGCTCATTGGAGTTCAACAGCTGAAGACAAAGCATTGTTATCTGCTCAGTTCTCATATACTCACCAACATTCCACTCACCCATGCAGTGTCTTGAAGCTGGTGTCAGTGATGCTGAAGACAGAAGCGAGAAGTGTTTGTTTCTTTGTATTATATTCTATTACCTTTGTTGACAGTTAAGCCAACAAAAGATTCTCCAAAGCAGTACAGTATCTGCCATAAAAGAAATTGAATATCTCCAACCGCCATTTCTAAGTTTGAAACCTTTGTCCTAATCCAATAAAAATGCAGCACCTGTATCACAAGTTACTAGGCTTGATCTGTTGGGGATTTTTCCAAGCTGTAAGCATGAAAATCTGTCAGAAGCAAAGTCCTTCAAAGCATTTGGAAAAAAACCCAAACAAACATGTTATCAGGTTTTCTTTAGAAGCCTATGGACAAAAACCATGTAAATATTGAACTTGTAAAAATATTCATAGTCAGACCTTCCTTTTCAGTTAGTTCAATGAAAGATGAACCTCTGCACAGAAAATGGATCAACATCCTCACATCTATGTCCCAAGGTTCTAGCTTTTAGAAGGTATTAATGTTGAGAAGGAAGATAACCCCTGTAAAACACATAGTATTGAGACAGCAGTTACTGAATGATCTGAAGCAAAGTTGTCCTTCTCAGAACATGCTGCGTGAGCCCATTCATGCCATACATTTCCATTAGGTACATAAATACTACTAATAAGAAGCTATATATGTATTATACATTTTATTTATATATTATATACAAAAGATGTCTTGGACAAAGAACAAATTCCTAGCATTCAGCCACATGTTAAATACACTATACCACTGAGGCTCAAACTCAGCAAAGGAAAAAAAAAAAGAAAAACAACACAGAACAGATTTAATTTTTAAAATTACACAATGATTGACTGAGGCAGCAGTACAAAGCAGTGTGTTTCAGTGTTTCAAGAGGCTTTACTGCTATACTGAATTGTATTTGTTTAAAGCATTACCGCTGTATGTTAGCCACACAACAGTAAATGGATTTAGACCTAGGTGACATATCTCTGAAAGTACTTTAAATACTGATCATGGCCACTGTTGTGGGATCTAAAGGGATCACAGCGAGGCCTCATGTGCTTGAGGGTTTTCCTCAGCAGGTAAATCTGAAGGTAAATATAGAATCACTGCCAGTATAGTTTGAAAATGACTTAAATTAGTAGGTTGAGAAAAGGATGGCCAAACACAGCAGACTGGATTTCACTCTGATGCAATCCCTGTCAGACAGAATGACTGCAAAATTGCATGCCTCAGAGTGAAACAGGACTTACCTGTAGAATGAGGGCTATATCCCCAGATGGTCTGAGGAGATATTGTGGAGAAGCAAGGAAGAAGGTTTCCTCAATGCAATGCTGTGGCAAGAATGGCTAATTCAATTCTCAGGTGTGCTATAAGAAATGCCTGTACTTCAGAATATGCCTTCTGGGAGATTGATATTAAAAATGCATTTTGAAAAGCATGTTGAAAAAAGTACTGAAGGCACAAACTGGGGCTGAAAAAAAAAGTGCCTTTTCTTCAGAGGGAAAGACTCTGAAAGCTCAGTCTGCTTAGCTTATCAAAAGATGGTGGAGATGAATTTCTCACGTTATATAAGTATCCTCATGGGGAGACAGTAGAAAGAAGCTTTTTAATCTGGGAGAGAACAACATAATAAAGCAGCATGTGGCAGATGAATTCATACAAACTCAGTTTAGAGACAAAGGCCATTTTTGGTGATGAAAATTATTAGTCTTGGGAATAAGCTACCCAGAGAATGGGTGGATTTCCATCCCATGAGCTTTCAAATCTAAGCAAGGATGTTTTTGTAAAATATATTTAACCAAATGTAAGTCACTGAGCTCATGAAATGTGTCTTGAGGTAAAGTTTAATCGTCTATGATATATGAAGTTAAATAGAAAATATTATGTTACTATGAAGTCTTGAACTCCATGATTCTTTGACTGAGCATCATTTCTGTAGGAAACTGAAGCAGCGGTGAGGGGAGAAGGCTGATCATTTCGAGCTGAGGACCATAGAAACAGCAGCAGGACTGTGAGGGAGAGCAACTCAGACTGGTCAGGAAAGCATGGCTGGATGTTACAGAGTGTGTAACAGTGGTGTATACTGAGTACTACTTTTCCTGTGGCTGATAAAATCTGTGAGGGCTCAACAAAATTTCAGTGTCTTACCTGGCAAAGTCAGATAAGGCTCTTTGGTCCCGCTGCCTAAGACTACACAGTCCGTGGCAAACAGACCACCAGTACAACGGACTGCTTTTCCCTGCCAGCACATGCAGAGCACCCTGCTCTGTGCTGCTTTATGTAATTGCCTCCCTTTACAAGGGAGCCTGCTTCTCTCCTCCATTTCCAGCCTCCACTGACCTGGGGTTCTTCCCCTAACTCTTATGCCTCCATGTGTACCTAGCGCTGCTTTCCTGCTCCTCCTCTCCATTTCATCAAATCCTGGCTGCCTGTGTCACTGATGAAGTTTTTTGCAACTGCAGTTTGTGACAGAAGGGAAGAAAAAGGATTTTTCTTTTCTTCCAGCAAAAGCCCTGTCCGTGCCAGGTTCAAATTAAATTATTTCTAAAGATGAAAAGCCTCCAGGTGGTTCCTGTACTACCCAGTTCTTAATTTTGCTTTTCCAACTGTAATTGCAGCCTATTTGGGGAGAGGGGAGAGGGCAAAGAAAAAGCAGTCAATCCAAATTGTCTTGTGAGGGAGGTAATAGAGCAGGGCTAAGGAAGCTCAGCAGTCATTTAAGTGCACAGCTTCTTGTAAATCCTTTCTGAAAAGCCTGAATGAATCCCCCAAATGAATGGCCATTTTGTCCCTTTTAGTTCTCCTTCTCCAGCAAAGAACTCAATGTGCAGCTTGTGGACAGACAGATTCCACAATAAATAGAGAAGCAGAGTAAAACTAAACCCACTGGAGCTTGGCCAGAAGCAATGTCAAATATCTTGACTGATTTCCCGGGCAATTCTTGCTCTAAATGTCAGGAGAACATAGCCCTGCAGCCAAACCTGGACCAGGCTGATACCAAGGCGTGACAAAATGAATGACCTAAGTAACAAGATTACACCAAAGGAAAATTAAAACTTCAGAAATGTGCAAAGATCATGTTTCAGTAAGCGGTGTTTTATGTAAGATCCTTTTAGCGGACAAAGCTTAACCCAAACTTATAAAATATAAATTAGTGAGAGGAGGGGGATTTTTTAGTGGTAACAGACTGAAACTTTCAATCACTCAGAAAAAAAAAAAAAAAANTGCAAGCACCAATGGTTTCTGAAAGGCTCACAGCCTGCTCTCAAACGTTCTTGTCGACAGGAGCCAAGGAAGGTCAAAGGAATTTGGTCTCCTAGGAGTCCAAACCATTTTGAAAACAGCAACTAAGTCCTCCATCACGGGCACAAATCCTTTTGGAGACTCCCCTGCCAATGACAGCAAATGACCCTTTTGCTGTATTTACCTGCAGTCACTCATGCCTGTGGGGCTGGGAGGACCTTAAACAGCTTTGGGATTTCTGATCCTCCTTCAGCTGTAGCTGAAACTGGCTGGTGGGATTGAGGTCTGTTGAAAAAGGCAGAAACCCCAGAACGAAGAGAAGGGAAGAAAGAGAGAGAGTAAAGCATGTAGGCCTCATTGCTTTTGGAAACTAAAAGCCTGAAGTGGTGCTAAGAGAAGTTGAGAGGCTGAGGAGCTTAACAACAGCAGCATAAGGGAGGAGAGTCCAGATACACTGGATACAAGTGGAAAAGGACTAAGACACTGAAAAAACACACAGTGCTTCTAAATTATGAGGGTTTTTTTCAGGCTTTGGCCTATTTTTTAATTTGCTTCAGTCCTATCCGACAAACCCCAAAGTCTGACTGTTGCCCAGGATGTGCTCAAGATGGATATCCATGAGCCTTGCCATAGAAGTGAAGGAACTCTTCCCACACTGCTATTCAGTGAGGTGACAGAATCTAGTGCTGGGAGTTTTTCTGCCTCCCTCTCATATTGTTTTAGCTGGAATTAGCTGTTTGCACATTCCTCTACAACTTTGGCAGTGTGCCCTCTCCTCCATAAGAGGCCAAACTGAAATCCCAGATCCAGCACACTTCAACTGTCTGGGATCTTCCTGCTCAGAATGGCAATGTCTTACGTGTTGTAGTGTCTTCTCACCATGGCTTATGTTCCAGCAGAGATCTTTAATTCATGATGCCCTAGAAATTATTGAAGAAACTCAGTTTTAATGTTCAGTGAAGGAGAAACAGAGGCACGGCAAGATTTCTCTGCACATTTCCCCCCACTCCCACCCTGACCTGGATTTAGTTTTATCACCATCTTTAAATTTTTCATAATATTCTTTTGTAAGTTATTTCCTTAACTATGTTGAGCACAGCAGGAGGAATATTTTATTGTTGGACAGAAGTCCAAAATGAGTTAACCCAGGTTTTATAAAGGTGAAAATATGTAAGGAAAAAAACAAAACAAAAACAACAAAAAAAGAACCTGTGTGGTCCTATCTCCCAACATTGACAAATCCCTTATCCTTGGTCAAACTGGGGCAGCTTTCCTCTGATTTTCAGTGCCATCTCAAGGGATGTCTTCCTTGCCTTCTCTGCTTACAACAAAACATATTCTGTTTGTTTGATCAGAGCTGGCACTGTGCAGTTCGCTTCAGGTTTTTGCCCGAAGCATTGCCTTTCTCTGTTTTATGTGGCCACAACCTTTGTCTAATCCTGCAGAAGATTTATCACAATAAGAATGGTAGCAGTGACAGAAGCTATTAATGTTCTGGCTTCTTCATGTGGCAATGATCTGCTCTGCAGATCAAAAAGAGCAGATATATATGCGGTCTGCAAGAAAAGGAAAAGCAATTACTGATTTTGCTGACTAGATTTTGTTTGTGAACAAACATGCCAAACTAGCAGAGTTCACAAGGTGCCAAAAAACAAGTATGTTTTCAGAGCAAAGCTATGAAAGAAAACTCAGCCCTGACTTGAAATAGAGAGCTCCAGAACTTGAAAAAATATAGATTTTGTATGAGTGACTTTTGCAGCTTTTGAAACAGCAGAAGAAAGGATTTGTATGACAGAAGTAGCAGTGTGTCAACGACTGAAATAATCAGATAATGTTTTCACTAAATACAGAAGAGATGTAACATATTCAAGGCACATCAATGGAAGTCACAAGCTCTTTTTAAAAGAGCACTTAAGAAGGAGCTGTTTGTACAGTAATTCCTGGCAGAGGGCAAAAAGGGAAGAGCAGTAAAACAATCTCATCCAGATGAACATCCTACCTGAAATCCTTTCTCTGTGAGTGACTCCTCCTGCAGACTTGACAGCAAAAGTTAGTCTGTGAGTATAGTAGTAAAGAAGTAGTAAAGAAGTAGTAAATAATGGGCTTATGTGTCAAGACAGTGTTAGGGCTGAAAGTTTCTGAAACGACTGTGAAGGGCATAGATTGAAAAACCAAGCACACTAAATGAAAGAGCAGAGATGTGCAATTGATTGCTGCACCCCCCCTTTCCCTCTTTCCTCCCGCAACCTATGCTTAAGACATAAGTAAATAAAGCAAAGCTTGAAAACAAGAAAAGCAAACATCAGTCCTGCAGTTTCTCTTTTGCCATCAAATTGTGAATGTCTCTTGGTATCCTTAATCACATGGCTTTAGGGGAAGAGCAGGTAAAACTGGGAGAAATGCCTACATCTGTACTTTAGGATAACCTGCATTTTCCATAAATTGTGATTGATAAGCATGTAGCACATGGACATGGCTTTTTTATTGCTGTGTCTACAAGTTTTTCCAGGGCACCTTTAACTGATAATGTTATACATTATACTTGCTTTTCACTGTTGTAAATTATTATCTACAATCTCCTAACAGAAGCTAAGAGAGACTTTCTGTCCATAATTTCATTGCCAGAGTAGTTCTTTAGATCTTGGACTGTTTTCTCGTGGTGAGGATTGTCTGGTACAATGTGTCTTGTACAGGCTGGCTGATCATGCCAAACTTTGATTTTTCATTCTTGCTGCATAGATGCATGGCAGTGGATGTAGTTTAGCCTCTTTTAACACTTGAACATGTCCCTTAGAATGTTTTCTATATGATATGATTTATGCACAGATTCTTCTACTGCATGCAAGGTATACTGGTGTAAAAAAAAGGATTTTCTAGGTACTTTGTTCAATTTTCACCCATGTCTTCTTCAAGCAACAGTTTCTATGCATTCTCTGATTAAATAGTTGTGCTTGGCAGCTTGGGCAACTTTGCACTTTTCCTTATTACACGAAGGGCTGGTTTTTCATTGCATTGTTTTCATGCTGTAGAGGCATTGGGTAAGGACTGTGTTAATTTCTTCAATAGATAGCATCATGGTTTAATTTAAAAATTATTTTCCAACGGCCTCCATTTGGCATTCCACACTAGTCAAAAGTGTACTGAATTTAGCAGCTTCAACAAATAAAACACAACACAGGAAGAATATGAAGCTACTAGAGAGCATTCAAAGGAAGTCTACGAAGACAGTGAAGGTTTCTAGAGAGGAAGCCATATACAGAGTGGCTGAGGTGACTTTGCTCACTTTCAGCCTGGAGAAAAGGAGACTGAGGGGAGATCTCATCATGATCTAGAGCTTCTTCATGAGAGGAAGCAGAGGGGCAAGTACCAATCTCTTCTCTATGGTGAGCAATGATAGGATGCAAGGAAACGGCATGAAGCTGTGTCGGTGGACATTTATGCTGGATATTAGGAAGAGGTTTTTCACTCAGGTGACTGGGCACTGAAACAGACTCCCCAGGCAATGGTCACAGTACCAGACTTCAGTATTTGGTCAACACTCTCAGGTGCATGGCGTGATTCTTGGGGCTATCCTACGCAGAATCAGGAGTTGGACTCCGTCCTTGTGGGTCCTTTCCAACTCAGGATGTTCCATGATTCTATGATTGTGTAACCAGTAGAGTTCTAGTAAGGTACTAACAGGTGTTTTAGATGGATAAAACTCCCTGACTGCAGAGCTGCTAGGGCTTTTTTTCCTCCCCCCCTTCAATACAGCGAGTGGCAGAGAAGAAACTGAGAAGCCTTTGACTCCTTGCCATTGCCGGGCGGCCCCGCACTTCAGGAGCACAGTGGGCTCGCTTCAGCCCTGGCCGCTTCCATTTGACCGGCAGCCGCGACCCCCCTGCATTAATCTGCATAGGCACATGATCGCTGGCGACCCTCAGCCGGTGCTCCGGCGGCTGAGCCTCGAGTCCCCTGTGCCCGCCCGGCGCAGCAGGTAGGGGAGCGCGGCGGCGGCAGCCGCGCNGACGGGCAGGCGGCGGGGGACAGCCCCCCCCAGACCTAAGGTGACTTTAGGGGAAGGTTTCGGGGAGGGGGGGCGCGGCTGCGGGGGAGGCGCCCCGTCTCCGCGGGCGCGGAGACCCCCAGCTGTCCGCGGCCGGGATGAGTGCGTAGCCAGGTGAGGCGCCCCTGGTTGTTGGCTTTCCCCTGTGTTTTGCGCCGAGGGATGGCAGCCGGCGCACCGGGCTCCTTCCTTCTCGAACGACTACCGGAGCCTATCGGTCGTTCTTGGGTTTTAACACCAGAGGTGCGAAGCGGAGAGTTGCAGACCCATTCTGCTTTTCCGCATCCTCAGACTTTTGTTAGATTGTCCACTTGCGGTCCTGCACTGGAGCGTCTTGTGTGCAGAAAGCCCGGGTCCCGCACAGCACAGCAGTGCTGGTCTCCCGAGGCTCCCCATCTCCTGCAGATATCCATGTCAGTCTCTCACTTAACATCATACTGGAAAACGAGGAAAAATGATTACAAGCACATCCTGGGATAGTGCGTTTGTTTTGCAACAGTAGCCTGTCCCTGTCCGCCTCCAAAGTTAGCCGGCGGGTGCCCGTTGTCCATTTGAGCTCCAGTCCGAGGTGCCAGCCCAGGTCGGGCAGTGCGGGAGTTTGCTGCAGAGATTCCACTGTAAATAGCCACTGCACACAGAACTTGTGTGTGACAGTAGTGTAGTGGGGAGTGGCTGGCCACAAGCCTGCGTCCAGGCTGTGTGTTCTGCTCTTTGAAATTATATTAGTTAGAAAAGGAAGACTTTTTAAAATATTGTTTGACTTCTGTATTGCAGCCTTTGTTATCATTTATATTGTTATGGCTTTGAAGCCATAATCATGCCTGCGGCCCTGCTGGCAATGTGATCTGCAAAACCCACCTTGCATCCTATCAGATACAATTCATTGTGTGATCTTGTAGACCAGAACAGAGAATTTCAAGTGTGGCCACATGTGAAGTGTGTGACTGTAACATAAAAGTGTCTTTCTGTTATATTTTGGATTTTTCTAAGGAAGCCATGAACAGCAAATACTCTAAAACAATTGGTTTGCAACTTTGATGGCAAATCTTAGCTACTGGAAAGTCCCATTTTAGACATGTCACAGCCATCACTCTGTCTCATCTCAAGCCTTTAACTGCATGCAGAAAAAATAGTGGATGTTGCAGATGCTGTGGATTTCTAAGTTGCTGATAGTCTTTTGGCTTTCATGCAGCATTTTTGCATTTTCAGGGCTGCAAATAATATTGACTAAATTGACTGGATGTGGTCTCAGCTGGAAAAGCAGTATGAGATCTGTCCTTCATAAAAGTTAGCCTCCTTCTAGTCAGGCCCATCAGCACTTCAGTGGGAGGCGTGATCTTCCACATCCTCTCTGTCTCTCTTACACATGTGTGCACATGCACACACACTCACTCTTAAGATGTTTTTGCAAGATATTCCATAACCAGTGAGATGCCAATTGCAATATTTTAACATCAAATACAAACACCTTTTTCTATTAGCTTCCCAGGATGAAGGTGTGTAATTAATTTGCAGATCTCACTGTCATCTGCGTACAGAAAGAGACAGTCAGGCACACTTGAACAAAGACATCAGGAGTCACCAAACCCCTCTCTCCCATGCTCCATAAGCCTACATTCCCCTCATAGTGCTCTTAGTGGTTGGAAATTTTGCAAAAGTCTTGAATATAAGACCAAGGCTTGCATTTTGCTCAGGGAAATCCAGGTTGCATCCCAACTGTGCTGAGGGGTGAAAGGGTATATGGGTGCTACTACCCGTATCTGTGCATCCAGGTTTCTTTTCCACAAGTTTTACAATATGCATCACCCCTATATTAAATGTTCATCTGGGACATGCCCTGGGATAATGAGTTTTTCTTACTATGGATATAGCACTTATGTCTTACTCAGTTCAGTAAGATAAATTATTAGTGAGGAAGTAGTGAGGGTGTCAGAGGTAAGCCTTTAAGTTCCAGTGTGAATCTAGGCATAGGGTTCAAAGGTAAGGACAACTAAATACCTATGAGCTTCAGCTTTGAGAGAGGCAATGATTTTGGGGTCATCTTGAACAAAAAGTCTAGTCAGGTGGTTGGTCATTAACTGACGGTTAATATGAGATCTTACAAAAACATCTTTACATTTGTCTTGAGTTTGACCCAAAATCAGAAGATTTGGGGTATGACTATTCTGTTTTGAGGTTCTGGCTTCACTTCTCTAGTAAAGCAATTCCTGCTTAGGTGTCTCAGATCACTTCACAAGCACTTTACAACAGCTATTTGTAGGAGATAATGTAATTCTTGTTGTCATCTGAGAGTGCAGAGAACTGAGATAGAGCTCAAATGGCCTATCCAAAATACAGAGTAAATTAGCATAGGAAATGAGACAGGGAAACAATTTATTTGCTCTAGTCACAGGATTAAATTGCTTTTCCCTAACTCACTGGAACTGTTAAGAAATTCATGGGCCATTCCTCTTGCAATAACTTGAAAAGGGCAGACATGCCTTTTATGTTTCTTTCTGATGCAACTGGTATTAAATATGCATTGTAGCAGCTTAGTTACCTTGGATAACTGAACATAAATTCAACCATCTTCCACATGCAATTCTGTTCCCAAATGTAACAGCTGAATATTCTTTCTTTTGTTTTCTACTTTTTGGATGAGTTGGAGGGTTTTTGCTTTTGTTTTTAGAGAAGACTCTTGTTAGCATTCCTTAGAAACTCATTAAAATGCTTCCCTTTTGGCTTATTCTCCTAATTTATTAATACCACAAATAACTTTTCTTTGGTGACCCACTTTCATAGGTATCTGAACATCTAGAAAAATTGTAACTCATCAGGAAGGCAGTGTAGACTGATAAATAGCATTTCAAGACAGGGAGAGAAACCAAGACACTTCTTTCTCTGCCATGCAGAGTTCTACACACCACACATACAGAAAATATTGCTCTATTCTCCAGCTCACTTGGCAACATTAGCTCAAAAGAAAACACTTTATTGATTGCACGATTGATTTAAAGGTCAGAATGTAGGATTGCATCTATTCTCCTTCCTGAATTCAATTTTCACCCTACATCCACAGTGAAGAAACTGCTCTTTGCATAAATATAAATTGAAATATTGGTCTGTGTGAGAATTCAAGCAAATAGACTTCCCTTAGACTTCCTTTTCTATCTCCCAGGGCAAACTCCCAACACTGTATTGTCATCAAAACCATTAGGCTTTGACTAAGATAGTACTTTTTATTGAATTATCTTACCTGCTTTGTGGAAAGTACAGATTTGCGTAGAAAAAGAGGCTACTCACTGATTTAATGAACTTGATGATCAAAAGGCCGCTAAAAGTGGTAGAGCTGTGCGGCTTCTAAATCAAACAGAGGTCAGCTAGCATAGAACAATACACTTGTTTTCATAATCATTTCAAAGGATACAGAGATTGCTTTTTGGGAGCTTAAACTGTACAGACAGACTTACCTCAAGGAGCGGTTAATTAACCTGTGTCCTTCAGACACTCCAACACTGGCCGTATTTTAAGGACAGACTGCTCTGAGAGTGTAGTCTGTGATTGTCCCAGCCCAAGGATAGTCAGTGTTGCTGCCTTCTCTCCAAATCTGCTGAATAGCAACCCCTAGCAGGAGAGCGTGAGGCTTATTTAGTGACATCTGATGAAGATTTGTTTTCCTTTTCAGTAAGTGTGGACGTCTGTGTAAGTGTGAGAGAATTATGGTGGCGTTTAAAGGAGTCTGGACTCAGCCCTTCTGGAAAGCTGTTTCGGCAGAATTTTTGGCCATGCTCATTTTTGTTCTCCTCAGCCTGGGCTCCACAATAAACTGGGGTGGAGCAGAGAAGCCCCTGCCTGTAGACATGGTCCTTATCTCCCTCTGCTTTGGACTCAGCATTGCAACCATGGTGCAGTGCTTTGGACACATCAGTGGAGGCCACATTAACCCTGCTGTGACCGTGGCAATGGTCTGCACAAGGAAGATCAGCCTCGCCAAGTCCGTCTTCTACATTCTTGCCCAGTGCCTGGGAGCCATCGTGGGTGCAGGCATCCTTTACCTTGTCACACCTCCAAGCGTGGTAGGAGGCCTGGGAGTCACTGCGGTAATCACTTCTCCTCTGGCTCTTGAGCTAGACTATCTTAGATCATACGAAAATACAATCAGTGTCACACAGAATGAAGAGAGCTTAGGTAGAGTTTTTAAGAGATTGCTGGTTTATTTACAATACCTAGAAAGGGCTTAAAGCTCTCCTTAGGATAGGTTTATGCAGTGTACTATCTATAGCTGTTCTTTTTATAGAAGTTCTCTTTCCTAGAACTTCCACAAATCTGATGACAGCAGGTAATATTCATTTACATACAAAATTTAAATAATATATGCATGAAATGCCATTTTCATACGTGCTGGGGAGGGGGGGGGAATTAATTCCATGCTATTATGATGGGGATTGAAAAAACATCAATTTAAAATGACATACTTTTGAAACAGATTGTGGCTTAGATTTCAGCTTTGTTCTATACTAATAAGGAATGCCATCAGTTAGCCCTGTTGCAGGACTTATTAAAAATGCGCTTGAGCTGCACACTGCTTAATTTTTAATTGAAATTTAAATTAATTAAGTCAGGGCTAATTAATGAATTTATAATTGAATAGTAAATTACAGGGCTCCCAAGAAAAAAAAAATGGTGACAAGGAAGAGCAGCATTTGCAAATCCCTGTGTAAAAATAAACTATACTTCTGTAGTCTTAACTTTGAAGTTCTTGATGGATTTTACTGGTAAGCCTTCTTACCAGTCCAGCAGTGATTTTCCATAGCTCTCAAAATAAAAACCATTTTAAAGTTTAAAAAAAAAAAAAAAAAAAAAGGAGGAGAGTGGAGAGGAGGGAATCTGTACCTCTAAAAGTTCATTGTTGTCTTTTACTCTCATTGTTGTCTTTTTACAACTCATATATGTGATGGCTTTCTGATTTATGAAATCGCCTTTTCTTCATTTTTGTGTTTCTTTTCCTTCTTTCAGGTACATGTAGATCTTTCTGCTGGGCATGGACTCCTGGTGGAATTGATAATTACATTCCAGCTGGTTTTTACTATTTTTGCTAGCTGTGATTCAAAACGAAGTGATGTCACTGGTTCAGTGGCTTTAGCAATTGGATTTTCTGTTGCAATTGGACATTTATTTGCTGTAAGTTAATGATTTCTCTTTAAAAAAATAAATCCCTTTACCCCTTATGACTACTTCAAAAGTAAATGGAAATTTTTGTGACCTTTAGAGCTAATATAGCTATATAGCTGCTATATTTTTATGGATCCACGCCAAAACCCTTTAGAGTTGCAGGAGTGTCCTTTGGGTAGGGTGTTGCACCAGAACTTTTCTGGCTGTTTATGTGAAGGCTTTGTTAACTTTGTGATAAGACTTGGGAGAATGATGATATCCACTGTCAAGATAAGAAGCCATTCAAAAGCAGGGAGTACCATAGAAATAAAGTCACTACCTTCAAGATTTTATTAACAGGTAGCATTTTATCTTTGCTTTAGATCAATTACACCGGTGCCAGTATGAACCCTGCTCGATCGTTTGGACCTGCTGTCATCATGGGGAGATGGGAAAACCAATGGGTAACTCTCCTTTCATGCTTCCTTCACAATAGCGACAAACAGAGATCAGAATTTTTCATACATCATTTACTTTTAGTTATCTCTCCCAGCACATCCCATAAAGACCATCACCAAGGAAAACAGGCACTGACCTCCCTTGCTAGCTTAGTTATCATCATGCTCCGCACTAGGACTTCAATGCAGTATGCAGCATGTTGGAATAGCATCTTATTATTTAGGGGCCATTTTGTGGAGTCAGTAGGTGGGGTAGAAAGGAAATCATACAAAAAGTTCAAAACAAAACAAAAAAAAGCAATGCAGCAAGATTGAAAGAATTGAACGGCTGGAAAGAAAAATCCTCCAAGGCAGATTTGCAAACACTGCTGGTCATGCTGGTGAGCAGTTACGGAAGTAATTCTGTTGGCTTCACATTTCACCTGGTTCTGCAGCAAACTGGGGCAGATGTACAAAAACAAGAGCAGGCACCCTCTGTGATCTGATTCCTGGGAGACAACCTGTCTCAGCAAATGCTTGCAGTGAGAGATGAAGAGGTTGCAGGCAGGTCTTTGCAGACCAGACCAGATGTTACTTGCTTCGATTTGAAAGCGTCAGCTTAACTAGGAGCAGTTGTGCAGGAAACAATGTGATAAACAGATAGTGAATGATGCAGTCATTTTCTACAGCATCCTACTATCCAACTTACTAAAAACCATTTCACATTTTATAAGGGAGAGACGGATTGCAGCTCAGCCTCACCTAATTATACACAGCGAAAGCACTTCCAGGGACAGTTTCAGTGCTAACTGGAAGAGCTGCATATTACAGTGCATGTAAGGATTTTCTTGATTTTTAAAGTATGAAGCCCACATTGCTCCCACTGCAGCTAATAACAGAAATAACGTTGTCTTCAGGCCCTAAGGCAGCAATTCTGCAAACACGATACCATGTGTAACTTTGTTCCCAAGAGTTATCCTATTGTGGCAGATTTACCCAGTTATCAGTGAATGGCTTGTTCATATGAAAAAATGCTGTACTTTTTCACAAAATTAATTATCCATACTCTGGCAAAGCCTGTAATTTATAACTAAAGCTATAAACAATAAACAAATTTACCATGGAGAAACTTGTAAGAATAGCTTAGTTACTGTACTGGCCACTTAGAAAGACAGTCTTTTCTCCTACTCCAAAGCATTGATATTGGCATGCCATTGGCAGAAGCCTATGGGCTCTGGCACCTACTAATCTCATCGAAACACTGCATATCTTATTGAAATAGATAGGTACCTACACAGTTGTTATGTTTGTTGTATTTGCTTATTCAAATTAGATTATCAGGTAGATGACTGCCCATTGGACCAGAAGCCAAATTTGGATTATTTTGGAAGCATGAGTGTGAAATACTGAAGTAGAACTGTTTGTATATACACTAGGAAGGGTTTTGTTTCCTTAGATGTTCACAGTCATCTTGGTTGAAAATGCAGAAAGAAAATAACTTTTTTACATCAGTATTTCATTTGTGTGTTTTCTTGTAAGCAGTTCATATGTGTGGCCTACAGCTAACAATAAGCAATGAAAAGTTAGAGGAGGCTTCTTTTAAAGAAGATCAATAAAACTTGACAATATTTCACTTTGAGGATGTGGGACTGCTGCTCAATATTCTTGCCACTGCTAGGTTAAAAGCCAGGCTATGCCAGAGCAACTATCTATTGCATGTGATTACAGAAATAAATTTGACATACATGGCTCTTACTAGGATCTATGGCCCTTTTTATCTCAAGAAATGTTATAGCTCTGTTTGATTCAAATGAGGAGGATGAAGAACCTGCACTTTTGTCTTATCGAACAAAGTTTAAAAAAATAAGTTAAATTTCCTGTAAAGGGGAGAGGCAGAGAAAGCTGGTTTCTATTAACAGGAGAAAGTAGGGCAGCAAGAGAGGATGCCCATGTATCTGTTTGTAGGAGGTGTCTATAGCTTCACTGCTGCTCAACCCCTCTGCCCCAGAAAAGTGGTAACCAGATGTAAATTGAAATATTTCTCATGCATCGGAGAAGTATCAAATGTACCTCACTGACATGTCAATGTAGGTTCCTCTTCTCTGCTCCTCGAGGTCCACTGCCTGGCAATTCCCTACACGCTGACATGAGAGGAATTTTTAGGGAAGAGCCGCACCCACAGTGTGAGGTGGTTTAGATAACTGGATGCAAGGATGCTATGGAGT
Source organism: Serilophus lunatus (assembly GCA_013399895.1). Lineage (NCBI taxonomy): Eukaryota > Metazoa > Chordata > Aves > Passeriformes > Eurylaimidae > Serilophus > Serilophus lunatus. Next base: position 156,171 of record VXBA01000064.1, read on the forward strand.
ACTTCTGAAAGGGCTGAGACTTGGAAAAGGCAGAAAGAAAAAATAAAAAATGCCTAGGACTAATGCCTTTAACAAGAAACTGCCTTTTGAACAACTTCATATGTGATTTTAGAGCAGTCATCTATGCTGAGGTCCAAGCCACCATCTGTGAGACCTGTGGTAGTTACACTTCTCTAACTCATAAACTGGTATGATGGCAGATTTCATTCTGGTTCATGAAAGCCAGGGGCCAATGTGACCATGCATTTCTGCAGAGCTGGTTTTAATAATTGGGCTAAGGCATTTTGTAGAAACTTTTCTGGATAAAGTCTGTACTGACATGCTTTTTTTCTGACACCCTGGCTTCTTTATTTGTTCTAGAGCTTAATGTCTGGGGTTTTTTCTACCTCTATTTTGCAGGTATACTGGGTGGGACCAATAATAGGAGCAGTCCTTGCTGGGGCTCTTTATGAGTACGTCTATTGCCCAGACGTTGAACTCAAGCGCCGTTTCAAAGATGTTTTCGGTAAGGCTACCCAGCCTTCCAAAGGGAAGTACATCGAGGTGGATGATAGCAGGAGCCATGTAGAGACTGATGACCTGATCCTGAAGCCTGGCATAGTTCATGTGATTGATATTGACAGGGGTGAGGACAAGAAGGGAAGAGATCCATCCAGCGAGGTGTTGTCTTCTGTATGACTAGCAAGAAGCACTGAAAGCAGAGAGCAGCCTGCTAGCACATCCACAGATATCCTTCCACCTATTAAAGAAACAGATCTTCTCTAGACTGAGCATCTACCATTTCTTGAGAGAAATGGTGTGGGCAACTGCATGGCGTGGTGTCATCAAACCATACGCCTGCTCAGCTGGAAGATTAGGACTTTGCTATAATTAGGATTCCCCATCTATTATTCCAAATTAAGACTTGTTCCTAGTATTTTCCTTTCCTTCTTTCTGGAGCAACCCCAAAGTCAAAAAAAGAGATGAAAACATTCTCCTCTAATAAACCAGTCAATAATGAGACAAAGATAGAGGTGTTTAACATTCAGATTGACAGTTAAAATATATCAGGAAATGCCTATAGACATGAAGACCTACTTATCAGATTGTTCTTCTGACACTTAATTGGCTGTTGTCAGCTCCATTTATAATATCTTATCCATCAGACATCCTCTGCAAGGTTCAGGGAAAGCATCAGCAGCTTACTTTTATCCACAGTCAAGCAAAGGTGTATCGTTTCCACTCACGTACATCACTATTTCTTTGCAAACTACCTCTGAAAAAATGATATTTTAGTAGGTTTAAAAAAAAAAATCTATCAACACATCAAATTTCAATCATGTGATTTGCCATGTAAATATGTTACCTTCATCCCCAAGAGTAAATATGCTGAAAATGGAATGTGGAAGCGTATGGTAAAGGCTCCAAAGCATTTGACTGTACTGTGTGCTCCCTCTTGTCATTGTCTATCTGGTGAAACACTCTCCTGGGGTTTGACTATTGACCATTTAGTGTTAGCAGACTCTCAAGGTCATGCAAAGAATATAAAGGCTTTCCTGTTACTTAATAATTCAAATAAGAGATACCAGAAGAAAAGAAGGCATATCTGTTTTCAGTGCACTTGTTCAAATACACGTTTCTGTTCTAATTTATATAAACTAAAAATTTAAATTACTTAACTATTTTCTTACAAGATGGTTGGAGATGTGGGTTTTTTAATTTATAAGTAATATAGAAGGGGGCTAACTTTTAACTGTATTGAAACACTGATTGGGAACTATTTTTTTATAACAGTGATAAAAATATGACTACTTTTGGCTTTTTGTTCTAACTGATACTTATTTGAATGGGATCCATGTTTGTTCCAGTGTTAATATAATCTTAATTACACCTCTGGCAAAGGGTTCTTTATCTGCTGTTAGGAAAAGATGTAAGCACTTGCAGGGTCTTTTAAGGGGAAAGATATATGAAATATGTTCAGTAAACAGATTTCCCCTTATGGAAGTATTGTGACAGACATAATCACCCCAGCAGAACATTTCTGTAAAGCTTTTACTGACTTACTGTTTTTGTTTCTGATCAGTGGCTTTGAGTTTGATAATATGCAGCTACAAAGCAGTCAGGAGCATGGTATTATTACTGTAATTACATAGTTTTTATTTTTAAATGGAAAGACTACCCCTGCCTATTTAACAATACGAGAGGGAAAAAAGTATTTTTTAATACTGTGGGCTGTATTAGCCTTGTCTGTTCTTTGAAATATTCTACATACAATCTTTATTACAGGGAATTAGATGTTTCTAATGAGGTAATAAACCACTGCAACCCTCAAATCTGTGCACTATGATACAAGGGCAATTCTATTATCCTACTTGCAGCACTGTAGAGTCCCAGTATGTCATACTGTAGTCCTTTTCCTTATCTCACATTTTTGTTTTTTTAAACCCTGTTAGCATGGCACAAGTTCCCTGCACTGAGCATGAGATTCATGACTCCTTCATGCATTTGCAGTTGGACCATGATCTCTCCCTTATTCCATCCAGGCGTAGCATGTAGCGCACACAGGCACAGGACAGAGGTTTCTTGTATGACCCAATGGCAGCCCCACTCCTGACACATGAGCCTTCCCACCATATATGCTCCCTGTCACATACCTGTTGCAGCATCAGAGTAGTGGCTGCCTGTCGAGTCTAGTAAAACAGCTGATATTTTTGTCCTTTGCTGTACCTTGACACAATGACAGCCTTATGGTTCAAGGGCATGAGCACGTCTGGGACCTGCAATGAACAATGTCGAATCACAGATAAGAGCTCTTTCCCATAGCAAGGACTAAGTTTCTGGGGAAGGTCAACACAGATGTGGTGTTAGACCTCTGCTCAGATGAGTAGATACCATGCTAAACAGATTCAATGAGAAGCTGAAAACTTTTTGGAGAGGTTTTGTCTAGGCATTTGGTCGGCTCTTTTTTTAAATATATATTGTTCAAATGCTGTATTTGTTAAAGGGACACTTTGGTTAAATCTTTTGCATGGCTTACCAAAAGTAGAGAGTAATACGTATAGAACTGGTGGATTTTTAAGCCAAGGTTTGCGTTTTTGTATTTAAAGACACTCCTTAATTTGTGATTTTTGCATAGTACTGTATTATTTAAATAAGAAGCTGTGATTTGTTTTATGCTTAAAGGTCCTTTACAGAAATGGCTTGATGAGTATTTTCTTCACCCAGTTTGACTCTGCTGCTGAGGTGAGCATAATGCAAGCAGAGCACCAGGCACCTCCATTAGGAGGATCTTCTTCTTTGAAACACTCTGTATTAATGAAATGTGTCACTCAGCACCAGAGAGAACCCAAGAGAACTTCTGTCTCAAAGAGTATTGGAGATAGGATCCTGAGACTTCTGAACACAAGGAAAGCTGAAATAGAGACCACTATACAATAAAGGATGATGCCATGCTATTAGAGATTAGGAGGAAAGCAATATATGGTAGGTCTGCTCCTGCTGCCACAGAATGAGACTTGTGGAGGAGTTTGTCATTGACTGTGGTGCAAATGATCCTGAACTTTTATGGGGCCTGATGGCTTCTCTCATACACTTCACTGTGGTTTTTTCCTAAAATCAGAGGCTGTCAGCAAGATACTTATTTTTAGAAGAAGATACATTCAACTTGATCTTTATGACCCACTCTAAAGTAAATCCTTAGGAATGTCCATCATCACAGGTGGTTCTGCCACACCACAAGAGATCACCATTCATAAAAGGGAGCATCACCCTTCAGCATCTCTTAGGACTTGATTTAGCTTTGACACAGGGATATGTGCTCCTCTAAGTTGTTTTGCAATGGTATCATCACTGTACCATAGTCACATTTGTTAAAATAGTAGACTGGCATGACATTTTTAGGAATTCAAATTACTTTTTCTGTAGTATTATTTTAAAATTTGTATTTTGGTATTGTTTGAGTGAGATTTATGTTCTAAAGCTCTTCAGCTTTAAATTGCACTTCATAACATAATGTGATGTCCTCTTAAAACATTTCTGGGTCGTGGTGGGAAATGTCTTTTGTTTATGATGGTGGATAGATATCACCCAAAGTCTGCCTGATCTGTCATCATTCTGAGGTCCTAAAAAAAATTTGACGAGTCTCTCTTCTCCATGATGGCATGATTGTTTTCAAGGCTGTATTTGCACTTCAACATTCATAGTATTAGATGACTGGATTTCAGTAAAGAAAGCATGGATGCTAAGGGTGATTCTATTAAGGCACACAAATACCTTTTAGGTTGTGTGAATTCTGAGGAATTTCTCACCCAAATTCTAACTATTCTCAGGAAAAAAAAATAAACCCTTCAGCATTCAAGTTATCATCATAACCCTTCTCCTGTTGAAGTGTTTGTGAGCTATATCTTTCATTCTTTCAGTGGAAGTAGGAGTGAAACTCATGCAATGTTTAGGCTTGTCACATGTATTTGCATATCAGCTTTTCAAAATGTTCTTTATTTCTGATTATTATAAATTGCCACAGTACATGCTTAGAAGGCTAGATGGTCATCAGATTTCTACCTTTCTAGTGCTTAATGGCCAAGCAGTTGCTGCTGTGCTGTGCAACATCTCTGCAGTCTGTATAACACATTCAGGATATTATACACATCTAATATTTTTAATCTAAATAAAATACGTGAGAATTAACATTGTGAGCCTTTCTTTTCTAGATGAGAAGTGAAAACACCATGCACAATTTTTTTGTATCTCAGTTCATCCTGTGTGTATCTGAATTTCTCAAGGACCTACTAAATAGGCAAGACATAAATATAGATTGAAGTATTTGCTACCCACTTATATGATATAAATCATACTGTTGCAGTCTGAAATTTAAGATAAATGAGATAAAGCCACATGCTGATAAATTGTCACACTAAGTTAAGTAAATGAGTTCCACATCACAAATATTGTCTCAGTTAGCTTTATGTAGTAGAAGACGCACTATCTTACAGAACCGCGCAGCTATTGATTTTTTATTTTTAGCATATGGACATGAAGGTGAAGATCTCGATGAGATGTGTTGTATGAATCTTTCTGACTACTCACAGTCTATTCATAAAGTCATACAACAACTTATGGATGCTGCAAAGAAGATTCAGCAAGACGAAGAGTTTTTTGGTACAGACAAATGGTTGGGAAGTTGGGGCTTGGGAGGTTGGCTGAAGAGCCTTGTTAAACGTGGTCTTCTAATTTCACTCATTTTAATTGTCATCATGTTAAATTATATTATGTTTGTTCTATCTGCAAAGGGCCCTGCAGTGGATGATGCAAACAGTTTTGGTAGCTGAAAAACAGAAGGGGGAGTTGTGGCAGAGAATGGAACTGCGGGCAGCTCTGTTCTCACATACTAGAGCTCTGCCCTTGGAGCAAAGTATGTAAACAACTTTGAAGAAAAAGCCGGCAAAATTGGATTCTTAGCAAGAAGCAAGAAAGCAGCAAGAGCCTATCAGGTTCCTGCAAAGGGGGGTGGGGGGAGGTGTTTACAGGGGGAGAGCAGATCTTTGGGAGTGCGTGAACTCTTAGGAGCAGCTAAAAAGCTGTGCAGTTTTTTAATAAAGGTATTAATGCTGGATAATTGATTGGTACCAATCGTTTGAACAATAGCATGAAACTGGGACATATATTGTACATCACTGATTTTTGCCAGGTGGTTTAAAAACTCAGGACTAGTGGAGAGCTAAGGTTTTGAAAGGTGATAGAAATTATATTGACACTTCAGACCCTTTTTGCTAAAGCATGACTTTTGATGCCAAGCTCCCATGAAGAACTTCAGCAATGCAAATCACATCCTGTAACATCTACATATCTAGTTATCTAGCTCTTTGCTTGGAGCATGAAGTTTAGCTCCTATTACATTAATGGAGGTGAATTAGGATCCTGAAAATTTGTGATGTGAAAACCCATCACCAGGTACAGTATCTAATCCGTAGCAAAGGCTGAGAGTAGGCCCATACCCGGAACTCATCCCTTGGCAGTAATTCAGCTCTTGCCTTCAGCTTCTTCATGTTCAAGATCCAGAGGCACCTCAAAAGAGGCTTAGAGAAGTGTATGTCTGTGTTCTGTATAACTTACTATACACATGATTGGTGCCTTACTGAAACAGGTTCCCAAGGGAACTTAGGTAGAGCAAGTAAAATTTTTTTGGGATATATATTTCCTCCACATAACAAAGGAAGCACCCTGACACTTTGAGACATGCACAAAATAGGAATAGAGATGTCTGGGGACTTAGAAAGGTAAGCATGTAGTGTTGGAGGTGTCTGCAAGGTTAGGGTGATGGAAGGGTCCTGGGAAGAACAGAAAAACAACAATGTGGGCAAGGGGATCTTTGTAGCATGCCTCTTATCCAGTGGTTACTGGCACTATGGCATCACTTATGGGATTAAATATGGTCACCTTTGTATGATGTGCATGAAGGCTTTTGGATCATATCTGAGACATTGAATGGGAGAGGCAGAGCAGTGGTGGGTGAGTGATGCCCTTGCTCTAAACTTCAGTGGTAACATTGGCTTCAGCAGCAACAACTAAAAACAGCAACTGTGAAGCAGTCATCTCCTTAAAAAGAGAACTTAAGAGAGTAGATATTTCCAATATCAGCTTCCTTTTAAACCCTCTTGTGGCTTTAGACTCCTTTATCTGTTGCAGATTGCAGTGCATTTCCAACATTATACTCTGCTCTATTTATATAAGATTGATAACTGTTATCTTGGCTATTAATTTCTTTTGACCTTTCTTGCCTCATTAGAAAAACAGTCCTTAAAAGTACAAAGACTGTGGCATAATCTCACTAAAAAAGCTATCACAATGTTCTTTGAATAGGCAAAAGGAGCTTATATTATTTGTTTCTCACCTCGCTGTGTGTGATAGGGAGAGGCAGAGGCTTTCTGTGAGTGTGCCTGACAGAGTTCCCAACTACCATTCTCCACTAAAAGTCTAAAAGTTCATATTAATAGATACAAGTTTATTAAAATGTGAACATATGTTCGTATGTGTGCACATGCGTGTGTGAAAGATGCAGAGATGCATCTTTGCACAGCCATTGAGTTTAGCTTCTTCCCAGCAGTGGACAAGATCAGTGGGTAAACCCGTGGGAAATCAGCTGCCATTTGAGATTGCTGTATGCCCCACTGTGATCCTTATGACTTGGTCATTTATTTCCACTTATTTCTGAGCCATATGGCTTTCAGCTTGAAGTGGGGTCATGGCCATCTCCTTTTGTCATGGAACCAGTTGGACTCTACTGCTCTTCCTATCAAGGTTCATTTGCCACAAGGCTTTTTTTCCCACATTTGAACCATTTAAAAATTGATTGCCTTAAACATTTTGGAACCTCCTAGCATGAGAAATATTTTACCATTATTTCACTCTACCTTAGAGTTGACTCCATTTATTCTATGGGAATTGTTTCTTTAGAAGATCAGATCTTAGGGCACTGGAGATTTATTCATGTTTCCTTAAAAATTTCCTTTGATAATTACTAATAATATCTCTGTTATTCTGTTCCAGTGCTTAGTTATTTCCATTTGCATGGTATCTCAGTGCCTAGCTGCCTTGTGGTCCCATATTCAGACAGGAATGCACGCATATTTTGTTTTGTTTTGCCTTTTCAGCTGAATGAGCTCATCAGAGCTGGAAGGAGATGATTTAGTCTCTAGATCCTCCTTCTATGAGCTGCTTCATGCTGCTACATCCACTTTGGACTTGGGGCCACTTTTTCCAGTCAACAGCAGAGTTACTCCAGAGGAGGGGGGCCATTTCATCTGCTCTGACTTGCCAGTGCTGTACTGTACACAGGCTAAATCCTGCCCTCACTTCCAGAAAAGATGAAGTCAGCTTGCACCAGCCAAACACAGTCTTAGACAATTGCAGTAGAGCAGTGTCCCAGCAAAGAAGTAATCAGTTTTGAAAAGATGGGATTTGGGCTTGTGGCCAGTCCCCGGGCTCTGATTTGCAAGAAAAACATCAATAGCAAAACTGGAACAATGGTTGATTGTCCCTGTAAGTTATGAACATATGTGCATGAATATCCAGTAAGAAAAAGCCTAATGCTTCATGATTAGAGATGACAGAGCAGGGACAAAATGAACTCTGGAGATCAGGAGGATATACATAGATGTTGGACTCTGCTGCTGTTTGCCCACAGGTATTGCTCCAGAGAAACAGCTGCACAGCATCTTCTCAGAGCTGAGTCAGACCAGCTGTGCAGGGTAGGATGCACACAAACACAAATGTTTCAGACACAAGGATTTTTTTGTTTTTCTCCCTCCTTCCACAGCTGCCCAGAATACTTCAGATTTACAGAGGCAAATAGTGCTAGGGCACGAGTGCAGAAGCTTTACTAGCCTCAAGCCTAAAATGTGAGAATAAAGCTTTGTGTCCTCCAACCCTTTAGCTTTGAAAAAGTGCAGCAAATATCATGGAGGGAGCTTTAAAAAAAAGAGGTCAAAAAGTCCATTTGGATCCTTCTGCATCCTAGTCATTCCTAGAGCTACCCTTAGAGAAGCAATCCATAGGTTAATTTATCACTGTGTAAATAAAATATCCCCCGACTTCTCTTCCCACTAGCCTTTCTGAGTTAAAATAAATATCCTTTGGTTGATTACAGCTGAAGAGTATCTAAGGTATATATATAGCAGTTATTGTGTCTGAGTGGTGAAGAAAAGGTCAAAGCAAAATGATTTTATTACCCTCCTAGTTAGGAAAAGTACTCTCTTTGCTTGGGATTTTTTGGCAGGGAAAGGGGCAGCTTGGTCCTTTTTCCTCTTACAGTGTTCTGATTTTTTTTCAGGTTGCCCACAGATAATTTTATCTTTTCTACAGGTTGAATCTGTCAAATATTTTGGAATTAAGTAGAACAATTAATTTTCTTTTTTTTTTCTTTGTCAAAGACAATGCTTTAACTATTTCAGCTGTTTAACATGTTTGCTCTGCAGGATCTGATTACACAGAATTACACAG